>CM075860.1:49942112-50355762 GCA_037975125.1 Latrodectus hesperus
GAAACAGCAGAGGAGTAGAGGAGAGAGGAAATTAAAGAAGAGGACAGATCACTAGGGTACCTCGGGATTGTGACATCCGTGTTTACCTAAAGAAGGTAAACCCCCTGAGGGGATCTAAATTTAATAAATGATGAGGAAGTTGTAAAAATTATCCAACACAGGAAAACTTTAAGTAAATATAATCTTTACAACCTAGTTTTAGAGATTTTCAAACCACTTTCCAGAATTTTGCTTTCTAAAAAATAACTTATTATTGGTCTCGCTAAATTTAAAATTGACAAATTTAAAACAATTCGCCGCTGCCAGGGATGCCAAGATTATAATCACTTCACAAACAATTGCTCAACGAAAAACTTTTTTTGTGCTAAAAGTGCAAGATGCCATCCAACAGAGAATTGCAAAGCACCTAAATTTTTCTGCATAAATTGTATTGAGGCTAACAGAGATTGCGCCAATTACCCAATTGAACACGCGGCGTATCATCTAAACTGCCCCTCCTATCAAGATTTCTGCCAATCTAACTTTTATCAAAATTAATCCAAAATGACCAGTAATACGGCCAGCTCAATTTTCTTATCTACCAATCCAACAAACTGTAATCTTCTAAATCTTCATTTTTCTGAACTTAAAATATTACAAATCAATTTACAAAAAAGTAAATCTGCACAAGCACAATTATAGTATACTATTGTTAATAACAACTCTACCACATTATCTTAACTCAGGAACCCTACTTGTTTAAAAAAGGCGTAAGAGGCATTCCCTTATTATTCAAATCCTTCCATAATAATGAATCCTCAAATGTCAAATGCTTAACATTAATCACTGCTCCTTTAAATCCAATTTCTCTACTAATTGAAGACGATATAATTGTTCTTTGGCTCAATCTTTTACCTCATCCCATACTAATTTTTAATATTTATGCTCCCCCAACTGGTGACATTAAATTAACTATTTCTAAAATCATACCATTTCTAGACAAATTTAAAGACCGCCTTATCCTCCTAGCAGGAGATTTCAATGCGCAAAATACTTTATGGAATTATCAAACTATTAATAATAAAGGAATACTTCTAGAAAATTTTATTTCTTCAAACAACCTAAATCTAATCAATTCCCTAAATTGTCCACCAACCTTTACTGGCTCAAATAGGGTTGGCTGGCCAGATTTTACTCTTTCTAATGACATACTCTTTCCCTACATCCAAAATTGGAAAGTCTTAGAAACCGTCTCAGCTCTGACCATAATTATATTGAACTGGAAACCAAAAAACCCAGTCATATTTGCTTTAATAAACGCTTCAATAGTAACAAAAATAGATCCAAATTCATCAAATTAAACAAAACTCAACTCAATTAAATTCTCTAATAACCTCTTGCAAAACTGTCTCAGATCTAGATATTCTAACAAATAAATTAATAGAAATTTGTATGCAAAGTGCCGAATCAACTCTCTTACAGAAATCCGAATAAATCTTTATCATTAAAATGGTGGAATCCAAATTTAAAAATGCTCAAAAACAAAGCCAAGGCTTTAAGAAGACGTTTTAAAAACTCTCAAAATCAAAACGAAAAGAAACTTTATATCATTGAACACAAAAAATAATTGGCAATTTATAAAAAGGAATTACTACAAGCAAAATTGAAAAGCTGACAAAATTTTTGTTCAAAAACCAATTCTGCCTATGGCATTTTAGGGAAATTAGCAAACAATAAAATTTTTTCTCCAACCTCTTATCTTCTACTCAGCTTAACTCTAATATCTCTAACTCTATATTTTCAGATCTACTAAATTTCTCCTTCCCTGATGATCCTTCTAATATACCGATAATACCGGCAACTACTAATCCAAATTTAGATTCACCAATTACTAACATTGAATTAAAATTTATAATCAAACAACTAAATAAAAATAAAGCTCCTTGTGTAGATGGGATTGATAATGGCATAATTAAATTAATTTGCGAAGCTATTCCACAAAAACCTTGCTGAATTTCTATAATCTTTGTTTTAATCTTTAATATTTTCCAAGAGCTTTTAAAACAGGTCAAGTAATATTCTTCCTCAAAAAAGACAAACCTCCTAATTCTCCTTCTTACAAGCCTATCTGCCTCTTATCTGCACTTGGTAAAGTATTAGAACGTATTTCAACTAATCGGCTAAAATTCTACCTTCATAAATTTAATTTCTTCAGCAATTCTCAATTTGGCTTTAGGTCAAATATTTCAATAGAACACGCGCTCTTAAAAATTAAGGAATCTATTAATATCAATAAATCAAATGACAAATACACTGCATTAATTAGCTTAGACATTCAAAACGCTTTTGATTCTCTTTGGTGGCCAGGGTTAAAAAATGCATTGAATAAACTTAACATACCATACAACCTTTTAAATTCTTTCTTTAACTTTTTATTCGACAGGCAACTAGTTATAATCCATGATAATATCACAATAACTAAAGATCAACCTAGAGGATGCCGTCAGGGCTCAGTGAGCGGACCGGTTCTTTGGAATTTACTATGACGAAGTTAACAAATTTGATTGGCCTCAACACACTAAAATTGTAACATTTGCTGATGATACGCTCTTTATTATGTCTGGCGAAACCAAGGAGAAACTTAAAATCAATAGCAACGAAACCTTAGCCTTATTTGCACAACTCTGTACTAAATTAAAATTAACTGTTTTTCTCCATCTAAATCTAAAATTCTTATTCTTTCTAAAAAAACTTATTCCTTAAAATTAAACCCAAAAATTACCTTCAATAACCAAAGCTTAAAACATACCAAAATTCTAAATTACCTAGGTATCCAAATAGATAATAAACTTTCATTCTTGCAACATATTCGTTCCTTAAAACCTAAATTAATCAAAATAGCACAAAGGTTCAAATCCATGTCCACCCTAAATTAGGGACTTAGAGGGAAAATTATCTACAAAACAGTCATTGAAAGAATAGTTCTTTATGGTACCACCTTTTGGGTAGAACCAATCAATCAAAGGAAATGTAAACAATTAAAAATAATAGTAAGATACTTCACATTATTAATTACTAACAGTTTCCAAACAACCTCAACCATGTCGCTACAGCTGCTGGCGGGTATCCTTCCCTTACCTTCAAGCAGAACTAGAATTTCTTAAATCCAATCTATTTCTACATGAAAAAGAAATCAAAATTGACAACTTGTTTATTCCTCCAAATGTTGAAAAAAAACCTAAAAAGGAATCTACTCACCCAGCAGATTGGCTCATAGCTCTCCACATCTATATCAACCATAATAACAACCAAACACACCAACCTATATCTATATCACGGACCTTTTTCACTGATGGTTCCAAAACAAACGAAAAAGTGGGAGCTGCAATTATCACATATAAAAACAATCATTCTTTTCAATTCAAAATTTTCGATTAATCCGGCTTCACAAATTAAATTCAATCTACCAAGCAGAAACTTACGCAATTAAATATACCATTCTCCAAATTATAAAATATTGTCAATTTCCTGCCACAATATGGACTGATAGCAAATCTGCTCTACAAGCCATCCAAAATCCTTTCCCAGATTCTACCATCATCGCTGATACACAAAATTTAATAAAAAGACAATCAAAATTCTCTAATCAAACTCTGCTGGGTGAAAGCACATCAAGGGAATCAGGGGAACGAATTAGCAGACATCAAAGCTAAAGAGGCAGCAGAACTTCCAGACAACCACATTGTTCAACTACCATGGTCCAAAGCACCAATTAAGCTATTCTTGCGGAAACACCAACTGAATAAATGGCAATCTCAATGGTTCTCAGCAACTACAGGACGCCACCTACTTCCAACAGTCTCTACAGATGTCTGCTATGAAGTTCCCCAAATAAATTTCTTTCTAACGAATCACGGGCCATTCCCCGTTCCGTATAAAATTGGTAAAACAACGACTGACCTGTGCACCTGTAAATCTACTGGATCCAGCCTTCACTACATCCTGGACTGTCCATCAACAACAAACCTTCACCTCAAAAAATCACCTACTCAAACAAATTCTCAATTTATTAAGTTTTGCATTTCAAATAGCCACAGGAGAAGAGTACTCATCCAACTTGGAAAATTGTTAATGTCTAAAGACCTGTCATTCTGTTTAAATCCAGCTTCAACTCCAGATCATATTGACACGGACTCTTCGGACTCTGATTAAAGGACTAACTATGTATCTATTGAGCATTCTGCACAATCGTTTGTAACTCTTACTAATCATATCAATTGTTACTATTTACCTTTTGTCTTATATTTGTGTTTTTCTTTTTAATTAATGCTATAAATTATATATTATTGTTTATCAAAATACAAATCTGTAACCGAACTGTGATGCATTGATCTACGCAGTAGATCAATGCAGGACTTTTGTGCCCCACCTAATGTATTGTTTTTCAATAAAATAAACCGGGTTGCGGTTCACGCGTGGCGCTCCTGGCTCCCATGGGGTGCTCACGGCTCTTTTTGACGTAGAGGGAACTAAACCCGTTAACCTAAGGTATAGTTCGGGGTTCCCTCTCGTCTATTAATTCTGTCTCGCTCCCAGACAAAAATATTTCTCACACATTGAAAACCCTAGACACAACAATTCGTCCATTAGGCATATACAATAGGAATAACCACTTGGAAATTAAGTGCAAAACTGTTGAAGATATGCAAAAACTAAAGGAAACACTAAAACAACAAAAATTAGACGTGGAAAACAAAAAACCCCAAAATCAAAGGCTAATAATTCTGAATGTAATAAACACAATTACAAAAGAAAAAATGTTAAACTCTGAAAGAGGAACTACAATTGGAAAATGCAGAAGATCTAATAAAACTAATTTCACAAAGAAACACAGCAAGTAAATTAAATCTTTGGAACTTTGGATTGAATGGTGCCTGACAGGGTTAGAAAGAAAACAAAATAATTATATTTTCTTAAGTAATAAATGTTAAGTTTACTTTATTCAAAAGTAATTAATTATTGTTAAATTTTGTAATAATTTTAGTAATTTATATTTCGGATTTATGTAATTTTACTTTTATATCTTTTAACTGTTGATGTCAATGTTAACTGGAAACCGAACTGTACTTAAAAAAAAACATGTTGTTTTTTGAGCGCCATGTTTGACTCTCTTCTCTGATACAATCGATGTTGTACGCTAATAAAATATCCATTAGATGCTGAACCTTGTTGAGTTATTTACGCAACCTAATAAAGTAAATACTATGAAAAACTCATCTAATAATTGGTGACTAGGACGTGTGATTTCAATCTGCTTAATAATTCAAAATGCCCGACACGGAAACATTAGAAGCAACTGGCGTGAGTATAAAAATACAGCCGTTCTGGTTCGACAAACCTGAAATACGGTTTTACCAGGTTGAAGCGCAGTTCAAGATCTGTAGAATTAGCCACCTCGTCGCTCAGTTAGAACACAAAATTCTGGATGATATTTGGGACATTGGTTGGTTTGTTGGGATTTCTGGCGCAAGGTCCAAAATAGGACAAACTGCGCCAATCTTTGATTATTTATTTAATTTTTTATTTTATTTATTTATTTATTTTTTAATTAAAATAAAGAAAACCCAAGCAACATTAAAATCTCATTAAAATACAAAAAACAGTGTATATAGTGAAAATAAAAAAATTCAGTCTTTAAAAATATAAAACTGTTCAGTATATTTTAATTTTAAATAAAATGGAGAAAACCTATTGCTCTCAAGAAGGCAAATAGATTTCTATTTGGAGGTTCTCCCAGTAAAACAAATAATGTTAAAATAAAAACGAGCAAAAGGATTGATGATTTTAATCTGTGGATCATACCAAGGTGGATGAGATAAATACTCCGTTTTGTCAAAACGGACACCATATAGGTCAGATAATGAAAGACTATCTTTTGTTCGTGTGAGAAAAGGTGGAATGCTGTATGCACGAGTGTCATACAGCCTCATTAGTACAGGTGCAGTAGTCATGGAACGTAATGGATGATGAGGGTCCGACATGATTTTTATATAATAACTGAGAGACAGCTGCATTCGTCTCAGGTCTAAAAGCAGTTGTTGACATATTGCATATAGACTCTGGACGGGTGATGTGCGGAATGAGCCTGAACATATTCTCAAAGCAGAGTGATGTATTGTATCCAATCTGCGTAGGACGGAAGATCTAGCAGATCCATACACAGAACACCCATAGTCAATACGAGATAAAATTAATGACTGGTAGACGCGAAGTAGTGCCGTGCGATCAGCACCCCAAGATGTATTTGAAAGCACCTTGAGGATATTGAGCGATCGATCGCACATCTTCCCCAAATGAAGAACATGCGGAAGAAAGTTTAACTTTCGATCAAAAGTTATTCCCAGAAATTTTATCTCGTTGACAACAGGGATAGGTGTATTATTTATGCAGATAGTAGGATCATTATGCATGCCAGTCTTCCTGCAGAAATGGACACAATTACTCTTGCTAGGAGACAATGTGTGGCCATTCTCAGCACACCATGCAGCAAGTTTGTTAAAAGCGTGCCATATACAGAAGATAAAATTTGATGAAGGATGCTACTTATGTACAAGTTAAAAAGTGTGACACTTAAAATAGAGCCTTGGTGTACACCCTCGGCTTGAATAAAAGTATTGGAATATACTGTTCCAATACGAAATTTAAAAAAATGGGAGCGTAGAAAACTTTATAGAAATATCGGAAGATTACCCTGAAAGCCAAAATCATATAATGAACGGAGAATTCCGTATCGCCATGTACGGTAATATGCCTTCTCTATGTCGAAGAAAATGGAAACCAGATGGTTCCTCCGCACAAAGGCGTTGCGGATCTGTGTTTCCAAATAAGTAATGTTATCAAGAGTAGATCTCCCTTTACGGAAGCCACTCTGACTGATATGAATACATTTATTTGTTTCTAGGACATATACGAGACGGGCGTTGAACATACGTTCGAGAGTCTTATATAAGCAACTCGTCAGAGCTATTGGTCGGTAGTGTGAAGGAACAAAGGATCCTTAATAGCCTTAAGGATCGGAATCACTATTGCTTCGCTCCAAAATGATGGAAATTTGTTTTCAGTCCAGATCCTATTGAACAATAACAACAAGTTCCAAAGGGAATCTGGACTTCAATGACGAAGCCTTTCATAGCTGATTCCATCAGGTCCAGGACTGGTATTATTGGCCTGCTGTAATGCTCTCTTCAATTCCAACATCCGAAATTCACAGTTGTAAGTCAAAGCTTGTCCATGGTTGAAACGAATTTGTGTTCGCTCAGCACG
This sequence comes from Latrodectus hesperus, assembly GCA_037975125.1. Classification (NCBI taxonomy): domain Eukaryota; kingdom Metazoa; phylum Arthropoda; class Arachnida; order Araneae; family Theridiidae; genus Latrodectus; species Latrodectus hesperus. Next base: position 49,949,415 of record CM075860.1, read on the forward strand.
ACTCTTTGTCCTTAAGAATAAAGGACTATAAGAGTCGTTGCTTGAGACACTAACAAAGGTTTCACCAAGTACGTTAGCAATGTCCTTAGTAGAACACTATATATAGCAGCTCCGGATTTTAAGATTGGAATGGGAAATTCCTTATATATTCCATTGGCTGCTTTTACTTTTCTCCCCAACTGTTTATTGGATGTGGAAGATGTAATAGAGGATACATAGCGAGACCAGGATTCCTTCTGACTTCGACGACGAGTTCTACGAGCTATTGCTTTTGCTCTCTTAAAGGCGATAAGATTCTCAGTTGTGGGGTATCTTCTAAATAACCCCCATAACTTCTTGTTTCTTATAAGTGTTTTAACATTCATCATTCCACAAAGGTTTGCATAGCCTGTGTGGTATAGGGGAACTTTTAGGAATTGATGCGTCAATTGCATTAGTAATTTTTTCGGTGACTTTAAGTACGGCATCATCAATATATTTTCGATCATTTTCGTTATCCATAACTGCCAATTGTGTAAATAACGTCCAATCTGCCCGACTGCACACGTAAGTAAGTAGACGTGGTCTTACACTACTACCTCCAGTCTGGGAGATGACGAGAGGAAAATGATCGCTGTTGTGCAGATCATTTCCTACACTTAAATTTAACAATGGCAGAAGAGATGATGAACAAATGGCCAGATCGAGAGAATGAAATTTTCTTGTGGGTACATGGAAATAAGTCTTCTCGTCGGTATTAAGCAGACACAGACTGTTGTCTGAAATAAACCGCTCTATCTGCCGACCGCGAGAATTAGTATCATCCCTTCCCCACAAGGAACTATGACCGTTAAAGTCACCTAACAGCAGAAATGGTGTTGGCAGCTGATCTATTAATGCATCGAGTTCCTCATGGCGGATGACATCATGTGGTGGTAAATATAAACTACAGAATGTTTATAAGCATGAATTCTTACTGCAACAGCCTGTAGCGTAGTATTCAATGGATGGACAGTGCTGGGAAAAGTATTAGATGTTAATAAACATACACCTCCAGACACTGCGCCATCATCACTACAGTCTTTTCTGAAGCTGTTAAACCCACTCATGGATAAATTATTGTGGGACTTCAGGAATGTTTCCTGAAGTGCAACACATGCGGGGTTATAGGCTGAAATTATGGACTTGATGTCATCAAGATGGGAATGCAAACCATGGCAGTTCCAAGAAACAAAGGAAGTTATTGTTTTGTTTGAAAAGCTCCTTTCCCAGAGCTGGAAAGTGGGTCATCTGACATCTCCTCGAGCGATAAGTCTTCGTCCGAGGGATGTAAGGAAACAGCGTCAGCCTCCAGGGACAAAGCTTTACGAGTGGATAAGGAGGGTCGATTTGAACCCTCCTTTGCAGATTTTAATTTGTACGCCTTCGTGACTCCTGATTTAGTCGTAGGAGCTTTTCATTTAGTTATTGAAGTAGATGTGGATTTTGGCTTTAAAGTTGATGTTTGGGGTAATCTAACAAGTGGGAGTGATATAGTTTCTGCTTGCGTACTAATGGATCTGGTGATTTTTATTGTAACGGTTGCATAGCTTAACCCAGGCTTAGGACTGCGTGAGGTAACTTGATGTCGAGCCTCAGTGTATGAACAATTTGTAGTGACTTTTATCGTGGTAATTTCCTTCTCAAATGCCCACTGTGGACAACTTCGAGAGTAGGAGGGATGGTCTCCTTTACAATTGACACATTTCTCCTTCGCTGTGCAGGTCGAGCTATCGTGGCCAACTACAGCGCAACGTGCGCTAGTAAGTTGGCCCCTGCAAGCGTTTCTCGAATGTCCAAATCGTTGGCATTGGAAGCATCGCAGCGGATTTGGAATAAATGGCCGGACGGGTAAATTTAGATAAGCAGCTTTAATATGCTGTGGAAGGTCTGGAGACGCAAAAGTCAGAATGAGATGTTTGGTATCAATAAACTTCCCATCTCTTCTGACTGTAATACGTCTACCTTCACAGACTTTCTGATTACTTAGATTTTCAAGAATTTCATCCGTCGGCGTCTTCAACAAATCATTTGCGGATATAACACCACGAGAAAAATTTAAATTCCCATGAGGTGACACAGTTACCTCTAAATTTCCTAACAATTTCATGTTAGATAGATTAGCCTGAGTTGCATTTGCAACCTCAATCATCAAGTCTCCAGATCTCAATTTTCATAAACTTTTAACTTCCCCTATATAACCCGATATTCCTTTTTCAATTAGAAAGGGGGATACCTTTTCAAAAGTTCCTTCTTTCCTTTTAATTACAAAGTATTTTGCATTTGATTTATCTATCTGTTGCTCCCGCGGGAGAGATGAAAAATTTGATTTCTCCACAGATTATAAATAAAATTTCGGGACCTGACCGCACCACCCACCACCAACGGGATGCAGACCAGCTGCAACAGTGCTAGCCAGGTCATAAACGTTCACAGTACATCCCTGAAGTGGCCTCCACCCTTAACGAGTCACCCAGTAGATGTACCGATCGCTTGATCCATAGAGCCGATTGATGTGCTGAGGACCACAACACACCTCCCGTTTACCTGAAGCAGAGGCCAAAGTAATGTGTTGGTCTCTGGGGGCTTCAATTACCAGGACCCTCCTTTCCAGGGACACGGGTCTCCACGCACGGCAAACACGTGGGTGATTTAGTCCTCAAGAGTAGCTAATAGCAACAGAGCGGCGAAAGCTACTCAAGGGGAGCCCTCAACCTCTTGCGAGGCAATCACACTGAGGGAGAAGAGGAAGAAAAAGTTGAAGAGCAGAGGAGAGAAGAAAAGAAAGAAGAGGACAGATCACTGAGGTACCTCGAGATTGTGACACCCGTGTTTACCTAAAGAAGGTAAACCCCCTGAGGGGGTACCTTCTGATGATTGGATGGATGAATATGCTAGAAAGATATCATGCAACAACAATCAGCTCATTAATATATATGAAGGAGACTATTTTTAAGCTGGTTTTTAAAAATGGCTTTATGATGAGATCTACTTATTTAAAACTGTTTGAAGATAAATTTATAAAGTTGAAAGATCCGTGTAAAGATATATCCACTTATATACAAGAAACATTTTGTTCAGCTCTTCCTGATTTAATTATGGAGGAAATTTATCGCAAAACGAAATGTAGCCAACAATATCGTGATGTAGAAGAAGCAAAAACTATTTAATGCTTTGAAAAATGAACTTACAACCAAGATAAATTATGCATACAAACGTAAAGGATGTTTGTTGAATCATCCTTCTCAAAGAAGGCATGAATGTCTTATGGATACAGAAGGAGAGAAGTTTTTATGTGCGGTTAAAAAGTACTCATGATGATAAATGTACGAACTATTGCTGCAGATATTTTAAATACAAGTAGATGTTGTATATGTGTATATACAAGAGATTTTTTTAATGATTTATCATTAATAGGCTTTAAAATTTTGAATACATTATATATATATATATATATATATATATATATATATATATATATATATATATATATATATATATGATATATTGGATGAAGCATTAAAAATGTTATAATGTTTGTAATCTTGATAAAATACTGAGGAATTGTTGGTTGGGTTTTATGGAGCAAAGTCCAAATAAGGACAAGCTACTGAGGAGTCTCATCAAGTATAAAAAGAAAGAGATAATGTGCCGAATGTACCATAAGCCTTGCGCGGTGTGGAAACTGGTACAATTTTATCAAATAATTCATTATTAACAAAGTAAGTAAAGGAATGATAGATTTTGAAATCAATGAAATAGACATAAATTTTCAGAAGAGAACAATTTTATTGATATGGTATCCATTGCTTTACATTAGATTTCTCATGAAAAGATTTCTTTAAATTACGAATAACTCGGTATATGGTAAAACGATGGAAAAGATAAGAAAATCGGGTTAATGTTGAATTAGTAAATACTGAAGAAAGAGCTAAAAAACTTGTTTCTGCTCTAAGTTTTAAGAGATTTACAATTTTTGATAACAATCTAGTTAGAGTGGAAAAAGTAAAAAAAGACCTTACACTTAATAAAACAATTTATGTAGGCTTTGAGAACTTAGTAAGATATTAATGCACGATTTTATAATGTTATTAAACAAATATAAGGCAAGAGCATCTTATTTACTGACACTGATTACCCTCATATGAAATCCAGGCAAAAGATGTATCCTAAGATATGTCTGCATATTCTGAAAAATATCACACATCAGACTATCCTACAGAGCATCCCTTATACAGCATTGCAAATAAAAATAAAAAAAATAATTGGTTGTTTTAAAGACGAAATCAATTCTAAATCTAGTGTAGAGTTTATTGGGCTTCGACCAAAAATGTATTCTACTCTATCAGAAAATATGGAAAAAAAGATTGCAAAAGGGATCTTAAAGAGTATAATAAAGAATAAACTAAAACATCTGCAGTACAAGACCTGCTTAGAGAGTGAGTTACCCTCTTATGAAAAATTCTGCAGAATTCAGAATACAAAACCTCGTATATACACAGTGCAACAAAATAAAGTAGCATTATCTCCATTTGATGATAAACGATATATTTTGGAAGATGCATACGTTAGCACATGGGCATTATCAAATTCCCAATAATTAATGATTTATAAAAGCTTGGAAAACAGGCCTATTGAAGAATTTCGCTAAGCATAAAAAAGGAGATAACGCATTATGCATCTTAGCTCATGGGTGATGTGGAAATACATGCATATAATTAAAAATTTTCATCTTTTAAAAAAATTATATCACCGATATATAATTGTAATTGAATCGAGGAACCATTTCTTTTTAAAATAAAACTCTATTTGTAAATTTTAAATCATGAAATATATATTCCATTAAAAATAAATTGGTATTATTATATGTGTGCATTTTAAAGTACTTGCAAGCTCTTGCGCTCGGTACTTCACATGTTTCCCTATCGGTTCCAGCGCGTCCAGATTTTGAAGCCGGGTGACCCACAACAACGTCTGGACTTCGCAAATGCATTTTTGTTACGATATGATGCGGATAACGACTGGCCACTTCGCATACTACGGACGGACGAGGCGCATTTCACCTTAAATGGCAGCATTAACACAAAGAATTGTGTGCACTGGGGAGAGACGAATCCTCATGCTGTGGCGCCAGTACCATTATTTGACGCCAAAGTGACTGCGTGGTGCGGCATTACAGCTACATTTGTTCTGGGCCCGTTCTTCTTTGAGGAAACGACCCCGACTGGCCCTGCAACATGTTCTGTAACGGGCCCTCGGTATGCAGCCATGCTGAAAAATTATGTCTTACCGGAGTTGCGTCGGCTGAATGCACTCAATGACATTGTTTGGATGCAAGATGGCGCACCTCCACATATAGCGAGGTCAGTTAAAAGGCTCCTGGATCAGCATTTTGGTGATCGCATCATCTCACGCTATTATCCTTTTCCGTGGCCTGCGCGATCCCCAGATCTGACGCCTATGGATTTCTGGTTTTGGGGCTATTTCAAATCCAGAGTTTATCTGTGCAATTCTCAAACATTGTCGGACTTAAAGGATTCTATTCGGCGTGAGATTGGAAACATCCCTCGTGCCATGTTGCGTGCAGCGACATTGTCCACCGTCTCCCGCATGCAATGCGTAATTGCCTGTGATGGCACTCATGTGGAAAATGTTTGAAATTAATAAAGATTTTTTTTCTCTATGTGTTCTCATCATTGAGCAGTGTCTTGTCTCTGTCGTATGCATTATTCCTGCGTGCGCCTTGAAGAACTGTTTGTATGTGTATAACACGTCGGTTTTCGGACATATCGGTACCGTTTCAACGCTATTTAGGGTTTTCGCATGTGCTGAACATTTTGCGATGGTAAAAAGTAGGCGTTGCCATTCGAAAATTTCGAGTTTCTGTCACTATAACTGTAACCGCGAGGGCCACTGTGTTGCCATTCACAGAATCTCGAGCGCATATCTCAAAAGAACTATATTTGAAGTATCATCTTGATCGGTTAAATAGAATGGATGCTAGAAGTGCAGATGTTGGCAAAGTTTTTTTATAATCACCCTGTACATTATATAATCCTTAAACAAAAATTCTATTTAAAATTACTACAAAAAAATCCAAATCCTAATCACTTCTCAGATAATAAGCTATAAAAACCATTTCCCAGGCAAGATTCTAGTAGCTCAGTGGCTAAGATAACGGACTACCACCGCTGAGGTGCAAGGTTCTGTTTCCATAGCAGGCAAAGTTCAATTTTTTTAATAAAAATATACAGTTCAAAATTATTCCTATAGAAAGCAACATTAGTATCTAAGCTAAGATTTGAAAATTTCTCAATAGATGGCAGCACGACTCAATATTACAAATGATGCAACAATCTGTTTAGTGGCAACACCATGGTACATGATCGCAAACATATGACGTCACTCTAAATTCTCGTACAAGACTATAAACCTATGACGTTGCTCCTCTGCAACAATGAGGCTTGGCTCCAAGCTCCGAGTGTTGGTGAACTCTCATTTTATACTACTCAACAGCTTCTACAATACTAAGAGATTTTAACAATCATATGGGAGGCCTGGAAAAAAGTGACATGCTAAAATCACTATATGATAGAGATGGAAAGGCCAAAAAATGGTGCCATCTTTTTTTCGGTAGTATGGAAATTGCAATGGTAGAATCGTATATCTGCTGTAACATACAAGATAAAATACCTCTTCTACGGCCGTATTCACCAACCAGAGTTAAACGATGTTTCAGGGTAAAGGGGGAGTTAAGTCATGAAACCCTAGAATAACCCTACGATTTCGGAGTCTAAGCTCAGTCAGCAAAAAATGGCGGACTTAAGCAATATGTTTGTTGTCATTGATGTGTAAGAATTGAAAAATCTTGAATTAATGAAAAGAAGAGCGAGATGCGTGTATGAAAGTAGGCAAAATGATTTTGTAACTTTGGACAAAGTTGACTTTCGTAGCCGTTATAAACTGAATAAAAGTACGGTGGAAATTTTAATCCAGCGTCTATCGCCAAAATTGGAATCGTGGACTATGCAAAATCAGGCATTGACACGTACAGAAAAAATCTTAATTGGTTTAAGATTCTTTGCTACAGGAACTCAAAAACTGAACATCGGGGATAAAATTCAGTGCAGCCAACCATCCGTGAGTCGTACTGTGTTCGATGTCGCCAGAAGCCTAGCACAGCTACATTCTGAATTCATTTTTTTTTTACCTCAAAATGAAGAGGAACGAAGAGAATTAAATACATATTCAACTAGACAAATTAATATGATGTATGCCAAAATAAATGTTTGATATTATGTGAAGTTTATTTTATCTCATGAGAAAAAAATCAGTTATTTATTCATCTCATACAACAGCAATTTATTAAAAAAAACAATTTTAATAATTAAGCAACAAAATTTAAATTCCACTATTAATCATAAGTAATATATGGTTGGTTGGGTTTTATGGCGCAAGGTCCAAAAATGGACATGCTGCACCAACAATAAAGTTTTGGAATAGTATATTTTTTATTTTATTTATTTTTTATTCATTTATTTATTTTTTGAAAACCCAAGCAAAATTAAAATTTTAAAAACAAAAATCAGTGTATATATTATCCTTTCAAATATATATACAATTTTAAAATGTATAAATTATATAAAATTTAAAAAACATATTGCTCTCAAATAAGCAAAAAGGTTTCTGTGGGGTGGTTCCCCCAGCAAATCAAACGTGGTTAAAAGGTTTGTTTCGAAAAATTTAAAACGGTAGACGTTAATAGTAGAACATAAGATTAAAAAATGAAACACAATATATGGTTCATCACACTTATCACACCAAGGATTTAATTCATGTAAAAATAAATGTCGGTGTGTGAAACGTGTGTATCCGATACGAAAGCGAGTCAATCTAGCATCAGCACTTCGTAACGGTAAAACTGATAATGGGATGAGAGATGAAAAAATTAGTATATAGTTTGTTGCCAACCAGCAAGTTCCATGATTCCTGCCATAGAGAATGTATAAACATCTTATTACCTTTTCTCACATCTGAGAGAGGAACTGATGGTAAAACTGTACCTGATGCAGTCATTGCAGCAGCATCCGCTCTCTCATTTCCAACAAGGCCTACGTGGCTTGGTATCCAATAAAATACAATTTCATTTCTCCTGCCAGCAAGAGAATCCAGTGCTCTGAAAATCTTGGACACAACAGGGTGACAGGTGTAACTATTGTTTCTCAAAACTTCTAAAATACTCATGCGCTGTGTGTCTTAGTGTAGACATAATATTGATGATAATTATGTGTATTCACATGTTGAAGCGCGTAGCATAGGGCAGTTGCTTCAGCAGTAAAGATGGAGCAGGATGGATGTAGGCTGTAACTAGAAGCTGTATTACTGATAAAAAAAAATATACAGCCCACATGTCCTGCTGTTTTAGAACCTCTGTGAATACAGGTTTATATGTTTGATACTGACAGCGATGAGAAGAGTACGTATAGCTGTTGAAAAACAATAGGTGCTGTGTCGGATTTTCTGAACTGAGCAAAGGTATTTATAAAGGTATTTGTTGGTTCATACCAAGGTGGATAGAGAAATTGATCAATTGACTCTATCCGAACGTCACATAGGTCTGTGAGCCACAGATGTGATTTGGCTCTTGTGAGAAAAGGTTGGATTCTCAATGGTCGAGCATCATAAAGTCGTTTTAAAGAGGCATTAGGAACCATAGAACGAATGCATAATGAGGAGTCGACATGATCTTAGCATAATAATTGAGAGACTGCTGCATACGTCTCAGGTCTAAAGGCAATTGTTAGCATATTGCATAAAGACTCTGGACGGGTGATGTGCGGAATGCGCCTGAACATATTCTCAGAGCATAATGATGGACAGTGTCCAGTCTGCGTAAAACAGAAGACCAAGCGGATCTGTAAACAACACAACCGTAGTCTATGCGGGATAAAATTAGTGATTGGTAAACTCGGAGGAGTGATGTGCGATCAGCACCCCAAGATGTATTTGAAAGTACCTTGAGGATATTGAGCGATCGCTCGCACTTCTTCCGCAGATATAATATATGAGGAAGAAAGGTTAATTTACGGTCAAATATCACTCCGAGGAATTTTACCTCACTGACCACTGGTATAGGTGTGTTGTTTATACGAATAACGGGATCATTGTGGAGGCTAGTCTTCCTGCAGAAATGGACACAATTGCTCTTGCTAGGAGATTGTGTATGGCCATTCTCAGCACACCATGCAGCAATTTTATTAACAGATGTTTGTAATTGTCTCTCAATTAAATTCATGTTACACCCTTCACAAGCTATTTGCAGGTGATCAACATGCAAGGTACCATACACAGAAGGTGAAAGTTGATGTAGAATGCAACTGGTATGAAGATTAAAAAGAGTTACACTTAAAATACTTCCCTGAGGAACACCTTCAGGTTGGTTAAAAGTATTGGACAAAAACGTACTAATACGAACTTTAAAACCACGGGAGCGTAAAAAGTTTTGTGAACATATCGGCAAATTACCCCTAAAGCCCAAATCATACATCCTACGGAGAATTCCATAACGCCATGTACGTTCGTAAGCCTTCTCTACGTCAAAGAAAATGCAAACGAGATAATTTCTCCGCACAAAAGCATAGCGGATGTGCGTTTCCAAATGAGTGATATTATCAAGAGTGGATCTTCCTTTACGGAAGCCACTCTGATTGATATGGATACATTTGTTTCGTTCTAAGACATATTAGGTTGGGGAAAAAGAAATCCATTATTTTTTCGGCAGATGGCTGTACTGATAGATTTCTCGTAAAGTATCGATCAAACAATTTCAGATTTATGCTCGTTGGAAAGGTGACATTTCGCAGTAAAAAAAATTTTTTTTTGCTGTTTTTTGTCTGGTGCATTCAGTTGTGAGTTACAGGGTGTCAAAAATGGAAGTGAACAAAGAGAAAATTCGGTACATTTTACAGTTTTTCTTTGACAAAGGCGAAAATGCAAGCCAGGCGGCTAAAATTATGAATGGTGTTTATGGTTCCGATACTGTAACAGCCAATTATGTGCAATTTTGGTTTCGTAGATTCCGTTCAGGAATTTTTGATGTTAAAGATGCACCTCGCACAGGTAGGCCGGTCGTCGAAAATGTCGATAAAATCGGAGAAATGATCGAAGTTGACCGGCATGTTAGCAGTCGTAACATCGCCAGGAGCTAAAAATCGACCATAAAACTGTTTTAAACCATTTACACAAAGCTGGATTCAAAAAGAAGCTCGATGTTTGGGTGCCACACCAATTAACAGAAAAAAACATGATGGATCGAATTTCCATCTGCGAAGCCTTGGCCAAACGGAATGAGATAGACCCATTTCTTAAACGGATGGTGACTGACCGGACTTGGCACCAAGCGATTATCATCTTTTTCTTGCATTGCAAAATTTCTTTAATGATAAAAAATTGGCATTTAGGGAGGATTGTGAAAATCGGCTACTAGTGTTTTTTGCAAATAGAGACCAGGACTTCTATGAGAGAGGCATTATGAAGTTACCTCTAAAATGGCAACAAATCATACAACAAAACGGTGCATATTTGACCCAAATCGGACAATCCGAAGCATGTTAAATAAAGTCCTGAAGTTCATATAAAAATAATGGATTTCTTTTTCCCCAACCTAATATATGAGACGGGCATTGACAATACGTTGGACAGTCTTGCATAAGCAACTCTTCAGAGCAATTGGTCGATAACTTGAAGGAACAGAAGGATCCTTACCAGCCTTAAGGATCGGAATCACTATTGCTTCGCTCCAAAGTGATGGAAATTTATTTTCAGTCCAGATCCTATTCAACAAGTAAAGTAAGTTCAACAGGGAATCTGGACTTAAATGACGAAGCATTTCATAGCTGATTCCATCAGGTCCAGGACTGGTATTATTGGCCTGCTGTAATGCTCTCTTCAATTCCAACATCCGAAATTCACAGTTGTAAGGCAAAGCTTGTCCATGGTTGAAACGAATTGGTGTTCGCTCAGCACGACTCTTTGTCCTCAAGAATAAAGGACCATAAGAGTCGTTGCTTGAGACACTAACAAAGGTTTCACCAAGGACGTTAGCAATATCCTTAGTAGAACAGCTATATATAGCAGCTCCGGATTTTAAGATTGGAATGGAAAATTCCTTATATATTCCATTGGCTGCTTTTACTCTTCTCCACAACTGTTTACTGGATGTGGAAGATGTAATAGAGGATACATAGCGAGACCAGGATTCCTTCTGACTTCGACGACGAGTTCTACGAGCTATTGCTTTTGCTCTCTTAAAGGCGATAAGATTCTCCGTTGTGGGGTATCTTCTGAATAGCCCCCATAACTTCCTCTGTTTGTTATAGGTGTTTTGACATTCATCATTCCACCATGGTTTGCATACGCCTGTGTGGTTTAGAGGAACACTTAGGTATTGATGCAGTCAGCTGCATTTATAATTGTTTCAGTGACTTTAGATATGGCATTATCAATATCATCGATCATAACCATTTCATTATCAACAACTGCCAATTGTGTAAATAACGTCCAATCTGCCCGACTGTACACATAAGTAGGTAAGCGTTGTCTTACATTACTACCTCCAGTCTGGGAGATGACGAGAGGAAAATGATCAATATTATGCAGATCATTTCCTGCTGTTAGATATAACAATGGCAGGAGATATGGTGAGCAAATGGCCAGATCGAGAGAATGAAATGTTCTTGTGGGTACATGGAAATATGTCTTCTCGTCGGTATTAAGCAGACAGAGACTGTTATCTGAAATAAACCGCTCTAACTGCCGAACGCGAGAATTGGTATCACTTCCTCACAAACTATGGCCGTTCAAGACACTTAACAGAAATGGTGTTGGTAGCTTATCTATTAATGCATCGAGTTCTTGACGAATGACATCGTGTGGTCGCAAATACAAACTACAGACTGTCAACAAGCATACTGTATGAATTCGTATAGCTACAGCCTGTAGTATAGTATTTAAAGGTTAGGCAGTGCTGGGATAGTTGTTGGATGTTAATATGCAAACACCCCTCCAGACACTGCACCTGTGTGTCACCAGTCTTTTCTAAAGCTTTTAAACCCACGCATGGAAAAATTATTGCTGTACTTAAGGATTGTTTCCTGAAAGGCAATACATGCGGGGTTGTAGGCTGAAATTATAGACTTGATGTCATCATGATGAGAACGCAAACCATGGCAGTTCCAAGAAACAAAGGAAGTTATTGTTCAATTTGAAAAGCTCCTTTCCTGGAGCTGGAAGGTGTCATCTTACATATCCTCGAGTGACAGATCTTCGTCGGAGGGATGTAGATATACAACGTCAGCTTCAAGGAATAAGGCTTTACGGGTGGATATAGAGGGCCTAGAATTGCTCTCCTTTGCAGATCTTAGTTTAAAAGCCTAGATCTAGCTGTCGGAGCTTTTCTACGGGGAGTGGTTGAGGAGGTAGATTTTTTGGCTCGTTCTCAGATGTAATGTGTAATTTAGCAATGAGGAGTGAGAGAGCATCAGTTTGTGTACTATACGCTCTAGTGACTTTGGCAGCAACAGTCGCATCCGACTTTTGTGTCCGACTTTTTATATTGTTCAAAAGGATTGATTATAGTTAACTGAGGATCGTACCAAGGTGGATGTGAATATAAGTCCGTTTTAACAAAACGGACATCAGGTTTAATGTGTGCCAACCATGTGATGTGTTGCAGTTTGCTAATGTTTTCAAAATTTAAATCACTTTATATGCAATACTATGGTTTAGACTGTGCTTATTTAATAACAGTATTCAGTTTAGCATGGCAAGCATCATAATAAATGACTGAAGAATCATCTGAACTATTCACAGATATAAACATGAATATGGAATACATGGAGGTGTTTCAATAGTTTCACATTATTCTGCAAGCAAATAACATATAAATGAAACATTATCATGAGACGATGATTCTAATTATATATTTAAATATTCATAACTCATATGGTTGGGCTATGTCACAAACCCTATTTTTTTGGAAAATTCGAATGGATTTCACTCTTTGATCAACATTTGTCGTGTGCAATATATGGACATATGAAATATGGACATTTGATACCAGGTACAATATTTTGCTGCACATATTAATTCTTTCTAAAAGCTTAAAAAACAAGTTCCATTTCATAATTTTAATAATTGTCATTCCATAAAAATTTAAATATTGTCCTACAAGTTAGAAACTTCTAAAGTGATTAAGTTTTTTTATTTGGTATAAACTCAAAACTGCCTTATTATACTTGTCATCTCTTGTTTTAAATTTTAAATGTTGCTGTTTCATTGGCACTAATTACAATGTTTCTGATAGGCAACAATAAAATTTTGATTCTATGAAATTCATTCGAAATAAAACGATAGAACTTTCATCAAGTTATATTTTGCAATATATGAGAAAGTATTTTATTTTGTGAAAATAAATAACGTTAGTGTTAAGAAAATTGGATGATATTTTGATTAAGTTGACAATAGGTCACCCAAGAATGTAATTGTTTAAATTTGAAGAACAAAAATGCAAACACGAAATTTAATTGAAAACTAGTAAGAAAAGGTGAAAAAAATTGATTAATATTTTATGTCATTTATGATGAAATCTATAAATGATATGAATTTAACTTCAGATAGTTGGATAATATATCGGCAGAAAGGAATATAAAGCAAAAAGGAAAAGCACTACATATGTGAAGACTAGTATCACATGGAAATGAAGTTAGTGTTATTTATAAGCAATTGTTTAAGAAAATAGATTAGTATTTAATTTTGTTCTAAACAAAATTGAAAAACAAATAATTTTATTTGTGAAGTGTTTTAAGATTAAATAATGAAAATATTGAAATTCAAATAATTTAATATAATGAATTATAATTGTGTGTATACACTTCACAAATAAGTAAAGAAAAATATTTAGCTTTATGTAAAAAACTGCTCTTTTGTAATTTCACTTTTTATCTCTAGTATTTTATTATTCTAAATTAATTTTTTAGTTAGTGTAAATTAATAGCGGTTAGTGTATGTGATACTATAATTTTAATTAGTATGTTTAGGTTCTTGATTGCAATTGTCCAAATGCTCCTTGTCCTGATTTTTTCAAATATGTATTTGCAATGCGACACCCCTTTGAAGAATACAGTAGAGAAAAATTATATTAAATTTATACAGAACAGTTGCAATCCTGACCAAAAGCTGTAAAATTTATCCCCAAAATGCCACAATATCTTCAAAAATTAGTTTATATTTAAATCCTGTAAATTATGAAACATTATTCAGGAAACTTATATGTAAGTGAATGAGAAGCTGCTAAAACTCTCACAATACCATTGCCTGCTACTATTCTAAGCAATAGATCAGACTCTTTATTAGCAAGACATGCGGTTATTAATTAAATTAATAACCACATGTCTAATTATCTAACCACATGTTTAGATAAAATAGGGAAGCATAAACAAAAAAATTTGACCAACATTCTATAGAATTATGGAAAAGGGAATATTTCAATTAACTGCATCTAATTTCTATTAATTTGTAACCAAAAATAAGATCTCGAGCTATAGCAAAACAAATCATCAACAACATGATAATGATTTAGAATATTCCAGCTATTGTTTATGGAACTGATAATGAACCATTTAGTAAGAAACTGTGAAAGAGAAATTTACATGAAGAATATTTATGCAAGAATTTATGCCAATCTAATGAATAAATGGAAAATATATGAAGAAAATTATAATAAAATGACAGACAGGAGGTTATTTTGTGAGGAAAGGTATTTTCCGAATTCCCACTCAATCACTGAAGAAAATAATCCTTTTTTTATTATTTGTAATTTTCCCCATGCTGACATGTTCCTGAATGGCAATCCATTGTAAACTGGGTAAATGCATGCAGAACAACAGAGGATGCATCAACCGTATAGAGGACCTGAAAGAAGCATTACAACACCACAAAATGTCGAACGAGTTAGAGTAGCAGTATTGCAATTTCAAAAGTGCTCAGCTCAAAAATGCATTTGCTCTTGGCATTTCAAGGTGTTCTCTCAACTGGATCCTTCACAATGAACAGAATTGTTTCCCTAAATAAAATGTGTGTCACTCAGCAATTGTGAGTACAAGATTGTGTTACATTAGGAACATTTTGAGAAGACATGCTCTGCATATTTTCACTTCAGTGGGTGTAAAGAAACAAAATATGCTGTACTGGAGAGAAAGCAACCCCAGGGAAATTCACCAGATCAGTAATATAAAGGTAAAGAGGCACATCGTATTTTTCAGTTCGTTTTCACAAGAATATTCATAACTTTCAGGCACTACCTAAAATAAGAAAATGACACTTTAGATTTTTACATTGATTTAAAATTTAAAAATTTTATAATTATTAACGGAAATAAAAAGGTAAATTTTATATAAAAGAAAGTTAATAAAGTTTTATTAAAAGATTCATTTTACAAATTTATATAACTAAAGATTTATAGTTCTTGCAAATAACAAATGCAACCATGATCTAATGATTAAAATTAATTTGAAGCCTCTACAAGGTGAACCAATACTCCCACTTGAAGTGGATATCAAACCTATAAGCGTTGAATTGAAAGAGCTTTCATTATACATTTTTTCAAGAAAATAGATGGTAAAGCAATTAAAAACAATTTTTGGTAGAAAATGACTAAATAACCAAGATTATTTACAGGTTATTGTACTGAAGTTAGATTCATATAATCAAAAAATAAATTTGCAAATTTTTAAGCAATTGTCTCCAAGAATAAATATTGTTAAAATATAAAACTAAACAGTTAATGAAAACATCTAAAATTCATTTAATCAAAGATAAAGCTGATAGTAAAGAATTATCGACATTAAAAAATAATCAACACACATCCACCTAAACTTAGCTATATTCCTATACTATTTGAATTCCATGCATGGCATTTTCATTCCATTTTTAAAAAAGGTTCTTTTGATTAAAGTAATATTAGTTACACATTTAAGGATATTCTGGTGATAAATGTTGATTACAATAATTGCAAAAATATAGATTAAAACCAAACTTACATTTATTAAAATGAGTTTTTTTACACCATTTATTTAACGAATAAATTTTCATTTAGCATAAGGTTCATACTAAAACAAAACATAAAAGCCCAAAACCTGTTAACTTTTGTAGAAACAATATAAAAGATAGTTACTTTTTTATTTCATGAATAAAATATTTTTTAAGCATTCAATTTTTGCAACTGTTTAAATAGAACTTCTATCTATATATACACACATATATAGATATGTACCAGTATACAACAATATTATATACAAAGTCATGCTGAACTGTTAGCTTGCCAATAAGATGTATCAGGAGTCATCGTTGACATGCAATGTATGTACAGCCAGATCACCCAGCCTGCTATTAATGAAACATCCAGACACCTTCAGAGAAACTGAGAAGCCAACCAGTTCAGGTAGCTATGCTACTTCTAATCTGGTATTCCTCCTACCAATTACTGACTCTAACAATTCTGAAATTAATGTTGCTAATAGCACTAAAAATAAGAAGTTAAAGAAACGTGCACTGAACAAGCATTCAGAAGTCTTTGTCAAACCCAAGAAAATGGCAAAGGCTATTTTGGTGGAACCAATGATCCCCATAACCACCAGCAATCCTTTTGATCAGCTTAACTCTACTCAGGAGGTCGAACAACCTGCAAATACAGCTCCTCCAGTTGAGGAAAGCCACCTCCCTCTATCATTAGTAGATATGGTGAAAACCACATAGAATTTCATTACAGATCTGAAAACTAAATTTTCATTTGAACTCATGCTAAGACAGCTGGTTGAAACCTCAAGATTTTCGTAAAATCTATTGATGTCCACAAAGCTATCACCAAATTATTCGACAAGCAGGAAACAATATATTCTGATTGAGAGCAAGAATGAGAAGTCAAAAAAGCAGGTGATTAGGTATCTCCCCATCACTACTAAAACCTAATACATTGCCCAAAAGAAACCCAATACAAAACCCCCAAACAGAAAATTTAAACTTAATTGATTTTAAAGTGGCTAGGGTGTGTGAGTCAAATGACTCATCCTAAAAATGGCAAAGAATGCCCCTCTTCTTAACGAATATTTTCATGTCACAAGATGGCATCACTACAACAACAACAACATGTATGACATTAAGTCATTATGCTATGTTTCAGGAGTGGCAGTTCACAACTACAGAGGATCCAAATCGATGATGTAGTGCTTCAAATGTCAAAAATTCAACCATACGGCAGATGTGTGCTATATGGTGTCCAAATGCTAAAAGTGTGCTGGAGCACATGACACTAATTGTCAGGGTAACCACTCGGCTATATAAAGGTATATAGTCCAAATTTCCCCAAACCAAGAGTAGCAAATAAATCTAATATCGTGGGTATTAAACCCCACTTAAAACCTAACTTATTAAGATCTGGAGTCTCACATGCACGAGCTACTTCTTCCACCCTTGCTCCCTCCATCCAGCAAATTATTCTGATCACTTCTTCAGTGAATACTGGAGAATTTTCAGACTTCATACTGCTGATTAATGAAATTAAAAATATTTTAGAGCAATTCCTATTAAAGAACTATTAAACGAACTCAAAGATATTAAGTTCCCAATGGACAAGTTATTTAAATTAACAACCTACTTTCAGGATATTGAAAAATAAATGTCACTTAACTATTTTAAATATTTTCCTTAATTATCTTAAATTTAATTTAAATTGCTTATTTAACATCAATATTTAAACTTAATATTAACATGAAATTAGTCTTTTTTTATTTTTCATCTTTAATTCTAGAACTTTTTTCCTTAGCTTCTTCTCCTAAATTTTTTCAACCAAAAATATGCCAGATAGCTTTAGCTATAGCTTACCATCCAGCAGCAGTTCCAATCAAGGGTTAGAGGTCCTTCGGACCTAAGTAACTCGTAAAATCAGGTACAGCTAGTAGAAGTTTTGCTTTCAAATATTTTCAATTTTAAAAAAAGAACATTTTTAAAATAAAATTAACAAAAACTATTATGAACATACTGTATTAATGATAATTTTATTTGTCACTCTATGATCACTTGAACTAATTTTATATGCATAAAACTACACCTAATCCTATACTAAAACAAGACGAACATCAATGGCCAAGGGGAAAATCAAAGTCATGAATTATTGACTGAAAAACAGAGTATTAACTATTTAGTTAGTAGCTCAAGAAATGTATCAATTAATAATCAATAGTAATAAAATAATTATCTTTATTTCTTCATTTATTTTTATTTTTGAAAAATCTAACTCATATCTGAATTTAAAATATTAACTTATGTTTCAACATTTTGCAGCAAGTTT
This sequence comes from Latrodectus hesperus, assembly GCA_037975125.1. Lineage (NCBI taxonomy): Eukaryota > Metazoa > Arthropoda > Arachnida > Araneae > Theridiidae > Latrodectus > Latrodectus hesperus. The sequence goes on from CM075860.1 coordinate 49,967,836, forward strand.
TATATCTACACATTTTTTTTAATTACTGACTTGTGAGCACACCTGTGTATGTGTGTGAGAAAAATAATGTATTATAAAAAATACTCAAAAATAAAATCAAACATTTGAAACCTCTTTCCTATTGTTTTAATGTCTAAGATTAAGAGTAGTTTTAAATCAAAATAATCTGTTAAGATTACGATTAATTTTTAAGCTAGTACTTTAACAATTACTTTACAATACATTTTTCTAATATTACACTTTATAAATATGTTTAATATTAAAATTAATTTTCATTATACACAAATTATATATTACATTTCGAAAAAATTCATTTCTAATAATAAAGAGCTGAGAGAAAATTAAAATTTTTTTATCATAAGGAATTTGTGTTTTACACAGAGCTTTATCTTTAAATAACATATTTTCCTGTACATAATTTGCAGCCAGGTATATTCCGCAAGACGTTTTTAAGAGTAAAAGGAAAAAAGGGTCACATTATCTGCTGCAATTTTTCCAGTGAATAGTGGAAAATATTATATATAATCTATTGATAATTTGGCGCCAAATAAAATAAAAATACACAGTATGATTTATAACTTAAACAAATTGTAAAGAAAAAATATTTATAAATGAAAAAGATCCGTTTGGATCCATTTAAAATATAAACTGAGGTTAAAGCCTAATATCAATCATGATCCGAGAAGATTCCAGAAAAATTGACAATTTTTAGTTTTTAATATCTTTTAAATTGAGCATAAACATATTTTAAAAATAAAAAATTTTGGTTTTGATAATAATTAAATGAAAAAAATTTATCCTTTTCTAACAATGCATTGGATAATTTTTTTCTTTTATACCATGCATGTTTTGTTTTCTTCCATACATTAACATGTAAGTCAACAATTTATTTGCCTTCCCTATAGCTTTTGGTTTAAGATTTAATTTATAACTTAATAGTTTTTCCTGCCACATACATGAATCTGAATGTTTCCAAAGCAAAACAGCCCCAGTCAAGACAGAATGTGAAATGTTAGCCAACTGCAATGTAATATCTGTGGACTGAATGACTATCATGCAAGTACCAACATCTACAACTAACCGTGTTAAAATACCGACAGGATTTTAAGAAAAAGATTAAATTTATTCTATAATAACTATTTACAAAAATCATTAGACAAAATTATAGTTTAGGTACATTAAGGCTGATATACACAATAGCATTTCAATAGTAATAAACAATCTCAAAATTCAATATTCACTAATGGAAATAGACAACAGGCAATATAAAACTAAAACTCTGAAAGGTTAAACTAAAATTCAATACAATCTTTATTTAATAAACTTCAGAGAAACACCCATTGTAAATTAAAAGATTTACGAATCCATAACAGCTGATGAAAAGTATGAGTTTGATGGCAAAGACTGGTAAATTCGGGAAGAAGCAACATTCGAGAGCCTGTGAAATTGAACTTTCTATTTAGCAATATTAGGCATACCTTTGCACGTCTGTGACTTGACAAACTTTCTATTGGTGAAGTATAAATCAACAACTCTGTTTAATATACCCTTTCCATAAGTTGAAAATGAAACACTTTAAGATGCTGCTATTCTCAATTCTTAAGAACTAATTTTGGTTTGCTTATTCTTCATTCAACAAAATATGCTGATGCATGAAGTGGATTTTTATGTAATAGATAGATTAGAGAGTTAGTCTGATGAGATAAATCACCTATCTGAAACTGCATATATTTTGGCAATAAGCAGATACGTATGAACAAAATTCAGATTTACAGATATCAAGTGCATAGCAGGATAGCCAATACGAGAATTATGATATAGAGCTCAAAGATCGGTGAACAGTCAATTTGATTTGATTTGTAGAGTTTTTGCTACCCTTATCTAAATTTCTGTATCCAATGTTCCCATCATATTGAAATTCATTTTTCTACTATGCCTTACAGCATACTTGTAACAAAGTTTTATATTGCTAATGCACTTAGAACTTTGCCGATCTGGCATTGCTTTATTCAAATTTAATTTAATTTTATTTTATTTTTATTTAACTTTCTTTAATTATATACACATGCCAGTTTGTCAAATTGGGTGTATCATATTTAAAAGGAACAGATTAAAACGAGAATTCATCTTTAACACTTTTTTTAAAGATGAATTCTCGTTTTAATCTGTTTTTGTTTTTGTTCGACGCATTCGTATACCTCTCTGGTGTCTGGTTAAAGCTTTCTTTTTGGTTAAAGCATAATGTCTTGGTATTATAATTTATTTATTTTCATTTGTAACAATGAATAATTTGACTGAACTGTTTTACTTTATCTGTAATGAAATTTTAAATTTAATTTATGTTGTGTATTTTATTGGGTTTAATATTAATAAAACTGAACTTAAATGAAAAATAGCAAGTCTAATTATTGATATACTCTTATTTTTAAGATATCAGATTATATGTATAAAAACGAAATACTTTAGAGATATTTAAACTAATAGCTAGCGTTTCTTTTGCTTTATCAAGCACTGAATAATTATAGCTCTACTCTTATAGTAACAACTCTTTGAAAATTAGCATAATTGTGGGTATTTAAATCAGTATAGCTACCCACTAATATTTAAACTGCTATTACAGCAAATAAGCTGGATTGTAGGAGATTCCTATTAGGAAAATATACAGCTTAATTAATATAAGAAAAGGAGGAAAATAAGAATTTGACAGATCAGATAAATAGTGTACAGACTAGAAATCAGAAACATATAGAAGAGTTGTTAAAGATGAATTCAAGCAAACCAGTAGATGATCAGGAAGTAAATTATAAGGAAGAATAAGAGTTTTACCAGAACAACCTGATGTCCCTTAGTTTCATTACTTAAGATTAATAAAGAAAAATTCAAAGAATGTCAAAGAACTAGAAAAGATCGTGTTTGAACAAGTTGAGGAAGTCCAGCCAGGAGAAGTCAACAAAACAAATTATATAGTAAAGAATGAACTTATACTCAAAAGAAAAGTAGATAAATTTCAACATAAGAAGTTATTAGTCGTTCCAAAAGAGTTCAGAGAAAAACTCAAAATAGCTTATCATGAAGGTACATCTGCTTCTTGGAGTTACCAAAACAAAAGATTGTCAGGTAAAAATTAAGAGAGCTAGTCTGTTATAAAGAATCAGAAGAATTTGTAAAATTTTATGAATCTTGCTGCTGGCACCAATGCTTTGAATGGTAACTATTTTTTCCTTTTGCCAAGCACATCAGCAACCCCAAAGAGCTATGAAACAAAATACTAATCTTTTGTCATTATTGTTTGCTTATTATTTTCTTAGCTTGCTTGAGGGTGGGTAATATTTTAAGAATATACTGCATTTTTTATTGTGCAAACCAGAGAACCAAACATTAACTGTGCCATCCATTAAGTTATTAAATCGAAAATGCAGCAGTATTCAAGGACAATTAACTAAACTTTCATTGAAAACATTAAAAGATTTAAGAATCTGAGCTTTGTGCAGTTTGACTCATTAGGGGATGTTAAAACTAAATCTGAAGTCCTAAATCATAAATATTATTAATCAGAAAATGACAAGGAATTTAAAGCTTAAAAAATTCTGGAGTAAATTTATGAAGATATTAAAAAATTTCAGGGCAGTGCAAAACTTTTTCTTTGCAAGTCAATTGAAAAATTTTTCTTTACAAGTCAATCAAATCAAAAACAAAAGTTCTTGTGTTGAAAAAAGTATTCAATTACCTAAATTCCTTTATTACAATATGATGATCAATTTAATAATTGGAGCTCTTTTAAGCAACAGCTTCAAAATCTAATAGAAAATAATGCAACTTTATCAGACTCTCAGAAGTTTTTCTATTTGAATGCTTTGCTTAAAGGTGCTGAAAAACAGGTGTAGCTATCACCAAATGATAATTAGGAGTTGTTTTCATGCTTTGTTAGAAAAATTGAAAATCATTGTTACAAACCATGTTCAAAATATTATTGCAAACCATTAACAAAAGAAAACCCTAAGAACATTGTATGCTTATCGATAAGTTGCAGAAAAACCTTCGTTCTTTGAAAGCATTGAAATTTGAATGCAATAAATTTGTTGAAAAACTTTTATAAATTGTGTATAAATTAATTAGGTAAAGAAACTCAGACAATTTCAATTAACTGTTGATTCTCATGAAGGGCCAACTTGGGATGCTTTCATCAATTTCTTAGAAAAACAATATCAAGTATTAGAAAATTTAAAAGCTGCTTGTTTTGATTCGAAACCAAAGTTTTCAAAATTTATTAATATCAATGGAAAAACCTCATTTCCCTCTTACAAACTTTAGCCTTTTTTGATTATATCTGATTTAAAATATAGCATTTTTGTGATTTAAATCCTTCATTGCATAAATCTTAATTATTTCTGAAAATGAAAGTACTTGAACAGTTTGATTTTTGTAAATCTAAAGAAGAGGGTTTGAACTATCAGAATTTGTTACATAAATTAAATGAATGCTTGTCTAAATCTAGATGTGTCGAAAGAAACCAAAAACATCACTCTAATTTGCATAGATTGGATATGCAGCCTTTTTCAAAACAAACTTGTCAAACACTGAACATAAATAATTCGGAAATCTTCCAATCTGATTTCCCATTTCATCCCCCACCAGTCATCAGTCAAGAATGAAAACTCTACATCCGGCATACTGAAGCAAGAGGAAGTGATTCAGAATTTTATTTCACAAACAAAAAAACTCAAATTCTTCTCAGTAGTGTTTTTATTTATACGAAAAATTTTCAATGAAAATTTAAGATATGTAGAGCTTTACTGAATAGCACATCACAAGCTTTGTTTATTACTAATGATTGTACAACATACTTGGCATTAAAAATAAATAAGATTAATGTTCCAGTTAGAGGATTAAATGGGTCATTAGTTTGTGGGACATTTAGTAAATATAGTAATTTCTAGTAAAGATAATGAATTTGTGACAGATATTAAATTCTTAGTAGTTCTTCTAAAATCAGATTTGACACTCACAACAATTAGATATTTGCAATTTACAATTGCCTACAGATAACGCCGTTGCAGATTCTCAGTTTTTTTAACCATCAAAAAAAATTTTTTTGAACCAACAAAGAATTTGCATAGAGCTAAAACTTTCCGTGAAATGTTGAGACCTAGTCAAATTAAAATAAACATATTTTGCTACAAAATACATATTTTAGATATTTAATTAATAGAAGTGTGCCATATAATTCTACTGACAAAACTTTTTGTCACTTAGTCATAGAAGAAAGTAAACTAGGAGAAACATTAAGGTCGTTCTGGAAGAAGTCTCCTACGAGTATGAGTAATAAATTGAAATATAGCCTGGAGCATTTTATTTAATGCCACTCATTCTAGAGATATTAACAGTTATACAGTTGAAATGTCCTTAATAAAAAACAAAATCAAATTTGATTTATCTAGAGATTTGGTCATTAGATTCAATAGTACTATAATTCACCTTTATAGGAATTCAAATGTTAAAGAACTTTATCATGATTTTCGCAAAAAAGAATCTCTTGGGCATATGCAAGAAATTAACAAAATTATTCTTCAAACCTTATTTATTCAACTATTGTGCTTTGATGGATATAAACACTACCTCACCATTTTAAATACTTTGTAGCCAACAGAGTTACCAAAATAATAGACTTAACAAGCAAATTCAAATAACATGTTAAATTAAATGACAATCCAACTGATCCCTTGTCAAAAGGACTTTCCATGGACAAACTTATTGCATAGAAACTTTGGATGCAAGGTCCTGAGCATTTTATATTCTGATACAAGCTGGACAACAAATTGTGACAGTGTGTCTGCTGAACCTGCATATACAAAAGAATTCAAGTCATTTACAAACACCTATGTTCAATCTATTGTCCCCAACAACTTTTTTGACAATTTCTATAAACTTTCAAATAATTATTTATTGTATATTATTAATAATATATAGATATATGTATGTAAATATAATTAGTTTAATCTGTGGATTAAACTCATCTTGAATGGTTTCTTTAAATAACTTTTACATTATCAATTGATAAGAAATTAAAAATTTCTTTTAAGACATAATTTTAAAATTTAAATCTCATTAAAATTTTTAAGACTGAATATTGTACCCAGGATAGAAATAACCCTGTAAATATTAACATAGATAGTGAAGATAAGCAATTCTGTCAACTCTTCAGTTTTATGCCCAGTTTCAAAATCTGATCATCTTTTCAATTTTCATTGGGAAGTAACTGAATTTCAGTTTTAAAAACTTTTTTCTCTTGAGGCCAGCATTTCATCTCAATCTATTAAGGTTTTTTTTTTTATTTTTTTACTTTAAAAGGATAAAATTGCACTCCAGGATGACCTATTTTTTGTCAAGAAACTTTAAACATCTTTAAAAACAATAAATAGTAAAGTAATATAAGGCATAGGTGCCATAATTCCAAATTCTGAATTTTTTTGGCTATGAAGAAATATTGCCAAGATGACATATTGTGATGTGCACGATGACATAAATATTAGGATTACCAAAATAGAATTTTCTGCATAATTCTTATAGTTCTCCATATGTATGATGTAACAAAAACAAGGTTGCCAGATACATAAGATAATCAGACCAAAAAATCGCCAATCTCAGAATTTGAAATCGTGGATTATGCGGCACTTGTGCCAAAGCTTGTACTATTATTTGATTAGTTCTAAATGAGTCAAGAAATTCAATGTTATTTAAGTTAACATAATTTTATTGCCTGGATCTCTTAAGTTCTGCCCAATAAGGGAAAACATCCTGTGTTGCTCTTAGGTTGATGCAACAACTTGAGTTGTTTATACATTCAATTATTATAAAACATAATTCAGTTTATTGGTTAATTATAAATGAACTTATTTAATTATAGTTCTTTATCTTACAAAACAGGTACCGGTACTTTTCCGTTTCGCCGGCGCAAATATCGCCAAGCGAAAATTAAGTCGCCAATTGGCGACAACACAGTATACACATAAAAAAATTTTAAATAATGTTTTTCATAAAATTTTTTAAATTTATTTATTTAATTGTTGTTCTCGAGTTCACGCTATGCGTGGAATGATGGGTGCCAGAGCATCAATTTATTTACTTATTATATTAGATAACAATCTATCGGGTGATGCATATTTCAAAATCTTATTTTTTTTTTAATATTTTTTATGTGAATTTGTTACGATTATTATTTTTTAAGATATATTTTTAAAATCTGATTTTTTCTATAGAGATTTTATGAAATTATTAAATTTGTATGTACATTAACATAACATAAAATTATGAAATGTAAAAATAAGAGAGTCTAAATAAAGTCGTTGACAGTAAAAGGCCGTCACATGTTTTGGAAACGTAGCAGTAAAAGGTTACCCGCGGAGATATTCCCTCTAGTGCCGGTTCCATCATTTTTGGCGACTTTATCGCCTGCGCCGGCGAAACGGAAAAGTACCCAGGCACCTGAATATTGAAAAGGGTAACTAGAAATACAAAATATAATATAAAATGTGATATTGAAATTCATAGAACTGGGTAAAATTGTGTTCTTTAAGTTGGTAAAAAACTTAAAAACAAAGACAATAATTATAATTTTAATAATTTTTTTTGCTACAGGTACCGTATAATCCATGACGTCAAAGTATATGATTGGCGCTTTTTGGCGGATTTTCTTGTGTATCTGGCAACCTCGTTTTTATTATGTCACACATATGCACACCTATAAGAATTATGCAGAAAATTCTATTTTAGTAACCCTAATATTTACGTCATCGTGTACGTCACGATACGTCATCTTGGCAACATTTCTTCATCCCCAAAAAAATTCAGAATTTGGAATCCTGGATTATACGGCACCTGTGCCCAAGCTTTTACAAAAACTATGCAATGATAACAGAGAGAGATTATCAATTATACTTTAACAATAATCTCGATTTTAATGTTTAATTATTCTTAGTTCCTCAAAAAACTCACTTAATATATTATAACTTTTAAAATAATTCATACATTATAATAATGTATAACTTATTAGAATCTTTATATATACAAATCTCATTCAAAAGCATTATATAAATACTTAACATAAAAAAGTAAAACAAATATGTTCAAGTGTTCAAACATCAATCTCTATAGAGGAATATTAAGCATAAACAGTCTATTTATTAATATACAACAGCAGATTTAAAATTCCATAAAATAACAGTTTCATTTTACACTACTAATAAATAAAAATAGAAATAAAATAAGATGAAATTATGTTTACCAATGAAATATTATCTCCTGCAGCTTTTAAAGCAGTCTACTCCAACAGAACCGTCATTTGGAATTCATCAACTTGTCCTTTATCACAAAATGAAAACTACTATTCAGAAATCAGAAAGAACCTGCGATAAAATTGCAAAATAAGTTCAAAGATAATTCCTTCGTTTACTCTGATTGGACAAATGCAATCAAGATATGCAACTGTTTGGGCGACGAAAAATCAAAACTCTTCAAAGAAGTAAGACCGTTGCCAATAACGCTAATAGCTAACGTGTGAGCATTTATTTTTTTACTCAAAACGGGACATTGGTTTATTTAGGTCAAATCATAGGTAGTCAATGAAAAAAACACTTTTTTAAAGTTTTTTATTCAGAAAAAGTTAGTTGAGTTAAAAGTTACGAATCAAAAAATATAGGTACCCAAATGTTAAGTTATATTTATATTTATCAGAAGAACAAATTTGTTTTAATATAGCTGGTGACGATTATAAGTAAGAATGAAACTCTTTTCACTATATTCATTTTAATATAATTTTAATATCATGTCAAACGATATTCATTTTAATTATCAACATCGCCTTTAGAACTGAAATTTGTAACTGGGTTTTCTCAGATGTCCACAATTTGTTCATAATCGAAAATATTCTTTCTACTGGAGTATTTGTAGCAGGCAAACATATAATACATTCACTTAGTTAGTTAGAAAAGTTTTCATGCTGAAGATTGTTGGCGCGAAAGTGTTTGAATACTTCCACCCAACGGTTTTCTGTGGAAACATTTAAATTATTCCATTCCGTTATTTTTTGCGATGTAATGTGATTAGGAATTAATGATAATTCGTCAAAATCTTCAGTATCTTTATTACAGTCAATATATTGCTTTTCAATTAATACATCCAGAGATTTTTTTAATGTCTTCCAATGTGCGGACCTTTTCTAAATCTGCCCAATAAAATATCTCGATTTCATTGGTAAGAAAGCGAGTTATGCTCCAGATATTCACGGCTTGTTTTATAAATTTCTGTAGCCGTCCTTTTAACAAATTCTTCATCGATATCAGTACCACTATCTTTCAATTTTAACATAAATTGACGTACCATAAATGGTAGAAAATGATTTATCTCCTTCTGAGTTAAATTGTCTTTTAATTGATTGATTTCTTTTGCAGCTTCAATTCCCGATACAGTTTGTCTTTCAAGACTTAAGACAGCTTGATAAAAAATTGCTAACTGAGCGTGTAAAAATAAAACCACAATTTGGATGTGGGATCTTCAAAAAAGTTTTTTAGTAACAGATGGGACATTTCTCAATACTCAATAAGTAGCTTTTTAACGGTTGACATATTTATAAAACCCTGTCCAAAGCAAGCCATTTGGTTTTGCTATAGCCGAGCATTTGTCGATATTCCATTTCAGTTTCGGCACAAAACTCCTTTAGAGCTTCAACTCGAATCCAGTGGCGTAGTGAGCAAAATCGGCGCCCGGGTACAATACCTTTTTTGGCGCCCCGTTGAAAAAAACAGTAATACAATATAAATATGGGAATAAAATGTATTAAGTAAAACAAGAGATGTATAATAATATAACGATATATAATGCATTATAGTAAATGGAGTAAAATTGTAATAAAGAATACAATAAAAATATTGTACCTACTATAAAATAATCGAAAATATATTAAAGTCTCAAACAAAGCTTTAAATTTAAACAAAATTAAATTCTAATTTACAAAAAACACTTATATTGGATTCGGAAAAGTGTCATTAGAATAATCGGACTTATGTGTTTTAGAATTAATTATAAAAAGGTATTATTGATTTTATATACTAATACAATCATTTTAAAAAACAAAAAAAAAATTTTAAACATGAAATAATTCATTGCGTATCATAGATATAAGCAGATGTTTAATTATTTGCAATGTAATATATAATACACTATTCACATTTTTCTTGTCTTTGCTGAAGCGAATTGATCAATTACGTTATCAAAGTTGATCATTTCTAAAAATTTTCTTTTTCTATATTAAAGATTGTTAAATCTTCTATACTTAAGATAAAAACTTAGACGGTTTTGACTCATAGTGGATCATAAATAAGTCAAAATTAATTTTTGCTCAATGAAAGTTCACAGCTGGCAATTGATGCAGAAATAGTTAAAAAATATTTGAATGGCAACCTCTTCTTCTCTCTATCTTCACCGTATGAGGTAAAGCATGTTGGAAGTTCTAATGGAGTTTTAAGTTTAATTTCTTTTCTAATGCTGAGTAACATCATTCAGTACCACATTTCTCTATAGACTTCTGTTCCATGGAAATCTGTATGATAAAATTTACTCCAAACTTTTACATTTGTTAAACACGGTGACTCAGCAATCCCAAGGCAGAGGTCATAAGTTCGATTCTCAAGGTCCACTCAACCTTTCATCCTTTCAGTGGGTCGATTAACTGAAGACCAATCATCCTTGGGAGCTAAACACCGGGGATTTCGCTTTCGGCTGACTACCAAACCGGGATGTATGCTTCGCACCCCAGGGCCCTCGTTTAGGAAAACGGATATGGACACTGTAGGCCTTGATCCGGATATTATAATTTTGAAGTCGGGATATTTATTTATCAATTAATTTTGAACTTTTAAGAAAGTTGATTATAATGATTTAACATTTCCATAACAATGTCTTAAAAATTTAAAATTTATTTTTTCTAGCTTGTTAACCAAATGAAGCAATTAAACATTTTTATTCCCTATTAATTGTGCATTATCTTAGTTATGAAAGACTATACGAATAGTTGATCATTATGTGTTGAACATATGCTATAACTTATCCTAACAAATTTTCAAAAATTCTGTAATATTACTAATTTCACAAACTTTAGCTATTTATTGCAAAATAATAATTGGGTAAGACATTACACTCCAATTTCAGGATCAACTCACCTGATTTTTCACAATGATATTTTTTTAAACATTTCATTTACCACAGATTAAACTGAAACTTTGACTTTTATTTCATTTTTTTTATTTCAAAAAAATTCCAGTGAAAAACAGCAACTTTATAGGAAATTTCGCATTTAAAATAGCTTTTTAAATTATATCATTCAGACCATTAATGTAAACCAAAATTATTTTTAATGTAAAAAATTTAAATCACAAAACGTAATATTGATAATTTATTCATTTTTTTTTTCATTTTTTTTTTTTTTACCATAAAATCAATTTTTTTGATTCTAAAATTAGAAGATCTTTGTTAATAAGTTTTCATCTGATTTCAATTTAGATAACTAAATTCTGCCATAGCATTATCAATGCAAATTTCAGATAAGTAACGAAACGCTAATATAGACAAAATAAAACTATTTTGCAAAAAATTTCTTAAATCAAAAATCAAAAGACACAAATTCAAGTAAAATTATGTATATTTAATATAATCAGAAATTTTCAACCAAACAATATATATTATGTTATTAAAAATTATATTTTTCTCCAAACTGATGCACTCAATATTGTTCTTTCAAGTTTTTCATTGATTAGAATTATTATCAAGAATTACAAGTGCTGAGATAAAAAATATATTTTAACTGTTATATCACTTAATTTTATTTAAAGAAATTTTTTCAGTTATCGTAGTAGTGAAAATTTTCTTCGTATTTTTAAGGCATTTAATAAAACTGTTTTTTTTTTAAGATATTAAAATATATTTTATTATTAAAATAAGGGGTAATTTTTATGAAATTAAAATTTATTTCTATTTAGAATCATTTTGTAAGTGCTGCTCATGCAATGGCAGGAGGTTTTTTTTTCTTTTTCAATAAATTTATATCATTTAAAGACGATCTTTTATTTATAATTTTACAATGTAAAATGAGAAATTCTTGACAGTGTAAAATGAGAAACAATGTAAATAAAGTACGATTTCTTTATAAATTTCTTGAACGAATTTTTCAAGTTAAAAGATTTATTTAAATTTGTATAAATTAAACTAATTAATTAAGAAATATATTCTGCATATTTAAGGCGTGCTGTAAAGGCAACAAAGACATGTAATAGGTTGTTACGCTATTAAAGAAGATTCTGTTTGTTTAAACATACAGAAAAGAAAAAAAAACATTTAAAAAGGAAAACATTCATAGTTTTTTAATTTATGCCATTTGAAAAAAGAATTTTTTAATATAAGGTGCTAATGTAAAGCCAACAGAATTACGAGTCAAATAAAAATTATTTCCCCAAATAAAACATTTAAACATTAAGTAAATTACTTTTAAATGAATAGTTTTAACTAATAAGTAATTTAATATTTAATTTTCAAAGCTCTGTAAGCTGATGTTAGTAAATATTTATACTAGCTAAAATAAAATAAATATTGAAATCGAAAGAATACATAGTAGACTGAAAATACACACAACTTTCGGCAATAATATTTTAAATGTCAAAACTCCAGGTTTTCAAAAGTTTACATTTTTGTTTCCAATGAAGCCATGTTTGGGAAGAAACGAAATATTAACCGTGTGAATCATAAAAAGGAAAGAAAGTTTGTGTTTTCCTAGAATTAGGCGGTAATTAGTTCTCGATCCCCTCTATTTTGATTCCAGGAAGACAATTCCCTACGCAGCATACTGTGAAAAGTTTCCCCCTTTCTTTGAAGGTCAGTCTGATGCCGGACACCATGGAGGGAGGTTCCTTCCTCCTTGCCGGACAAAATATTTTGGACAAAGGGGACCGCTAATGAGAAACACGTTTCAGTAGGATTTTCTCACGAGTATAACGCGACACTAGGCTAAAAGGCTACAATATAGCCTAAGATAAAAATACAAGAATTTTTTTTTATTTTGTGGGAGAATGGATAATATAATTTCCCAAAGTCTCAATAACAACTGAATTTAATCTTTCTATATCGCTTTTTGATAACTTAAGTAAAATTTGATTTTTCTGATGCTATTAGCACATTTAAATTCTTACAAGTTTTCATTAAAAATATTTCAGTTATATGAAATTTTCTTTTTTTGCGAATAATTTTTATTACGTTATTATAGTAAAAATAAAATTAAATTTTTCACATTTTTCATCATAAAAGGAAATTTAAAATATTAATGAAATACTGCTTGTTCAATAAAAGGATTTAATCTCTTATGAGAAATTAAAAATAGCACGTCAAATAATATTTCAAAACACTGAAATTTCGACAAAAATTTTTAATTTTTGAATAATTATAACATCTAGAAGGGGCCAAAGGAAATAATATTCATTGAACGCTTTTTTTATTTTGAGTAAAGCAAACTTATTTGTTTTGTTAGTATTATTATGACTTTCTTTTTTTTATAGTAATATAACTTCACTTAGATAACCTGCACAACAATTAGGACTCATAAAGGGCACTGGGAATCTTGGCGTATTCACAAAATTAAATAGGTGTCTTTCATGAGCTTACTCTTCTGTAAGTTAATAGATCCAAAAATAATATAACATTAATACAAATAATTAGGTAAATAACTTTATACAAAAATAAAAACAGCTCATATGCATTAAAATGGAACTGACCAATCTAATATTCCAGAAATTTCCTTAGAAAAAATTAAGATATTTTCGTTATTTACACATTTACAAGATTTGTAGTGAAGAACAATAGTATCACAAACTTTTGCAAAAATATGAAACTTAAAATGGAAAGGACTAAAAGAATGAAAACCGATAATCTAACTGATAAAGAAATGAAAATCGAAAACATTGTTAAAAGAACATGATTTTTAAAAGGAATTAAACGATGAAAAATTATTACTAATAAATATAAATAAGAGTTTCGTTTATGGCAAGTTCTAGCAGCTCTTCCTTATATATTTTTTATCAACAACATTTTTTTCCAAATTTGATTCTTTCCTGGAGCTTTTTTTGTTTTTCCGTGGACATGACACTATAATTATAAAATGCAAAGTTCATTTCACCGAATGAAATAAATATTAAAATAAAACTAAGATTGAAATTTTCTGAAAAATTTTGTTTATCTTTGAAAAGATTTGGCGTCCCTTTGGAAGCTGCACCCGGGGTATGATATCCCCCCTTGCCCCCACGTCACTACGCCTCTGCTCGAATAGCATAAATATAAAAAATGAATATATCTTCACAATAACGCTTTCGTAATCTACGGGTAGCCCATATGCAGCAGATTTTATTGCATTGTGAATTACATGGGCTCTACATACAATATTAATTCTTTTTTCAGAGATGATTGTAATTTCGTTAGTACATTGTTAGTTCCTCGTCTAGCTGCACCTCCGAAATTGACGTTGGCATTATCCCCATAAAATGCTACGAATTTTGCTGTGAAATTATCATCTGCCCACACTTGGTTTAAATAATTGACAATGATGTCAGAAGTTTCACCAGTTTGGTCTTGGAAATCTAAACTTTTTACTTGCACACTTACGTAAGGTTGAAAAAGCGTACTACAAAGGGGTGTATTTTCTTGTTACTGTGGCCTGACGCGTCGTTTAGTATTGTAATACAATTGCACTTATCAAGGTCATCTTTTAATTCTTTCATTGCTGTAAACGTCAAAACATTTACTACAATAGCTTCTAATTTCGTACGCGTGCATGTAAATTTGGAATCAAAACATGATTGAATTAATTTCTATGCATAATCATTAGAACGAAAACAATGGTTTTCTCGTATCGTGTGATAAGCCCAGACACCTTCTGCCGTGGCGATATTCAAGTGCTTCAAAGAAAGCAAGTTCGATTTGTTGAAAAAGTTTAACAATGAAGAACTCGAAGCGGTGGCACGATCGGCATTTTGATGTTTGTGAGACTTTAAATGCTGTTCAATATCACCGCAACCACTGTGGAAAACATTAAATTCTGTACGACACTTTTCAAAATTGACATCAGATGGAGTATTTATTTGCTTGATAAACGGATAGCTTTCTTGTAAACTAATATTGAACGAACACTTGCATTCCGGAATTTTAACTAGTGATTCCAAAGCAAAAGAAATTTAAATTATTTACTATATGACCATCAAACAAAAACAAAATAAATAGCGAGAAGTAGGCAAATGAATATTATGTCAAACAATAGTCAATAAGTCAACAAAACATGAGCCATATGACGTCGTGTCCACTCTCGGCTATCATTGAGTCGAAGACGACGCGGTCTCGCTCTCGCACACCGCTAGCTCGCATGCGGTTGGTGTGGGCGTCACCATTTGCAGTGGCTTGCAGTACTCTCAAATTTTAAATTCAAAAAATTCAGCGAACTACTCAAATTTTCTCGATGTTTCTGAAAATGGGACCATTTTACGTCCCACTGTCCATTTCGGGGACACTGGGACCCTGGGACCCATAATTGTAAAAGGAACAGTCCCGTTCAAAACAGGACGTCCGGTCACGTTACTAATATCTAATGATGAATGTGGCGTGACTGTGATGTAGGGATGGCCGTTATTTAATGGCACTATTATTTGAAAACCGTTGTCAGTTATACCAAAGCCTCCTAGAAAGAGAAGGAAGCCTGAATGTACTTCTGAGTAACGCATGTGACGTCCCACGACGCGGGTTAAGCTTTTCGTCCATCGCCATATTTGAATGCTTCAGCTACCGTGCTATTGCTGTATCTGAAAAAATTCTGTGTTTACTTCTTTTTATTTAAATAGGAGGACCATTTTTGTGACATTTGACTTCGCTGATAGATATACTTAAAGGTAAATTACCAAATTATGTTTTACAATATTATATTTTATTATATTATTTTCGATAAAAGCATCTACATACATATTCCATATGCATATCTGTTGATAAGTTCTTAAAGATATATGTCAAAGGATAATCTTCGCTTACAAATTTTGCTTATGATAAAATTACCCTTCTATTTTTTATTTCGACAAATTTAAATTTGCCGTATTCTTATATGTAACTAATTATAATCTATTTTTATGCAGTTAGTTTATATTTTGAACATTGTATTATAAGTGGATTTAATTAAAAATTTATTATTTCACAATATGGTTATTAAACAACTTCTTCCGAATCAATTGACAGTATATAAATTATACATTCTTGCATATAATTAGTGTTGTGCTTACATATTAACATACCACTACTGAAACCAAAATATTTGTAGCTGAATTTTTTTTTCAAATAGGGAACTTTTTATATATTAGTCTATTATTTCCTTATTAACTTTAGGATTGTCAATAAATAACTCTTCTATTATTCATTCAAGATGATGTTCTCACTTTTTTATGTGTTAGAGATATGGTATCTATAAAAATTAATTTAAAAATATTCTCAAAAATATGGTGTGAAAAAGATATGTTGTATACTGTGAAATATCTGATTTAAATCATATTTTTTAAAATTGCTAAAATTGAAATTGAATTCCATTCTATTGAATATTTATCAAAATGGGATTACTTAATGCTTCTCTGTTAAGAGTATAAATCTAAATTTATCACTGCTTTCATATTTTTATATAATTTAATATCACTGTTATTACTTTGCTTGTGTATTCTCAGTTTCATGTAGGTTTTTAAAAATACTTAATGCGGGAAAATATGATTTTCAAATATTGTGATGCAGTATTCAGGATATTCTTCTGTAATGTTTATTTTAATATTATCTATTATTAATATAATTTTATTATCAATTTATTTATCACAGATAATTAAAAATATCGAGATATAAACATACAATAAATTATTATAAGATAATTAGGCAAACAAAATTGTACACTTACAATTAACAGAAATATACCAGATATATTGCATAACATATATTTGCATTATATTAAAATATTTATTTTTATTTACAGATGTCTCGTACATGTTGCGTACCTGGTTGCAGATCTAATTATAATGGGGAAAAATACGTTAATGTCAGCTTTCCCAAAGATTCTGTTGCAAGGAAAAAATGGGAACGGCTGATTCACAGAGAAAATTTAACTGTTACAGACTCTTCAGTTATATGCATTAAGCATTTTGAAGAGCAATTCATCGAACGAAACAATGAAGCTACTCGACCAGATGGAACAGTGCTTTCTATTCCTAGGAAAAAACCTGTTCTGAAAACAGGTGCTTATCCATCTATATTTCCAGAGCAACCATCTTATATGACTGTAAAAAGGCCTGCTAAAAGAAAATCTCCGGAAGAAAGAACAAAATCTTTAGAACAAAGAGATGAGAAAAATTTCCAAGAGTGGTCTGAAAAAGATGAAATAAAGGATTTTGAGACATTTAAGTTAAACTTTAAGATAAACTACAGAAAACTTGGATTGTAATTTCAACCAAAGATAACATCTACTTTTGAAAACCAGATGTGGCAAGTTTCCCAACTTTCAGCATTAGTGTCAGAATATCACCAGAATTTCTAATAACTGTTTGGCACAAAAATATTTTGATTCCATCTACAAAACTGAAATGGCTTTTAGGAGTACCAAATAAATGTACTCGATGGTCTATATTTGAATGCTTACTTAGCATTTTAAATTCATTGGATACTTCTTCTTGTGAGCATAAGTTAGAGAGTAGTATTAAGTTGTTAAAAGAAATTGTTGAAGAATCTAATAATGATTCACACAATCAAAAATTGACATTTTTAGTACTGCAACTTGAGCTTTGCTTAATGAATACTCCACGATATCAAACTGACATTTTATTATGGGCTGCAAAGTTTTGTTTCACTCATCCTTTTGCTTATCGTCTTGTGAGAGATTCTGAAAACTTAATTTTACCACATCCATATTATTTGAAAACATTGATACGAAAGCTGGGAAACTCAGAAATTGGTATACAGCAAAATTATTTATTTAAGAAATGTAAAGAATTATCAGAATATGAAAGAACAGTAAATGTGTTAATCGATGAAATTTATGTAAAGCCCCAAGTGTCATATAAAGGCGGTAAACTTGAAGGCTTAGCAATGAATATGCCAAGTACAGAAGCTACAACTTTACAAAGCTTTATGGCCAGTTCTTTATCTTTTAAAAACAAAGATATTATTGGACTTTATCATATGAAAAATCAAACAGCAGAAGATTTGTTGCCAATCCTCTTAGAAGTTTTAAAAATTTTAAAACTAACTGGTTATCGTCTGTTATCTGTTATTGCAGATAATAATCAGGTTAACAGAAAGACCTTTGAAAAAATATGTGGTGGAACATTACAATCAAGTATTAAGAATCCTGTAGATCCCAATGCAGAACTTTTTTTTTACTTTTTGATACTGTCCATATTAAAAGTGTTCGTAATAACTGGTTGAATCAAAAAGAAAGTAATCAAACATTCTTTGTACCATCTATGCAATCTCTCTCAAACAAATGTTCTACAACACCTGCATATGGCAGCATTTTATATTTAAAGACTTTATACAATGAAGATTGTGAAAATGTTGTTAAAATTGCTCCAGGTCTATCAAGAAAAAGTTATATCCAAATCACTTAGAAAGGCAAAATGTTGTCCAGGCATTGAAACTTTTTGATGAAAAAATAATGGCAGCTCTTGAGGTATTAAAGGACAAAATTGGTAAAGATGTATTTGGAACCATACATTTTATTGATATATTTTCGAAATAATGGAAAGTAGTTAATGTTAAAACTCCTTGGAAAGGAAAATATAAAAGAGATTTTTATTGTGAGCCTTTAATAAGTTCTAGCTCTCACAGTATAACTTTCTTAAGTGATTTCTGTGCCTGGTTAGAAAAATGGGAATTGCTTTCCGTTCCATCATTTAGCAAGCCTACTTCACGAACAGGAAAACTCTACAAGGAAACCTACTTTTCATTGCTTCACATCACTCGTACTTTAATATTAATCACTAAGTACATGTTTGATAACTTAAATGTTAAATATATGGTTTCAGGAAAATTCCTAACCGACAACCTTGAAGCACGTTTTGGGCAGTATACGTTAATGAGTGGTGGGAACTATCACACATATATAACTTATATCTTGGAGTCTGCAAGGAAATTGAAGCTACTTAGCTTAATGACTTTGAAATCTGCAAAATTAGGAAATTTTGAAATAAA
Source organism: Latrodectus hesperus (assembly GCA_037975125.1). Classification (NCBI taxonomy): domain Eukaryota; kingdom Metazoa; phylum Arthropoda; class Arachnida; order Araneae; family Theridiidae; genus Latrodectus; species Latrodectus hesperus. The sequence continues at coordinate 49,987,123 of CM075860.1, forward strand.
AATGATTTTAGAAAATTATAAAAAGGATAATAAAGAACAAGAAAGTAACTTTTCTTCAGAATATTTTTAGATGTTATTCTTTTATCGGAAGTTGTTGAAGTCACTGATAGCAATTTAAAAGTTATACTTTATATTGCCGGTTATGTAGCTAGAGTAGCATCTGAATCATGCGTTATGTGTAAAAATAAACTAACTGTTGATAAAGACTTATTTTTAGATGTTGATGAAAGCATTAAGGGGTATATGTCAACACTAATCGGGGTGGAATTTTGTGGCATAGCAATCTTACACTTGTAATCTGTATAACTACGTTCTCAAAATTTTTCAAACATGTATTAATAATGCTTATGAAAAGGAATTTTTAAAAGTGTCTAATCAACGGTACTTACTCTGTTTACTAATAGAAGAAAAACTTCAGGATGATAATATAGATTTTGGAGATGTTTGTGCATGCGGTAAACCGGTAAGAAATTTAATAATATCATGTATAAAAGTTATGAGCAATATACTATTAAATAACTACACAAAAGCTATAAATGATAAATTACAACTTAAGAAAGTATCTAATAGAAAATTAAATACAATTAAAAAGTAAAATGTAACATTTTTATTCTACTAAAACCAATCTTTGTAATTTCATAAATATTTTGTAAATTAAAACAATTGTGTAATATATATTAATTTCACATTATACAAATCTAATTTGTTAAAAACTACAAATTTTGATAAACTAATTTGTTAATACTTTACATATGATTAGAGACAAATCCAATCAAAATGTCTTTCTGACTTTTTTTTTTTTTTTTTTAACTATTTTTGAGTTGTGTTCTAATATCATAATCAAGAATATAAGGAACTGTGTGCATTTTATTCTAAAACAATGATTGTTTCAAATTTTATATTTAAATGTAAGTTATATTAGTTCAGTTTTTCGATTTGTTTAGTTTTTTTAAGAAGTATGTCACATATGCATAACTGGTTTGATTATAAAAATGTTATCTTTGCTGTTTTGATTTTATATTTCTTTCTTAGAATAAAGATATTTTTTCTATCTTTGGATTATTTTGTAAACTTATCATTATATTTGATATCAAATACACACATTTAAATGCATTAAATGTTTTCTATTAAAATGAAAATATTTTTTTAATTAAATCTATAACATTTAAAAATTACATTTTCTAAATTTTTGTAAATTTGTATTTTATAATTTCTTAATATTTTACCTTAACTTAATAATCCTTCATTGGATTATATGAATTCTAAAGCATATTTTAATAAGACTATTAAGTTGTACTTATTGAACATGATTCTAAAATATGATACATGAAATTTCATGGATGAATAATGCAAATATTAATTTTTTACACTTTATTACAAGCTACAAATTAGTTATGTACTTTAAATTTGTAAATGAAAATGGATTATAATTTATAGATTTATTAAAAAATCAATCATCATAATAAAATATAATCAATCAACAAAATATAAACAATGCTTTGAGAGATTTAAATTTTTTCGTCCTTTTAAAATATATATGCAATAATTTGGCATTTTTAATATAAAAAGAAGCAATTAGAAATGCTATACTTTTTTTACCAGAAGATAAAGTATTTTAAAATCAAAAATACAAATTCAGCGATTTGTTAGAGTATTCACATCCAACATGAAAAATCTTAATGCATGAAATTTACATTTTTCAAACGCATTTAGCTTTAGGATATCTAACTAATTTTTATTTTCTTAGATTTTTATTTTTATAATATTTGTATGACATTTTTCTTTTAAAATATTAGTTAAACATATTGATCAAGAAGTTTGTATCATTAATTCCTACAAATAAGTATCTCAATCTAATTCGTATATAAATTTTTTAAAACATTTTTGAATGAACTTTTTCAAAAAGTAATTAATTATCAATAGGCACTCACACAACGATTGTATCTAAAGTTAATTTATCTCTTGAAATTCCGCCACCACTTAAGTTTTCGCCGTTTCTATATCGGCTCCAGTGATTTCGAAATGCACCCACCCCACTCGTGACGTCACGAAATGAGCATTGTGGTTTGTTCTACCTCTTTCTAGGAGGCTTTGGTTATACCCCGTTCGCACTGCCCTTTTTAAATCAATTTAAAGTTAAATCTGATTTAACATAAACATCATGCTGAAAATAGCGTGAATATTTTAATTTTTGAATATTTTAATTTAATGTGTGTTTAAATGCAATATATTTGATGTTAAAAATAAGTGATTTTATTCCTGAAGTCACAAAAAATTATTAAATAAATAAAAATTTAAAATGTTTATGTTCATTAAATATAAAGAATAAAAAATATTTTAGCTAAGAATTGAGTTAAGAAAATAGATATTGAAACCGGAAACTAAATACAAAATATGAGCATAATACCTTAAGAGCTCTGTGGAGTCAGATAGCAACGCTTTACTAACCTTACAAGTAATTCAAATTAGGACTAGGATTCAAATTTTGAGGTGGATGGTTTTGTGAAATCATTTCTAGTCGGCATAAATGTTTAAATGGAAGCATAACAAACAAATCAAAGTTGTGCTTCACGGCATTTTTATTTTAAAATCTTAATCATAAGAGTTTTCATGTTACTTTTTCTTATAATTTCAAGCTTGAAATTTTAATTAATTTGTTGTAATTAAAACTTGTTTATTTAAACAAGTAATGAGCATTATTAGATTGTATTTCATTAACTTTTAAATAATAATTAAACAAAATTACAAGTGGAGAGCATATTAGAATCGATAAATTTTGTTATATGCTAAAAATTTTCATTGCATCAATAGTATTAAATGTCAGAATAGTCGTGAATTTCAGCTTTAAGTAAAGGTTATCAAAAAAATATTTTATGTCAAAATTTGAAGTCTTCCTTCTTAAGTTTTATTTGTATTGTTAAATAACATTGATGCTAAAGTAAGTCTTGATCCCTGATTTACGCAAGCTTAGAGTATAATTTACGGTTATTTTATTGATTAGCATTTAAAATTAATTACTGTTCAAATTTTCTGGAACTCAGTAATAGAATATAATTTGAGTGTAAAATTACAAGAAAACAATGATAGTATAAAAATCAGTTTATAACTTATTTCCACTATTCTAATTTTAAAAAATGAAAATATTTTGTGGCTAAGTATGTATGTAGCTTAGGAATAATTTTAATACATCTGGATGTTTAAATTACCAGAATTATTATCTCATTTGAAAAAACTTTCTAGCAATATTTCCTTATTCAGTAAAAAGTAATTAAACTTGAAATAATGTGATTTTTTTATAAATTTTGTGAAATATTTGTTTTTAATAGTGACATATAAAGGCAAATGGTGATAGCAATTTATCTTTACAAAGAGTATGGAGAACTGTTTGCTTTCCAAATATTTCTTTAGAATAATATTTATACTGTCTGTTGAATGGAATATATATATTTTTAATTTGTTAATAGAATACTTATGTAGTAACTTGTTGTAATTATATGCAGCTATTGAATTTTTTTTATCTTCATAGCAAAATTATATGTTATTTAAAAAATTATATTTGATTTTTCTTATTAGTTTTTAAATGTGTTTAGTTTTCTTAGGAAAGAATTTTCATTATATTTTATTTTGATATTGTTAAATATTTAATTTGAAATATAGTCTGTAAATACTTTATAGGAGTAAGATGGATTTTAGAGAATTTGAAAATTTTTCTCATTCTACCCTCAGTTTGTTCATCAGTGTTAAGAAAAATTAATCACATTGTTATAGTTTTATATTAGATGATATTTATTGTTGTTTTTTTATATTTTATACTATACAGTCTTGTTATCAACAATTTGCTTTAAAACTTGTTTTGTTGTTTTTCCAATTCCTTAATCTCAAATGAGAAAGGAAATAGCTTCTCTTGAATGAGGACTCAGTATTTATGAAAAGAAATTTACATTTACAAAACTTTTTCAAGTTTCTCTTAATTAATTCTTTAGAATGTTTATTTTTCTTGTACCTTGACATTATCCTGCTAAACATTTCTTAAAAATATATTTTGCCTAATGTTGCAGTTTATTGATTAGATTCACATTTTATATTCATTATTATATTCAGCATTTTTTTATATTCCTTATTTTTATCACTTGCAAGTTTTAAATTTATAATTAAAAAATTGGAATATAAAATAAAATTTTTAACTATTTGTTTAACTGATAATACAAGTTAGTTAACAGTTCTATTTTCCCCCTCATGTTTTAAAAAATAATAATAAATAAAAATGGATTAAAATTTGTAGCTTTTGGTGACATTGGATAATATCTTAATAAGATCTGTATGCATATGTCGATTAATTTTATTATTATAGTCCATTAATTTTATTATTAATAGCTTTTCAAGAATAATATTTTTATCTATATTTAAGAAAAGAATAGTTCTTTTTAAAGAATTTTTCTGTGCAATTTTTTCTAAATTTATATTTTATTGTTTTCAGATGAGCACTCATACTTTTAAACCACCTAAACTAATTAAAGCATATTTTAATAAGACTATTAAGTTGTACTTATTGAACATGATTCTAAAATATGATACATGAAATTTCATGGATGAATAATGCAAATATTAATTTTTTACACTTTATTACAAGCTACAAATTAGTTATGTACTTTAAATTTGTAAATGAAAATGGATTATAATTTATAGATTTATTAAAAAATCAATCATCATAATAAAATATAATCAATCAACAAAATATAAACAATGCTTTGAGAGATTTAAATTTTTTCGTCCTTTTAAAATATATATGCAATAATTTGGCATTTTTAATATAAAAAGAAGCAATTAGAAATGATATACTTTTTTTTACCAGAAGATAAAGTATTTTAAAATCAAAAATACAAATTCAGCGATTTGTTAGAGTATTCACATCCAACATGAAAAATCTTAATGCATGAAATTTACATTTTTCAAACGCATTTAGCTTTAGGATATCTAACTAATTTTTATTTTCTTAGATTTTTATTTTTATAATATTTGTATGACATTTTTCTTTTAAAATATTAGTTAAACATATTGATCAAGAAGTTTGTATCATTAATTCCTACAAATAAGTATCTCAATCTAATTCGTATATAAATTTTTTAAAACATTTTTGAATGAACTTTTTCAAAAAGTAATTAATTATCAATAGGCACTCACACAACGATTGTATCTAAAGTTAATTTATCTCTTGAAATTCCGCCACCACTTAAGTTTTCGCCGTTTCTATATCGGCTCCAGTGATTTCGAAATGCACCCACCCCACTCGTGACGTCACGAAATGAGCATTGTGGTTTGTTCTACCTCTTTCTAGGAGGCTTTGGTTATACCCCGTTCGCACTGCCCTTTTTAAATCAATTTAAAGTTAAATCTGATTTAACATAAACATCATGCTGAAAATAGCGTGAATATTTTAATTTTTGAATATTTTAATTTAATGTGTGTTTAAATGCAATATATTTGATGTTAAAAATAAGTGATTTTATTCCTGAAGTCACAAAAAATTATTAAATAAATAAAAATTTAAAATGTTTATGTTCATTAAATATAAAGAATAAAAAATATTTTAGCTAAGAATTGAGTTAAGAAAATAGATATTGAAACCGGAAACTAAATACAAAATATGAGCATAATACCTTAAGAGCTCTGTGGAGTCAGATAGCAACGCTTTACTAACCTTACAAGTAATCAACAACATAGTGGTGAAAGCCAACAATATCTTTTGCTCAGGTGTCGTTTGTAATTTGTTTACTAATTTGCAGCAGACATGATCGGAGACAAAATAACCAATACACGTGTAATGTACTCATTTGAAAATAAATCGGAAACAAAGTACCCGAATTGAATATAATGTACTTAACTCAGTGATAAAGTACCTGATCATGGAAAACCCAGTAACAGAGCGTATACAGTATAGAGTAATCGTTATATCAGTACAGAAGGGTGTAAAGGTAAATTGTTTATGAGGCGGGAGAAGAAAGAAATAGAAATAACAATTCAGCGGTATAGTGTGAATTTTTATCATCCAGGACAATCTCTACATTTGCTGCCCCCAATTTTTCCAATTAAAAGGAATCTATGATACTCTATCCCTATTTCAGTTGGATTGAAATTTAAATTTAATGCATGTATTTTGTAAATTAAATTCTTATAAAATAATATTAATTTATTCCTCTAATTAATGGAGAAAGGTAGTTACGATTTTAAATCTCAATATGAGCATTAATCAATTTTAATTGTAAAAGTTTATTTTATAATAACCTCTTCCATAATTTCTTAAGAAAACGCTGTGGTGCACATGGGTGTAAAAGTTAATTTTAGCCATACCTGGTTTCTACAAGCATTGCGTTTACGTGCATTTAAAAGAAAAAACTTACTCTATTGTCATTTTAAAAATGGACAACAACTGCTTTTAAATCAACCAAAAACAGCCCAAATAATGATAACAAGATTTATAAACGTTAAAAAATTTTTTTTTATCCCGGATAAAGAAATTTTCAACAAGATTGAGAAGCTAGACAGATTTCGGTTATTTAGCGTTTAACTTAGAAGCCCGGTGGCTTAGTGGCAGCGTTTTACGTTCCCATGACACAGGTCCGAGGGTCGATCCTCGGGATGGGCAAGGTTGACTCAGCCTTTCATCCCTTCAGTGGGTCGATTAACTGAGTACCAATCATGCTTGGGAACTAAACACGTCTTACGTTAGGCTGACCACCTAACTGGGACACATGGTTCGCAGCCCAGGGCCCTGGGTCATGAAAACAGTTATGGGCACTGTAGGCCTTGGCCCACATGGGCTGTCGTGCCATGGAGTTTAGTTTAGCTTTTAACTTAACTCCAGTTTTGTTAAATATTTTTAATTCTGTGGTGAGTAATCAGATTTGGAAAGTTTTAAGCAATGTGTGTTTTGCTATAATTATTTTTGTTAGTAAAATTTAAACCTTTTCGTTCTCCTTCAATTTAACATCTAGTGGTTGTGATATTCTGTAAGCAATCAGAACGTATCATTCTCATACGAATTGTTCTTTCATTAAATGAATATAAGTATACTCATAAATATGAATATATTTTCTATATTTCTCATTTATATATTAAATTATATAATCATTTTGTGTTCTTTTCATCTCTGATAGCCATAAGTTATGGATTTTAGATTTTGTGTGCGTGGTGTTCTTGTGCTCATAAACAAAATATATTTGGTAACCTTCCTTTAAACTTTGATTCAAAATAAATGTTTAATAATCCCATTATATCAGAAATAACAAGATCTTTTTACCATCACTTGTGATTACAAAAATACACAGTCGTACGCACTCAAGTTTAAGCTTCTTATTTTTTTATTGATGCACAGCTTTATCGAAAGTGCATTATTTATCATTGATAAGTGTAACGATAAGTTTGCTGCTTTAATAAGGAATCTAAAAGTTATTTTCTCTTACTTATTTACTAAAAATGACCAGAAAATTAATTTGATACCATTATTTCTCTGCTCTTCCAATATATCTGAATAGTACACATTAAAAACACAAGTGCAGGGCTCTAGTCAAGATAGTTAGTGTCAAAAATTTCATCTTGTTTACACAAAGGAAATAAGGGAAAACTTAAAAATTTAAACCGATACAAATACGCCAGTAAACAATCGTAGATTGTAGAAAGGGGAAACTGTGCCATGCTTGCATTGCTAAGAAAATTAAGAATAACCTCTGACCTCTTAATCAGAAAAGCCCAAGGCTTACTGTCAGAATCACATAATGCCTTCTGCTTTAATCTAGCAGCAAGTCTTCGCTTAATCAGTGATTTTACTGAATGGAAAGAAAAGTCAAAAGTGTCTGAAGGACCCTTGGAACTTTCCTTTAATTTGGTTTGGAAATCTACTAAAAGTGAATGTCCTTCCCCAATCTTTTAATGTAATTTTAAACCTCGCTTACGAATTCCATTGTAAGTAAATATGAAACTATCTTCGCATTATTCATTTCACATATTACTAGTTGCCACGAACAATCTAAAAAGTACCATATGCAGCAGCACATTGCACAGATTTGTGATCTTATAAGATACGGAAAAAATGACTGTTACACCAGCAAATTTAAACAAAAGTCACTAGTACATGCAAGTAAAGGCCTTGACGTTATTTCAATCGTTCGTTATCCATCGTTATCGTTTATCCATGTTCAGCCTTGACTGCTTAAACAAATATTAAAATAATAACTAGTTTATTATCGTTAAAGAATTTTCAATTAAGAATATAGATTATGGAACATTTTTACTTTAAAGAAATACATGATGCAACAATTTTTCTTATAATATTCTAACGCAATTGTTTTTAACTCTGAATATGTGAAATTATTAAAAATTTCAAAATGAATAATGAGTTATGAAATAATTGGCCAGTTGATAAACTGAAAATCAATTTGCGTGATCTGAAACCATATTTCGTGTTTAAATTATTTTTTATATCATATACGTTTTACATTTTATATACATCCATATTAGTTTAAAAAAATGAGGAATCTTAACAACAAAAAAGGGTATGAAAAAATATCTTGGTTGTATCTCCGAATACAAGATTGATATTTTCATATGATTGAGATTTATCAACTATGTTATAGTTGTGATACTGGTAATACTTTCTGGCTCAGAAAAATTATCTCTAGAAAGTTCAGTACAGTTCTCTTAGGTATACCATATAAAAAATTATGCTTGTATTCAACTTCTTTTTTTAAAAAAATATTCTTCAAGTAAATAAATAGCCACTACTATTTAATCAAATATATTCAATTAAGAATACACCAAAATAAATTTTGTTATCACCTTTAATTTCATCAAATGTAACAGTGGATAAAGATATTAATATTTTCAGTGTATTTGACAAGGTTGTTGAATTGAACGTCCATTACTTCTTCTACCCCTGACGCAGAACCACCCACGTCTCACCCCCAACGGTGCGATGAAAGAAGGAGGTGGACGACAGAATGGAATGAAATTGTCTTTACTGACGAGCCATAATGGTCCTGCGTAGAGTATTATTGTATGGGGTAGTATTAAGTATCACTCGCGTACTCTTCTAGTATGCATTCACGGTACTTTAAACAGCCATCGCTACATCTCCGAAGTGTTGGAGCCAGTTTTCCTTCCTTACTTTCAGGGTTTACCCAAAACCATATTTCAACAGGATAATGCGCGACCACACGTGGCACACATTTTCTAAGGGTTTTCGTCATTCGCCAGATTGAATTGCTTCCCTTGCCAGTTTGATATCCGGATCTTTTGCCGGTAGAAAACATGTGGTTCAAAGTGGCTCAACGATTGACCCAGATTACATCCTTAGCTGCCACACCAGATCAACTTTGGCAACGTGCGGAAGCTGCTTGGTCTACTGTACCCCAAGAACACGTCCAAAGTGTCTTTGAATCAATGCCGAGACGTGTGGCAGTTGTGATCTTCAACAATGGCGGCTACTCTGATTACTGATTTTGGCAGGAACGGTACTTCCCAGAAGTCTATAAATTTAAACATTTGATACTTGGTCAACATGTTATCTACAAAATAAATTTTGTTTTGATATCTGTTGCCTTTCTTGGTGTGGCAATTTGGGTGCCCAGTAGTATATTAGTTCCGTTCACACATAAAATTTGCATTTATAAAGTATTTTTAGTATATAAATATTTTTTACTATAAGTAAAATTAATAAGCAAAATAAGCTTGCTATTTTATTTATACTTCTTACACAGTTGATATTTAAAATTTAAAAAGGCACTCTAATCATGTTAATATAAATAATTATTGTATTGTGTATAACATTTATTTTGTAAATGATACAAAATATACTGTTAATATAATTATTTTATATATAACTGCTTAAAGTCAGAAAGTTGAACTCAAATTTTGAAATTTTTATGAAGTTATAAGCAGTTAAGTTTATATAAATGGTTTGAAAGACAAATTGAAAACAATCAAAGTATTTAGATAGAGCAGGTCTTTTTGATATAGGATCCTGGTTGCAAAAAATTATTTGTAAACTCAAATTTTTCATGGAGAGAAAAAATATTTTTGCTAATATTTTAATTGCTTAAAAGTTACATTTTTTTTCAATTTCTTTTTTCGATGCTTAATACAGATTATGTCATTATAGTGTTTACAAATTTTCACGAATGATAGTATACATCCAGATTATGTCATACCATACAGCAATGTGTAATCGGAAGCGCTTTCATGACGCGGTAGTGACGACACAAAACACAAGAAAGATATAAGCAAGATGAAAAACATTTATTATTCTTAGTACAGCAAGAAAAGAGAAAAAAATGAAAAAGGACAACACGATCGTCATAAAAAGGAATTTAAAATTACCACCGCGGTATGAGATGTAGGCCTCGCATCTTTGGCATAGTAAAAATCTAATGTTAGCAAAAATATCGTGTGTATTCCAGGACTTCCCTGTTAGTTGCTAAGATGGGTGCAACAAGGTCCATAGAACTGTTCACGGGGAGTTCCGTGTACCAGTGCCTGTACGTGCCTACAGAAGGAAATTCTCAATGCAAGGGAGGTCTGGTGAGTAAGTGGCTGAATTCACTAGACCACTCAGCCGACATACTGTTGGATACACTACGCATTCAGATGGAGATGCATGTCAGTGCTGAATGGGCGAGGATTATGCGGAAACCATAATCCTCACCCATTAAACATTGAGAACACAAATAGCAATGGATACATGTGCTTTGCCTAACAGCTACAGCAATATTTATTTAAAAAAAGGAGCAGATATTTTTTCCCTGTCAAATCAAGGAACAACAAGTTTGGTTGAAAGAAATATTCTGCTACTATGCCGGCTCATATATTTACTGGAAAACATTTGTGACCTGCATTGGTTCTTGTTACACGGGAGTTCTCAGACAACACATGAATGTTATGCGAACTGAGCTTTTCCTTCAACGTGAAATCGCCTTATTTATGATTAAAATGGTAGTTTGGTAACGGTGATCTCTTGTGAGCATCTAATACTACGTACAAAGGTTAATCTTGGAGTAAAAATCCGTCGTCGAGTAAATGCAGGTCAGGATTTGATTGAGGTAAATGTCATTAATGTATAGGATCCATCAGATGGTCGAATTTGGAAATCCTGAAATAAGCCGCATGCTAGTACAAGGATTTTTTTCTACCAGATCCAGCTATCTCTTCGTTGTTTGGCGTTATCTCTACTTCAATTAACCTTATAAATGACTCACATTTATAGTTTTCATTTCTTTTTTTCTTTTTAAATTTACTTACACAATAATGGTTGAAATTTTTTTTATCAGAAATATCCCAGGAATTCAATTCATATGGATAGAATGTAGTTGTTTTGATATTGTCTTTAATTTTGTAATAGGCTTCATTTAATATAGCAGAAATAATTTGCTTTTGTGAACTATGTGCTAAAGTAATCCCTATCATATTTTCTAAATTTTATTTTATTTTATTTATGTGATCCATAAGTACATATTATTATATTCATTTAATGATTCTATTACATTTAAAAAATTTTCATTGTTCGATGTTCCTTTTATTTCACAGATTTCTTGAAGTACAAAACTGTATATTTTAAAGAGAATCATGATTAAAATTTTTTATAAATAATTATATAAATTATTTCGTTTCCTTATTTATATTGACTTGATTTGTTTTATCAGTAGTGAAACATAAATTCAGTGTCGTTTTCGCTATTCTATTCAAACAATAAAAGTATTTAAGTGATTTGTATAGTGCTCATGATCTTAAATTAAGTTAACTTTATCTTGTAATCATATCCATTAACAAATCCTGTAAGTTAATTCTCTTCTTTTGAAAAATAGTGTACAACAGAAACAAAATATTGAATCATGTGTTTTTCTGTAAATTAACCAACTTCGAAACTAGATTTCAGTATTTCGCACATTTTTTAAAATAGTACGTTGTTAAAAATCCTCTGTTGTTAGAATTCGTAGCAAAAATTGCTTTGAGTTATACAGGACTGGTTTTAACAAAAAATATTCTTAACTTATCCAGCATCATATTTGACCATAAATCTCTATTTCTTGTATTATAATTCTAGGTTCAAAGTGGGTTAGTGGTTGAAACAGTTCATAGAAACATAAGGTCTTGGGCTTGATACCAGACACTATTGGACAATGGATATGTATGTTGCTCTATTTTTGACATGCGCACCTGTCGGCTAAGTGCTTTAAGTTTTTTGAGTTTCTTCCCATGTGATACTTGAATACGGACAATTGTCTATGAAAATTAATTCCGAATTTACTCGATGAATATTAAAATGTTTTTTTACTGTCTTTGGCTGATCGGCTGTTCACAAAATAATGTCAATAAATATGTTTCTTTAATGAAATTAATATTTTCGAAATTTTCATTATAAAATCGTGTAGTTTTTGCAGAGTTTTCCTTTCAAGCTTAAGCTTGAATTGTAACTTCTGAAGAAGGAGTAATTTCGTTGCCAAAATTACTTGGTAGCTAAGAAAACAGACATATTTAGGCTTCTTGAAGATTTCTCTTTTCTTTTCTGTTAATTGTCTGTCCCTGACACTTCAAAAGTTATTTTCTTTACTTAGACATAATTGTATCTAAAATTATTAAATATTTTGCAGTATTAAATTATGAAAATATTATGTGCCACAATAAGCATAAAAACGAAAATGCCACGATAAGCAAAACCTTATAGGTGAGATAAATAACCATACATTTATTTGCTTCATGTTTATAATATGTTGCATAGTTAAACCATATAATACTTCTTCTTCTTCTTCAATGGCCAGACAGTCCAGGATGGACTCTTAGTTTCCTTAAAATCGAATTCCAAGCTCGTATATTCTTGGCCATGGAAATCCATATATAATTATTTTTAAAATTCTTAAGTCTGTTTCCAAACAGTTGAGCCACTAAAATTTCTTTTTTCGGCTGCCAAATGGCCTAATCTAGAAGATCTTTCTTACCCAGATTGTAATATATACCGGAAATTTTGTACATTCCTGTATCCGTCGATTTCTCTAGATTAATTTTTTCTTCCTTCCATACCAGTTGTGGTTGGTGAAGAATTGTAACAATATGTCTTGTTATAAATTCCTGCTTAAGTTATCTTCGTTTTGTTAAAACATTAATATATTTAATTAACCTGCAAAAATTTTTAACACTTATAATGGTAAATTCTGGGTGCAAATAAGTAGACATTTACTATTAAGAACTCGTAGGAACTGATAAAATAGTTTTAAAATCGAAAATTCCTAAAATTCGAAAAAAAAATGCATGTTGAATCATAAAATCAAATTTTTACGAAGCTGATTTTTATAATAGCATTTAAATAAAATACTATTAGAAAAGTTTATCTAACATGATCGATATAGACAACCCATGCAAACTAAAATCCATTCTTAAATTTCCTTTTATTGATGAAAAAGAAAGGCAAATAATCAAAAACTTTTTTGTGTTTGAAACGATATTTTTAAAAACACCTTTTTTTTTCAATGTAAGGAAGCATTTTACAGCTGTTTTTCGAAAAGAAGTCATTAATTTTGTTGGCCATTCTTTGCTTGTTTTGCTGACACTAAAAGCACTAGGTCATTTTCTTCTAGGTTTATATCTGAAAGCTCTTTTATATTTCATTCATTATTTTTTCAATCATTTAATCATACTCCTTCCCATGTAGCAATAACTTGGCCCAATATTTACAAACTTGCCAAGATGACCCCAATAATGGACCAATAATAGGCATCAAGTTTTCCCCAATATACAGCATGTCAAGATAAGCCCTATAATGAACCGATAACAGGAGCAACGTTTTTTCCAATATTAGGTATGCCAAGATGAGCCAAGATTGGTCCTATCATGGGGACCAAGGTTTCCCCAATGTAGAAAATGCCACGATAAATCATTATTGGAGTGATTAGGGTTGCAAAGTTTTTCCCAGTATGCCATGATAAGCCACTATTGGTCTTATAAAGATAGTCAAAATTTTGAAAAAATATATTATAACAAGTTAAATCCAATATGGCTACTTACTTTTCTAAGCTGTTTGATTGTATTTTTGTTTATTAAGAATTTACTTACTAATTGAGATTAAATATTATTAATTTCTTTGACTCTTGAAGTTTAATCGTTACGTTTTTATTCTTTTGTTTATCAACAAACATTTAATTTCTTTCTTTATCAAGGATGTTTTTAAAAAAAAGTCACTGTGTTTGTAAGTTTGATTTTTCTTATATTTTTCATAACAAAGTTTGATGATCATGAAAATGTGTTTTCTGTTTGAACATAAATTATAATAGAAATCAAAATAATGCTTAAATAAATTTTATTTTTCATTTGCAATTGTTCTGTATATTATTAACCATGAAACTACTCCAAAATCCAATGTTATTGTTATGCATTAAAAAACAATGATAATTAGCCTGTACAAGTATTTACCTACATTGATTTAATCACATATAAATATCTTATGTGCATTTATGAAATATTATTCGTAAAGAATTATTGTTGTGGTTTAAATTCATAGCATTCTAAAGATACCCTTGAAATTTAGTATTTTTTTTATTTCCTATGATGCAAAAAAAAGGAAAAAAAATAACATTTTCGTCATTAATTAGTTAGAGATCATTATAGTTTTTGTAAATTGCTTACAATGATTTTTTAAGATTTTTATATATTATTTATTCAGGATTATGTGCTATAAAATGTTTCACATGTTTACATTAAGAGTGAAGCAATTCGTAAATTAAGTATTAAATATACATTAACTGATTTAGATGTTAATTCCATCATCAACGAATAAGCTTATTTGTCTATAACGTACTGAGTTTTATTGCACTTTGGAATAGATGAAACGGGAAAAGTTGCAAACAAAAATATTCGAAGTATGGTCTCCCTCATATAAAATAGTATCTTTCAGAATACATGTGGTGAAAATATAGACTATGGCTTTTGAAGCCAAATTAAAAGTAAGAGAAAATCTATAGAAACTACAAGCCGTTAGCAGATAGTTGTATCTTGGCTACATTAATGACATCATTTTTATTACAGGAGCATGGAAATAAAGTAGATTTTTCTCTTTATTGTGGTCCAATTACCTTTATAAATTCTTATTGCATTATTTACTGATGCATTCTACCCCTAGCCAATTTGTAATGCTTTAATAAAGTAATCAATTTGTAATGTTTTAAAAATGTAAGTCATTTAAATAAATAAATTGATTGAATAATGTAATGCTAATTTTGTAACTGAATAGAGCAAGTGAAAATATTATTTATTGATAAATGAGATTAAAAAGCATTTCGTTAACCAAATTATCCAAAATTAAAATAAATTATCAAGGATTATAAATATTTATGGATAAAGGTGCTCATAAAGCTGGATGTCATTTGCATTTTTCAACATAATATGTATATTGCTCATGCATTTTATACATAAATGAATTTAACCACTACATAATTCTGAGTAACCCAGAAAACTGTCATTCATTCTTAAGAACCTAATAATTTAATTTTTTAAAATAGTGGACCTAAATTATCACTCATAACTTAAACAACATAAAAATTTAAAATATTTTTTATTATGATTTTTTATATTTTCACAATTAATTTTTATCTAATAAGTAGTGCAAAACTTACATGCCTTGATTATTCTATGTAAACTTCTTACATGGCAACGAACATTCACATGTTTGATCAAAAATACAATGTTTTTAAAATGATCATGCTTATATATATAAATATATAATTTCATTGGTTTGAATATTCTAACTTGAAAGTATTAATGGTTATATTTAAAATTGTTAATGATTGTTTAGAAAATATTGTATTTAATGCAGTAAATCTTTAAAATATTTTCCTAGAATTGTATTTTACAGTTTCAAAGTAAATAAAATCCATAACATTTCGTAAAACATTATTTGCATCTATATCACACACAGAACAGAAACAATATTTTTACTACAGTTTAATAAGTATTCAAATTTCCATCTAAATAGTGATTACTCTCTGAAGTATGAAAAACTTAAAGTAGTGAATTTATATAATTTTTTAATTATTATTTATATTTAAAATTATAAACATTGAAGATGAAAATATATTTTCAGCTGAAATTAGCAGCCTGTGTAAAAATGATTTCTGTTTAAAATTATATTAAATTTTTCCATAACAGCATGAGTGACAATATGCCTGGAAATACATTAATATAACTTATTCAAAAATTAAGGATTTATTAAAGGTATGATTATAATAATTTACATTTCTCTTTGATAACATAACATTAAGTATCCTTTCTAATGTTTCTACTTGAAAAATGCTAAAGTGTTTATTTTATTTTACATTAATGTCACATTAAACGAACTCTGACTTTACATATTACAGAGCTCATGAATATAATCTAGATCCATCATATTTAACATTTACATAAATTTTTCACTTAATTAAAGTACTATATTTAAAAAAAATATATTTTTATTGATCAACAATATTTATATAGAACATTAAGTAGTTAACTGTTTCAAGAATGTTTCTTTTAACATCTTAATACCAATAGTTTCTCTTCGAATGAAAATAAGTTCGAAAAAAGAGGTTTTTCAAAGCTTCAATTATTAAACGGGAATTAGATACTTACACATGACGTCATCGGACCCACAAGGATGAAATTATCTGTTTTCTCTCTAGAGGAAAATTTAAAATAAACATGAGTTGCGATTTATCTTGAGTAGTAATCCTTGCTATAATCCGCACTCAGTAATCCTTGATGAATTAGTATTAATTGTTTGCATGCAGAAACAAACAAAAAAGAAATTAGAATTGTACATGAGTATAAATTTAAAAAAACATATCTATTTATGTATTCAATTTTAGTGGGTCTCTGAAGATCTGATGGAACATTTAGAAAACAAATAAACGACCCCCACGTTTTCCGCACTCAGCTATCTTCTAATTTTCAAAGTGAAATTAGTTATTTAAAATTATTATTGGGTCTATGAGACCATGAAGACTATAGCCATTTATTCGTAGAATCGTGAGTATTCTTAAATTAGAGGTTAGTAAAAACATATGTCAGCTGCATTTATTTTTTAGTATTTAAATTTCGTTAAAAAGCCTCTCCAGAGATCACTTTTATAATTTATTTGAAATAAAACAGTAGCTCAAATTTACAAAAGGTAAATAGACCTCAATTTGGTAAAAATCTGCATGATTCAAATTATTATTTTAATCTAGAAGAAACTCTTAATTTTATTTTAAACTCATATTGAAAATCGACAAAAATACACAGAAAAGATTACATTAAATACAATAGAAAATTTTTTGGATGTAAAAAAAAAGGGCTTATCGCTTCTAATTATTCTTTCACCTTTTTCCCTATTAACACAAAGATATTATATCACATATAAGCAAATTTCCTGGGCAGTAATGATGCAAATTAGAATTTTTCTTAAAAAGAAACTCCTTCACACGAACATTTAATAATGCTTATTTTTTTCTTAATGAAATATTTATATTAAAGATTTTTCTTATAGTAATTAAAATAAAATTATAAATTTAAAAAATAACAACAATTTACAATTTCCCATCTATTTTATGAAAAATGAGATGCAGCTGTACGTCACCACATCTAAATAATTCATATTTGACTGTATAATAAAATTCACAAATTTAATATTTATGTGTACGATTTTTCAAAATTAGAGCAATGCTGAGAGAAAGGTTGACTTATCGGAATGTTAATGCATTTTAATAATTCATATTGTCAGAGTCTAGAAAAGATAATTACAAAATAATAGTATTCATAGAAATTAATGTAGAAAAGATAGATTTTTATATAAATTGTGTGAAACGAAATAATAAATTTATTTTTAAAATAGTGATATGTTGGGACAATGTTGATAAGTAAAAAAGTCTATTTTTATAATGATCATTTCAATATTTCTTTGCTAGAGTGGTGTAAAAAACTTGGAAATTTTCACCAACTCTGCTGTTAACCCCGTCACTTTACCGGGATTCAAATTTTGAGGTGGATGGTTTTGTGAAATCATTTCTAGTCGGCATAAATGTTTAAATGGAAGCATAACAAACAAATCAAAGTTGTGCTTCACGGCATTTTCATTTTAAAATCTTAATCATAAGAGTTTTCATGTTACTTTTTCTTATAATTTCAAGCTTGAAATTTTAATTAATTTGTTGTAATTAAAACTTGTTTATTTAAACAAGTAATGAGCATTATTAGATTGTATTTCATTAACTTTTAAATAATAATTAAACAAAATTACAAGTGGAGAGCATATTAGAATCGATAAATTTTGTTATATGCTAAAAATTTTCATTGCATCAATAGTATTAAATGTCAGAATAGTCGTGAATTGCAGCTTTAAGTAAAGGTTATCAAAAAAATAATTTATGTCAAAATTTGAAGTCTTCCTTCTTAAGTTTTATTTGTATTGTTAAATAACATTGATGCTAAAGTAAGTCTTGATCCCTGACTTACGCAAGCTTAGAGTATTATTTACGGTTATTTTATTGATTAGCATTTATCCTATCTCCAATTTCTTTCTGGTTAAATTAAAATGTAATTTACATTTTCTACTTATGAACTAGGAAATTGGGAATAATGTTTTGGTTTTTGTGTTTAATTTGTTCCTGAATTTTTATGTTTTGTTAAAAATTTGTTGCTTTGTATCTATTTTTTTATTATATGATCGTTTTATGTACACTGTTTTGAATGTATTTTATAGTTTTACTTTAAATGTTTACTTTAATTGATATGGAAAAGTAGAAAACTCTTTAAAAATATGTCGTAAATTGTTATTTTATATATGTGCTTTTAACTTTGTTTTGAATTTTATAATTTTATTTGTAATATTTTAATTGATGTTGAAAAATTATTAAATACCTTAAAATTTTGTAGTAAACTATTTCGTGTCTTTTTATAAAAACACAAGGCAATTATTTGTACTTTTGTTATGAATTTTCATACTAAGAAATAACTACAATATTATGAAACATTTTTAGAAATAATTTTTATAATGTCTCCAATTTTTTGCTACAATTTACAGAATAAGATATTGAGGGAATATTATTATAGTGTTGAAATTTTATCCTTTCTTCATTTTATAAACTTCTAAAGTTACTAATAATTTTGAAATATAATCTTAATTTACAACATTCTTACTAACTGCAAAGGAGTAACATCTGTAAAATTATGGGATTTCAGATATATTCATTACCTTGCATCATATTTTAGCTAATTTAAAATGTCTGACAGTAGTGTGTTACAGATTTATTATTAAATGTGACATTGTAATATTTAGAAAAGCTTAATGTATTTGTATTTATTTAAAAAATTTTTTAAAATTAATTACTGTTCAAATTTTCTGGAACTTAGTAATAGAATATAATTTGAGTGTAAAATTACAAGGAAACAATGATAGTATAAAAATCAGTTTATAACTTATTTCCACTATTCTAATTTTAAAAAATGAAAATATTTTGTGGCTAAGTATGTATGTAGCTTAGGAATAATTTTAATACATCTGGATGTTTAAATTACCAGAATTATTATCTCATTTGAAAAAACTTTCTAGCAATATTTCCTTATTCAGTAAAAAGTAATTAAACTTGAAATAATGTGATTTTTTTTATAAATTTTGTGAAATATTTGTTTTTAATAGTGACATATAAAGGCAAATGGTGATAGCAATTTACCTTTACAAAGAGTATGGAGAACCGTTTGCTTTCCAAATATTTCTTTAGAATAATATTTATACTGTCTGTTGAATGGAATATATATATTTTTAATTTGTTAATAGAATACTTATGTAGTAACTTGTTGTAATTATATGCAGCTATTGAATTTTTTTTTATCTTCATAGCAAAATTATATGTTATTTAAAAAATTATATTTGATTTTTCTTATTAGTTTTTAAATGTGTTTAGTTTTCTTAGGAAAGAATTTTCATTATATTTTATTTTGATATTGTTAAATATTTAATTTGAAATATAGTCTGTAAATACTTTATAGGAGTAAGATGGATTTTAGAGAATTTGAAAATTTTTCTCATTCTACCCTCAGTTTGTTCATCAGTGTTAAGAAAAATTAATCACATTGTTATAGTTTTATATTAGATGATATTTATTGTTGTTTTTTATATTTTATACTATACAGTCTTGTTATCAACAATTTGCTTTAAAACTTGTTTTGTTGTTTTTCCAATTCCTTAATCTCAAATGAGAAAGGAAATAGCTTCTCTTGAATGAGGACTCAGTATTTATGAAAAGAAATTTACATTTACAAAACTTTTTCAAGTTTCTCTTAATTAATTCTTTAGAATGTTTATTTTTCTTGTACCTTGACATTATCCTGCTAAACATTTCTTAAAAGTATATTTTGCCTAATGTTGCAGTTTATTGATTAGATTCACATTTTATATTCATTATTATATTCAGCATTTTTTTATATTCCTTATTTTTATCACTTGCAAGTTTTAAATTTATAATTAAAAAATTGGAATATAAAATAAAATTTTTAACTATTTGTTTAACTGATAATACAAGTTAGTTAACAGTTCTATTTTCCCCCTCATGTTTTAAAAAATAATAATAAATAAAAATGGATTAAAATTTGTAGCTTTTGGTGACATTGGATAATATCTTAATAAGATCTGTATGCATATGTCGATTAATTTTATTATTATAGTCCATTAATTTTATTATTAATAGCTTTTTAAGAATAATATTTTTATCTATATTTGAGAAAAGAATAGTTCTTTTTAAAGAATTTTTCTGTGCAATTTTTTCTAAATTTATATTTTATTGTTTTCAGATGAGCACTCATACTTTTAAACCACCTAAACTTCGCCGTTATCATATTTTAGAGAGCATTGGTTCAAAAACATTTATTCCTAAAGAATATCAGGTAACATTACCAATCAGGTAGTTGATTTAAAATGGTACTTTTCTATTATACCCCCACTTATGATCCTAAAGGAATAACATGTTTCTTATGGAAAAGTGAAAATAATATTACTTAGATGTGATGATTTTATTGGCTATTTTTTTTTAAAATATAATAAATACCAGTCGAATTTTTTGTGCAAAAATTGACTAAAAAGTGATAAACAAGCTAAATACTACACAAAGCAATTGTGCAAAAATTAAATTAATTGTTAATTGGTGCAAAAAGATTGCTTGGTGAAAATTTTGTCTGTTAAAAGGAGCATTATAGTCATATATCACCAGTGGCAAAAATCAACCAAATACAGCAAAATTTTATTTTGTTTTACTGAAAAAAGGTAGTATTACATTATACTTAATATTACCTTATACATGTACATGCAATTGATCACAGATGTAATTGCTAAACAGTTTTCACCAGAAATAAACATTGGTGTTTAAATAAGTTTTGTCAATAAGTGATAATCATTTAGATTATAAATATGAAATGTTCATATTATTTTTTATTAGTTTCTAAAATGTAAATCTTTTTAAATAATACATGAGGCATGCGAATGGATTATTTACTTCTTTCTTTTATATATATGACTTTTATATATGGAATATTTACAACTTTATCTTTTCTTTCCTGTTATGGTGATTATCATGCAGGTATATAATGGAAAAGTATCTAACTCTTAATATAATATATTTATTTTTTGCTAATTATTCACATAATGAATAGTGAATTTTTTAAAATCCTGACTTAATGTAATCTATGTTCAAGTGAAGTTTTAAAGTTTTGAATATGTATTTGAAGTTTACTTATGCAAATATTGAGATTTGAATACAAATTTCAATTTTAAATACGTAATTGTAATTTGTACAAAAATTAAGTTATTCAAAGTAAATTATTTTAAATTTTTTAAAAGCTTGTTTTAAAAAGTTTACATTTATGCGTAATTTAAATCATTCTGTAAACTTTTATTTTTAACAGAATTTATTAACATTCAAAATTGTTAAAATTTTACAGTATTTATTAAATTGGCAACATTGTATTCTATTTTCATAGAAAATTATTTAAGGAAAATACTTTTTTAAATAAAATTTTGCTTATGCTTTCTTCTTTTAGGTTGAACTTCTTGATTCGGCTCGGAAAAAAAATACAATAATATGTCTAGGTACTGGAATTGGAAAAACATTTATTGCTGTAATGTTAATAAAGGAATTTTCACATCAGACACGGGATTTTTTTTCTAGTGGAGGGAAACGAACAGTATTCTTAGCTCCAACAGGTATTTGACACTTTTATTTTATTACTATTATGAGTATTCTTAAAAATGCTGCTTTAAAAATAACAAACATGAATAATTAACTCTTGTGAATTTCTTTTCTCAATATATTCACATTCTGTCAAAATTGGAACTTAATGGATTTTTTGTGTTATTATTTGTGCTGTATCCTTATCATTTTTTTTAAAGTCTCCCATAAAGTAGTAATCCTACATCACATATGGTGGAATATTATAATTTTCACTTGTACTCAAATAAATGCAAAAATGTTTTCTAGCTTCTTTTTTAATACTATTTTTTATAAAAGCAAAAAAAATATATATACTTAAAAATATTTTTTAAAAGTTTTATTTCTAATAAAAGTTTTATTGATAATTATAGCTTTCAAAATAATTATTAATATTAATATTCAATGTTATATTATTATTCAAAGTTAAATATCAGACAAATGATTTGACATAAATTTTAATTTATTTTGTAAATATAGTAATTATTAAAAAAAATAATATTATTTGAATGATTGAACTTGCTGACTGAAACAAAAAAAATTTATTTGTAGAATTTGTATTAATCTCCATTTATAATTTTAACTTAAACTGAAAAGAAGATATTTCAAAATTATTGAAACATTTTCCAAATCCAATAAGTCAGTATGGGTGCCAAATGCACCAAATATGTATTTTACTGTACCAAAATGGATTCTTGAGATTTTTTATGTAGCTGATGTAATGATGATGCATGCATGAAATGTGCTTGGAGCTTTTATAACCCTTGTAGTTTTTAAGAAGTGTTTTATTTTCTTCATTCATTTTTGAAAGTTAAGTGTTTAATGTTATACTTTGTTTGGAAAGTATCTCAAATTGAAATGTAAGGATTTAAGATTATATGTTGTTTTGAAAGTGTATGAAATTGAAATTTAAGTGTTTGAATTTTAGTATTTGTGTGCCAGAAGTGAAAAATAGGAAACATTAAATTAAGTTTGCATTTCTTAATTTGTTTTTAAAATTATTTTTCAGGTCATGATTTGGGGAATATTTTTACTGTATGTGTTATTCAGTTAAAATTGCTGTTGTATGTTTTAATTTATTAAATGTTTTGTGTAGAAACATTAGACAAATGGGTTAAGGTTTATTTGAATTGTAATGCTTGCTAATTAGAAATTGAAGTTTTCATAAAAAATGCATGTTTCATTCATTATTGATTTAGTTTTATTGCCAAGTTGTATCCCATATTTAATTGCTTCTATACTGGTGGTTTTTTAAAGTGGACACTACTTCCTGGTTAATTGAAATCCGAATTTTTTTTTCTCCTTAAAATGTATCTTTATGTTATTTAGATTTATAATGCAGTTAGTAAATGCTTGGTATCATTATATACTGTGTATTTGTATTCTTTTGATTAATTAAAAAAATGATCAAATAAATTATTATCAATATTTGTAATATTTCTGTATCTAGCAACTATAATAAGTATTCTTAATTTCGATATTTGAAATCGAAAATTGTATTTGATTGTGATATTCAAAATTCCAGTTTATGGATGATTGGGATTTTGTAAACCAATTTTTGCTTGAAGTGATGTATTTTAAGTTGGTGAGAAAAATGCAATGCTTTCTTCAAAAATTGGAAAATTTGCCACACTTTCCTCAACTCCAATTTTTAACAATTTAGCTTTATTGTACAGTTGTCTCCTGTCTAGATTGTATTTATACTAATATTTAAAGTGGTTGCCACTGCTCTGTTAATTAAAACTCAAGTTTTCTTAAAAATATATGTTTACATTATTTTTTTATCTTTATTTCATGGTTGATTCTCATTTAGATTGTGTTTATGCTAATTTTATTTTAAATGGGCACACTTTCTGTTATATTGATTTCTATTTATACAGTGCTGTTAATACCTGCTGCATATTATAAATATATTTGTTAAGTCCTGTTTTAGAATTATTGAAAGAAAATAATCATAAAAATTGATTATGTATATTTTATTGGCCAAGTAGGAATAGTAGTATTGATTTTTATAGTTATTTTATATTTATTTTATAATATTTCTGGAGTAAGTAATTATAATAAATGTTCAAAATTTCAATAGTTGAAATTGAAAGTAACATGAAATTTGAATATTCAAGATTAAGTTTAAATACATACAGGATTTTGAAAACTGAATACTGCTTGAAGTGACATAATTTAGATTGGCAGGATAACTGTGCTGTTGTGGAACTTGCAAATTTGTGCCAAACTAATACCAACTTATAAGAATTTACCCATTTTCTTACTGTTAATTTTGCCTTATCATTGAATTTTCTTTTGATTAAATTAATCATGGAAAAAAATGTTTTCCAAATGTTGAGATTGGAGATCACTCTCTTTTTGGAAAGTAAGATTCTATTTTCGATTGGAAATTTTGGTGTGCTGAGGAACAATGGTGTTGCATTTTTTTTCTTGCATGCATATTTGAAGTTGGTTCTTGGTGCAGTATTTTGGGTTTTTCTTGCCTTATACAAAGGTGTTACATTATCTGTGAAAAGTTCCTCTAGATTGCAAAGATAGAAATATTGGAGGACAGTTTTCAGCTGCATTATGTTAAATAAATTTTAGTTATTGTTTTAACAATGAGAAATCTTAAGACTTATAAATAATAAAAATATTTCATAGTTAAATTATGATCAAGTCAAGCAAAATGTTTTTTGATAAATGCTGATTTAGTATAATGACTAATACTAATATATATTATAATAGAGTCAGTCAATATATTATAATAGAGTATATATGATAGAGTTTAAAAATTTTAATGAAATATATCAAATCTGCTCTCATTTTTAATTAATTTCAAGATGTGAAAAATTTAATTTTTGAATAATTTCTAAATTAAATTTTACATCCAGATTTTGTATATTGTTTTTCAAACAACTTTTGCTCAAGTAATTATATTATGTAATTTATGTCCTATATTTTTTACTGCTTATATTTATAATTTTTGTGACAAAAATTGAATGATTTAAAAAATACAACAATTTATTTTTATTTTAGTAGGTAATATTCTTTTACTTGATGGCAGACTAATATTGTCTGCAATAATATTGATTTTAAAAGTGTATATTTTTATAATATTTTTAATTTAGGAAGAAAAATCATAATTAAAATAATAAAAAAATGAATATTTTTTGTGTTTTAAAGTTTAGATTCTTTTAATCTCGGATGTGAAAGGAATAACAAGCATCTGTAGAAACTACTGAAAAAAAAAATTATTGCTAAATAATTATTTACTAACAAGTTGATTTAAAATTTAAAATGAATATTGATAACACAAGGTTTATAAAAATTTTTATCGGGCTAATTTAAAAAATTATCACTTTGAAAATCTAATGAATTAAAATTTTCTTATGCTTTGTTAGTGTTTTGTTAATGAATTTAAATGAACTCTACCTAATTAAAAATCACTTGTTGAACAATATTATATTTTTCTTAACTCAAATTTACATAATAACTTGTAGAATCAAAAATAAAGGAGTTTTTTAATGATATATATATTGAAGAATTGTCCTTTATTGACTGACTGTATTTTCAATGAAATTTTCCTTTTTAAAGAAAAAAGTGTTTTTTTATTTTTATTTTAATTCCTAGAAAATTTTTATAATAGAGTCAATTGGATTCCATGATAAACTAAGCACATTTATAGATCTTGTGATTATCTTTTAAATAGAATTTTGAGATTTCAAAAAATTACCAAAAATAAGTTACATGTAAACTAATTAGTAGTATTTTTGAGTTAGATAGTTCATAATATAGGGAGAACAAAATAGCTTATATTTTATCCATTTATATGTGGGACATATTAATTTGTATGACATATTAATTAGTATTGTGATAGTAAAAATATGTATTTAACTTTGTTTTTTAGTTATTGGTATGTTTATTTCATCAGCAAAATCTAATTAATATTAAGACAGCCTTAAAGGTGTGATTTCAAAATTTTCTTTTACTGCTGGCTATTTATAATGTTTGCTATGGGTGACCTCTGTATATTCCCAATCTACTTCAAATACATAGCCAAATAGATCATATCTTCCATATACAATCTTCTTCCCATTGCTTTGCAGTTGCTGAGCAATAACACATGCTGTCTTGTATGTATATATATCAGGCTCTTTTAGCCTGCAGGACAATATATTCATCATCCTCTACAGTTATTTCATTGGGAGGTCACTACCAACCCTTGTAACATGTATAGAAATTATTTAAAAATCTCTCCAAGCACATAAAACAACACTTAGTGATTCTGAATTTCAGCTACAATTTTCATACTATACCCTACTCCAGATATCTGATCACTGAGCTGGTAGTGAATTAGTTCTTGTTCAACAGTTCTTTGGTTTGAATCCCACTTTGGGCATGGATATTTGTTGTAGTTTGGAATCCACTTTAAATTGTAAGTTCAGGCCTAATCCTGGTCTCACTAGCCCTAGTGTGCAAAAAAAAAAATGATCATTGAATGACAAACCAAACCTAAATAATTTAAGTTTAAAATTGAACTAATTATCCAATATTTTACAATAGAGATTGTGTCATATAAAGCTAATCTTTATGAAAGACATTAATATTTTTCAATAAATAATTAAAAACATTATTTTTGTAATTAATGAAGATTATTATTTTTCAATAAATAATGACTAGTTTACATGTTTTTAGTACTAAAGAAATAAATTAATATTTTTATT
Source organism: Latrodectus hesperus (assembly GCA_037975125.1). NCBI lineage: Eukaryota > Metazoa > Arthropoda > Arachnida > Araneae > Theridiidae > Latrodectus > Latrodectus hesperus. Next base: position 50,014,076 of record CM075860.1, read on the forward strand.
TTCTTTGAAATAATGTCTAATTTTTTTAAAAATTATTTATGATAGTACATTAATTTATTAAAGAAATTAAGGCTCAATTTTAAGTGTAATCATTTTTGCTTAAGTTCAGTAATGAAATACTCATTCAAATTAAATTTTTAACACTTATCAGGTCATTTATAGCTGTTTTAGAAATCATTGATGTCTTTTTTTACACTTCTTTGTCTAAGTTTTGATCTCTTTGCTTGTAATATTTGATTTACTAATCTGAATATTTTATTATTTTGAAGGTCATGAAAATACATTTAATTTCTATGCAACTTATAAATTTAAATAAGTATATACATAATTTTATTTATATCTTCATTTAATAAATTCATTTTGTAATATAATTTATTAGCTTTTTTTCTGTTTTATTTAGTACCACTAGTCATTCAGCAAGCAAAGTTTATCAGAGATTGTACAGATTTGCAAGTTGGGCAATATTTTGGAAGTGATTTTGAAGAATGGACAAAAGAAAATTGGATTAGAGAAATTGATAAAAATCAAGTTATTGTGATGATACCAGAAATTTTTGAAATTATTCTTAAACAAGAAATTTTACCCCTCTCATCTGTTAATATTATAATTTTTGATGAATGCTATAAAGCTGTGAAAAATCATCCATACCATGAAGTTTTGAAATATTTTCAATCATATGAAAATGTAAGCCTTCCACGGATTTTGGGTCTTAGTGCATCATTAGTAAGTAATAAATGTAAACCATCAAAGATAGAACATCAAATTAAAATTCTTGAAAAAACTTTAAGTTCAACTGTTGAAACTGCTAGTGAATTAACATCTTTAAGTAAATATGGCTCAAAACCAAATGAGTTCATAGCTTTGTATAGACCATATTCTGACAATGAACCAGTTTTAATTTCTGTTATGAAGAAAATTGAAAATGCTGTTTTATTTCTTAGCTCAGTAAATATTACATATGATGAGGATGATCATTTACCTGATCCTTGCTGTCAACCAAGAATGTATTTAATTGAATTATCTTATGTAATTTCATCTTTAGGTTTTTGGTGTGCCATGAAAGCTATTTTATTGTTTATTGAAGAAATTGATCTCACTCTAGAAAATTTGCATTCACATACTCATAAAACATTTCTTCTTGTAACTAGGACTACATTGTTAATTGTGGAAAAAGAAATTGAAAGTTTTTTATTCAAGAAAGATTTAATTTCAAATCTAATTGAATATATTCCTCCAAAGTTAAAGAGATTGCTTGAAATTTTAAAGCCATATAAACCACAAACTGTTTGTGACAATTCTGTTAATTATGAGAATGATATTTCTTCCTTAGTTGAAAATTTACCAAGTGATTCCAAAGTTATGACAGATTCTCCAATTTCTAATTCCAAGCAAGACCTTAAATCTACTTGTAATAATCAAGCATCACTAGAAAATACAGTAAATAGTTCTCCATCTGATACTTTTGCTGGAAAACGTAGCACTTTTAGACGGAAAACCAAGCAAAATAACTTATTTGATGACAGCAAATCGTTATGTTGTTTAGTATTTGTACAACATCGCATGATTGCTTATCTCCTGAGTGAATGGCTTATAAAAGTTAAAGAAAATTTTTCTGACTTTAATTTTTTATCTCCTAGCTATATTATTGGACATGGTAAAAATACTTGTGGTATGAAAAGGGCTCAAATGAACTATCAGAAACAAGAAGAGGTCTTACAAAAATTTAGAACTAAAGTTTATAATCTTGTTTTTGCTACTTCTGTTATAGAAGAAGGTATGGACATTCCTAAGTGTAATCTTGTCATTCGATTTGATTTGCCAGAAAATTTTCGTGCTTATGTGCAATCTAAGAGTAGAGCAAGAGTTAATGACTCATCTTATATTTTAATGGTTAAATCAACTGAAAAAGAAGAGTTCAAAGATGCACTTTCAGATTACAAAACATCTGAAGAAGTAAGGCTATTGATTTAAATTTAAACTTTAATTTATGAAAATATTTTGTTTTAATATCTATAAAAAATTTTATGCATGAAAATTGTAATTTTTGAGTTTTAATTTTTCAAAAATATTTGGCACCTTTCTGTTTTGGGGGGTCATTAAAGAAGTCATTTTCTTCAAATCATCAAGTCAAAAAATAAACAAAATATTTTTATTCATAAAAAATTCTCTTGTTTCAAATAAATCCACTGCAGGAGTCTGCAATTGATAAATATTGAAATCTGTAACAAAAGGAAGAAAGAAATAGCACAAACACAGATATGAAATGATAAGCAGCAAAAATCGATGTCAACAATCCAGAAACCTGAAAGCTCAAACGTTTACACTCATTCATGGAAAAAAAAATTTCATATTTGTTTACTGAGGATTATTATTCTATTATATATGGAGAATTTTGAATTTAAGAATGGCAATTTTTTGAATTTGCTGGCAGTTTTATTGGCTATTATTTTATGCCTCCCCTTAAATGGAAAATTACAAAATTTCAATCAATGATATTAATTATTTTAAGAAATAAAAATATTTTCTTATTTTTATTCAATCCTGAACCTTAATTAATTTTCTTTTAGATTATTTCAGCTGTGTATGTGTATACATATGTGTGTGTGTTTGTGTGTATATGTATTCAGAATTGTTATGTGTTACAGATACATTATAATCAATTACATTGATGAATTCATTATAATTATATTAAATCTGCTCAGTTTTGGTATTATGCATTTTATTGATTAAGCAATATTCTCTAAGGCATCTGTTCGTTAAATGATTTGTTCAGTAGCCATTATTTTAACAGTTTATGGGGTTCATTTCTCATCTTGGATTAATTGCTTATAGTAACTTTAAATCCACTGTAAATTATAAATTTAATTAAATTAACCTCTCATGTCAGAAAAAACTAACAACCAAATTTAAAAGCATTTGCAGTTATATCTTTACATCATTTCATCTTGCAACCATTTCCATGAAACAATTTTTATTTGGCTTTTCTGCTAGGTGCTTCCCAGCTACTAGGGGAATAATTAGTGTTCTAACTGATCGTTTAATTGTTAGCGGCTTTCATTTTTACTTTGGACACATAAATAGTTAGTTATTTAAAATCCATTAAACTTAAGACCCCAGTCAATTTTACCCTCATTTTCTTGAAGTTATCTGGAACGACAAACAAAACACACCAAATGTGATGTTATTAAAGGAAATTAATCTCCTACATCTATTGTTAATGTAGGTTTCATGAAATGACTCAAAAAAATCAGGAAAATTGGAAGATTTCAAATTTAAATTTTGCTGCTGATTTGATATTTTTTAAATCCTTATTGAAATTGTAAATCCTTCTTAATTTAATTTTGAAATCGATAAGAAATAAATAAAATAATTTGAATAAAATGCAGAAGTGTATTTTGTTATTTTCTATTGAACTTAAAAATTAATATATCACAATACGATTTTGACTTTTAAAATTTCCTATTTCCATAGAAAAGTTTAAAGGGTTTTCTGTATGAATTCTAAATTATGTTGATAACTATTTGATTGTATACTAAAGATAGGATACAATTTTATTTTAATGAACTATCCATTAAAGAAAATTACTATCATTTAGGAAAGTAATTAGTTTGATTTTGTACTCTTTCTAATGGTAAATCAACTGGTGTTTGCAGAAAAATCACAAAATGTGTATTTTCTGCAAAAACCAATTATCAAAAGAAATTAAAAAAATCAATTGATTATGATTAAATATATCGCTGATATTGTATCTGAAACAAGAGAAGTCGTTTATAGTTTGTTGTTGTTACTTATGACACTTGGACAAGCCAAGCTTGCTATACCTTGGTTATGCAAATTTAAGTCAGTAGGGAGCATCTTTCATTTAATTAGAGCACCACAAAGGGGAAAGTACAACTTTGCTCTTCAAATCCTCCAATAGATGGCACTACCAGAAGATCCACTCCCTCAATTTTGACATTGTTTTGAAGGGGGAGCTGAGTTTCTCCAGACTCATTGCATCCATGGTAACTTCTCAACGACCGACTACAGGACTTTCGATTCCATAGCTATAATGAGTACGTATATCACATGTACTTGGTGGGTCTTTAGTGTCATCAAAAATCAAATGTCGCTCTTCCAGATGGAAGGCCGATGCCCTAACCACTAGACTACCATAGCCCCATCTATAGTCTACTAATAATCACCTATAAATAGATTACAGCCAACTATAAGTAGAATACAGTTGTAAGTCAGCTATATTCTGCTTACAGTCAGTTTTATTACAAGCTCCAGGCAGATATTATATTTTGAAGAACAAAATCTGAAAAAAGAGCATAGAACTGTAGTTTTACTCAATGAAGTTAAACTTACATTAAAAAATAAATGCTTTGATAAAAGATGAATAAGTTTGAAAAATCTATGATGGATTGTGCAAGAGAAATTAAAAGAACTGAAAAATGAAAATTAATTGCCAAGTTAAAACATACCATTGTAGGATTTCGGAGGGGGAAAAATTAGCATTTTGGTTTCTTTATAACTTTATGTAAACAATAATTGTATTTGCTTACTTTTTCACATTTGTCATCCAATTTAATTTGAACATTCTGAATTAAACAGAAAATGTTCAATATTGGTTACATACACATTAAATTAGTATATAGGAACTATGTAAACTAATTAAAAAATCCTCAAACTGTCCATATGTATGTGGAATAATTTAATATTTATTGTAAGGAATTTTGAGTACTTAAATGAAATAGTTTCTATTCAATTTAGGCTTATTTAATTTTTTTGAGGTAACCAATTTTAAGTATGATTAAAGTAAAAAATAATGTATAATTCCTACAAATATTTTCACTATCATTTGAAAATTTGATTGAGAAATATGTATTTTTAAAAAATAAATGTGTTTTTAAAAATAATAGATTAATATTTGTTTATCATATGAATTCTGGCATTTGCAAAAATTTAAAACTACTGGAAAACTTTTTAAACTTCCTAGAATCTTTTCTTGAGAAACTGAAACCTGTATTAAGTTTAAAAAAAATTCAATTTTGTTTCTTGATAAATATATTACTCATTAAGCTTTTATCAAACATTTAACATTTAAAATATATGTTCTGTGTATTCATTTTTTAAAATTTTGTACTTTTTAAAATAATATTTTAGGTACTGTTAAAAAGATGTCATAAAGCTGATAAGGATATGGAAGCAACTATACTTGAAAATAATATCGATGATTTAATTGAACCATATATGCCAATAAAAAAAGATGGTGCTCCTAAAGTTACTCTTTCTTCTGCAATAGCTCTTGTAAATAGGTAAATATTATTATGAAAATCAAAATCTGTTTCATATCATGAATTTTTAATAAAAGTAAAGCAATTTTGTTATTTCTTGGAAGAAAAATTTACATAAATTATTAGTTTTATGTTTTGATGTTATTTCTATGTTTGTTTCAACTTTTGGATCTAAATATCTGTTTTTTATATGTATATTTTTAAAGACTTAAAATTAATTAAATATTGTATTTATTTTCCCTTTCTTAAATAGTTATTACTTTTTCAGCTTTCAAGTTTTTCCTCAAAAATGCATACTAATAATATATTATTAGTATGCATAAGAATAATATTGATGGTTTAATTTTGTTATTTTTCTTGAAGTTAACTTTTTACAATTTTCATATACACATTATTACCTAGATCATTTATCAAATTCACTATTTAATTAAAATGTAAAAAAGAAATAAAATTTTTATTAAAATAATTTTAGAAATAGGTATGTAATCTTCACTTATTTTTGCAAATTCAAAATTGGGAATAAAATATTTTTTTTCTAAATTTCTATAGTTTTTCAAATTTTGTGCAGTATAACTGTGACAATAGGTTACTTTGCTTAGAAGTTATATTTACTTCTCAGTATCTTACTGTTATTTTAAAAATTCAATTTTTCTATTATTTAAAGTATGACTTTTTTCAGTCAACACTTTAATGTGTTAAAATTTGCAATAAATGTTCCTGTTTTTTATTCAGTAAAATCCTAGTATATGTAATGCGTTTTTTGTGATTTTCCAAAATATCTTTAATAGCTAACTTACTAGATTTTCAAATGAGAAATGTTTAAAAAACAATAACTCACTGAATCACCCAAAAGGAACAACAGGTCTGTAAAATTACAGTTTTCAAAATCTTGGTCACATGCTCATCTCCAATTTTGAATACTGCAATCTTGCACTATTTTTGATTTCAAATATTTCAATTTTCAATATTTTATTACATTTGCTTACTAAAGAACTGCTACAAAACTTAAAGCTATAAACTTCACTGCAGATTCCAAAATTTATGTATTATGAAGCTACTATAAATTTCTTAAAGTCAATACTTTTATTCATAATTAGTTAATTCATAATTAATATAATGTAATCATAATCAATTTTATAATTTTTTAATTACTCAAAAGAAATAAAATCTTTAAAAATAAGTATATAACAAAACTAAACAGGTAATAAAAACTGTTGCATAACTTTTTCTGAAAATTTGGGTTTCTAATTAACCACTCACTGGCACCCATCTTAAAAAAACAAATTATTTTAGTTTTAATTAATTGAATAATATAATTCAAAAAGAAATATGTCTTAAATATTTCTGAACTTACATAATAAATTATAGACATTTCACTGTATGAAATAGCAGATTAAATAGAATAACACAAAGTAAGAGTACTTACCTAATCAACTAACTTCACTCTCCAAATTAAAATTTTTTCAAAAATATCTTCCAAAAATATAAAATTAATTTTGAAAACAACTTCCAAAATATAAATTCAAATTCAAAAATAACTTTTAATAATATAAATTATAAATTAAACAATTTTGCAAAATCGTAACATTCAAATAACATGTTATTAAATTTTAAATTGTGAGAAAATAATAATTTCACACTCACAACTATTTACAAATAAAATAAAAATAAAAATGTAATCTTCAAGGCTTATTGCAAAATGAATTGTGCGCACTGGAATAATTCATAGAATCACCTAACAATTCTGGCACATTAATGTACAGGTTTGCTGCACTTGGCACTAGTACTAATTCACATGATGAAGCCTTGGATGCAAACTTTATCACTCTCCCAAACATTGCCAATCTCTCCAAATTCCCCATGTTATGTATGCTAGGATTAAGCTTTCAGCATTTTAAAACTATTCCTGAGAAGACTGAATCCTCATTTCATATTGTTTATTATCTATAATGCAATATGTTTTCAATATTTATGATAAATTTTTGTATATGTTTTATATTAATATTTAGAATTTGCCATTTACTTTCATTAAAAAATTTATGCAGAACTATTTTTTATCTTGTTTCTTAGATAATATTATGTTGTCATGCTTTCATTTTATAAATTATTAAGCCAGCCTATTTTACATAAATTCCTTAATTAAAAAAAGAGTTAAGTGTTTCTTCCTTTATTTTTCTATTATAATAATTTAATTTATTTTCAAACATATTTTTTACTTGCTTCATTTACTAATTTTATGATTATTAGTATATTTATCAGTTCTCAGTTTAAGAATTCTAAACATTTTATTAAATTTTTGAAAATGTTTAAAATGGCTATTTTTACTGTCAGTTGAAAATATGTTAACATAATAACAATTTGCTGTGAAATAAATATCTTGTATATCAATGTCTATTATTTTACATTGAAAGAATAATTTAGTATTATTTTTTATATTAAATTATTTAGTTATGTTAAGTGATTAGAAATTTAATAAATTACTTTAATAATTATGTTTAAGTGTATTTTAATATCTGTAAAGAAATAAAAATCCATAAAAAGCATTAAATTTTAAGAAATATCTGCTTAGTAATATTTTTTCAAAAATTTAATATCTCATGCATTTTTCTTTAATCTGTTTAGCTCTCATCATTTTGTCTAGGCATTAACAAAATGTATAATATTTTTAAAAATCCAGTTAATGGCAGATCAAGTTTAAAATTCTTTTATATTCTAAGGAAAGGATACTAATTTTTCATAAACAAAAGTTTCTTTTTTGTTTAAAACAAAAATGTATTTTAATTTCTAGATATTGTGCCAAACTTCCTAGTGATACATTTACTCGACTTACTCCAACATGGGATATTAAAGAAGATAATTCAGTTACTCCTCCATATTTCCAGTGCATCCTTAAATTACCTATCAATTCTCCATTAAAGAAGCCAATCATTGTAAGTTTAATGATATATTTTACTGGCCCTGTGAAGCAGTTAAATGAAATCAAGAAATTAATCTTAAATATATTTTTCTACAAAACTTATTTCTCTGCCCATTATTTTGATACATAATCTGTATAAATATACTTACCTTTTAGTGAATTCTATGCTTCCAGTAATTATTCCTTTTGATTCATTATTTTTGATGCAAAAATTAAATTGCCAATTTTATAAATTTCTTCAAAATTGTGTAAATTTTTTAATAATGCTATTTATGTGAAGTTAATATTATACCTTTATTAAAATTAAAATTGTGTATTAAAATTAAAATTATTAAAATTGTGTAAATTTTTTAATAATGCTATTCATGTGAAGTTAATTTATACCTTAATGTCTTGCTTTTTTCATTTTAAATTGAAATTATTAATAAGTGGTGGTGAACATTTGGAATATGAGCCACCAATCTTGTGTATTTGTGGTTGAGCTATTTTTATTGTGAATGAAAATGGAATTAAAAAAAATGAAGACTAGTTGCTATATTTATTTATGTTGTCAAAATTAGTAAATTATAAAATTAAGAAAGGATATATTTAAATTGCTGATTTCAAAAAAGTTTTCTGCATTTAAAAAAAAAATTTAAAAAATTACACGAATTAATCTTTTTGTTTACTTTACAACTGCTGATGAGTATGTTTTAATGTATGAAAAAGTTTTATATATCATAATACATATCAAATGTAATTAATCTAAATTAAGAACTAAACATTTTAGATATTCAAATTTTAAGACAAAAAATTCAAATAGTTATCAGATATGCAATATATAAGCAATAATTACATGGCTCTAACTAACACCACCTTTTACTGACACTGACTTAAACAATAATTCAAGCAAATATATGAATTTTTACAAGTTTTAATAATATACTTGATAACAAAATGATTTTATCTTAACAGTGTTGTATGTGTAGAATTGAATTATTGTAAATGCGGTTTGATGCATCCATCTGATCAATAACAGTTGTCTAGTTTTAATAAATCATTAAAATATCTATTTCGTAACTGAATAACATTTAATTAAAAGGAAAAACTAATTGTTCTACAAACAATTGTCACATGCATCATAACAATGTTGTAAACTCTTTGCATACATAAACAAAAACCATCAAATATTTTGCTAAGTCCAGTTATTTATTTCATTTTCTTTATTATTTTCTTTTACATGGAGGAACAACAGTTACTTCACTTTAGATAAAGTGAAATTAGAATCCAACAATATATGATTGATTCCTGTATAAATAATTATTTTTTGTTACATAGCACATTACAGATATCGATCTTTGAATATTTAACCATGGTATACTCATGCTGGCCAATATGGCATTCATTACTAAATTGTATATAGACTTTTGCTCTTTTTTCTCTGCAAGCATAATGGTGCTTTACTGTTAATATGACACACATCATTGGTTAGCAAGCATGTAGTTCTATGGCATGAAGGTGGTTTTGGACAGTTTGTTGAAACTGGTACTAATAGCCAAATGAAGGTGTTCTTTAAAAAGAGAGGCATTTATTTTCAGTGTCTCCAAGCTATTAGTGATAAATAATGTTCTTCATTCTGTATTGTTGCATGCTTATGATCTTCTTCTGATCTTTGGCCTCCATTTCTAATCTCCAAAAAATGGTTCCAAATCCTTGAAATCACACTGTGAAACTCCAATGGCTCAAGTTGTATTTGGCCCCCTCTAACCGACCAACAACTTTTCAAACTTCTAATTTGGTCAAATAAACTCCATTATCCACTCAGTAAATAAATTTGGTGAGATATACACTCATTGAAGCACTGCATTGAATGTTTATCATTCTTTTCCACTTTGTCTTACGTTAAGTTGAAAGCCAAATCTTATTTGCTGCTAAAGCATTGTCTTCAACACAAAACTCAAAATTTGCATACTATAAAGTTTGAAAATGAGAAAAATTTCCTTCATATATATACATATTGCTAATATTGTTATTTTATAAAAGTCTTACAATATTGCTTAATTGTTTTAACAGTGTATAATGCTCAAATAATAATGGTGTATATTATTAACCGAATTAATATTTATGTGCTAAACAAAATCATTTATAATTTCCATGACTCTTTAAACACATGCTAAATTATAAGTTATCCACTCATCAAGAAATAAAAAATTTTAAACACTCCTCTTATGTAAGCTTCTATCATTCATATTAGTGTTTCATATTATAGATGGTGCTCATGTTAAATAATTTCTGTAATGTTATTTTATCTTGATTTAATATGCCATTGTCAACTAAAATATGTTTTTAATAATATTTTTTGACTTTAGTATTAATTGATTATCATAAAAGCTTTCTTGCAATCTTTTTTCTAAATATGTGGTTTCATTAATTATTTTAGTTTTCAAATATTTTTCTTTGATTTAAAGGAACAATGCTTTATAGTAGACATTTCTCTAAAATCAAATATTTTTCTTGGGAATATTGACTACCTGTTATTGAGTTGTTTTACAGTATTTACAAGTGTTTTGATTATTACATATTGATAAATGTTCCTTTTGAAAATCACATTAATATTTCTTACTTGAACTAGGCAATCTAAATATTCCTAAATTATATTGGAATGATTCAGGCCATTTGCCTTCCTTCCTGATCTATTGGCCAATTAGTTAGCTTTTTGTCTTCAGTTTTTAATCTTGTGAGTTCTCAGTTTAACAGATTTAAATCCCACCTCAAGCTTGTATGTATATAATGTTTTGGAATCCATTTTAAATTGTTGGTTCTGGTATATTAGCACTTGTATGCAGAAATGAGCTTTGAGCAACAATTGGCTTTTAAAATTAATCTCAATCCTACTAAGGATATCTATGATCTCAATGAATGAGGTGCTTAACTTATGATTATACAATACTTCAATGTCTCATACCATTATTTCTACAGCTTTTGAAATTTATAAATTGCTAAAAGTTTCCATATTATATTATAAATATAATTTAATTTGTTTTCATTGTATTAAATTTTGGTATAATAACACATTTGAATGTATATGTTGCATTGGTATGAAGAATTTTCTCACCAAAACTTCGTAATTACAGTTTATTTCATTATAATTTGAGAACAATTGTTTGAAGATGTTTGACATATTTTATGATCTTCTCTTGTCTAACTCTTCTAACCCAGCTCTTCACTAAAATTTTTAAAATAATGTTCTAAGTTAAATAATGAAATACAATAGTGTTTAAATTTTATTTTATTACATTTGTTTTAGTTTGAACAATTTTATGCTAACTATTTTTAACCCTATTAATTTTGAAATAATGCTAATAAACTGTAATCCTATTGTTTTGTTAAACTGTAAACTCTGTCATAATAATGAACTCAATCTGGTAGTTAAAAATAACTACCAGATTGAGTTCATTATTATTTTTTTTATCTTAATCTGATGTAAATAATTGTTTCACTTGTTTACAAAGATATTCATACTGTTACTTGGAAATTGTTATTCTCTTAATAATAATTAGAGATAACAATTTTCAGTATTTCAAAGTAATACTTTGAAATATTTTTCATTATTTCACTCTGAAATATGTATTTTTTGAACTTAATGAGAATGGTTTTTGCTAAGCATAAAAGTAAATGCTTTGATATATTTGTTAATTATTAAAAGATTTACATTAGATTATCTAGAAATTACTGATCACTAAAAATATATTTTTCCCATTATTCTTAATGAGAATTTTATTTTTAAATATAGAAACTTTTTACTGAGTAAAATTTAATATAATTTTTATTTGGGATTTTATCAATTAGTAAATAACCTTTTATTTTCCAACATTTTTACTAAAAATATTTAATTTTATACAGCAGTTTTTTAAACAAATTTAAATATTCCCTGAATAATTTGATATTTGTATAAAAACTTTGATGAGATTTTTTAATCTAAAGATATTTATCTTTTTAACAATTGGTATGTTTAACTAAACTTATTTGTCTTTCAGATTTATTTGAGCATCATTTTTTTACTGTAATATTATTACTACAGAATATTCATTAGAAACCAGTATTCATGTGTATAGATGGATATTGTTCTTATCATAATATCTGGATTATTGAATTAATGATAATATAAATTATCATAAATTTTAATTAAAATTCTAAATTACAGGACTTTGGACTTCATTTGAAATAAATGAGCTATATAGTCATGGTCAATCAGTATTGCTTATGAATAAATTTTATAAACTTAATTAATATTTTTGAGTGCATGTTAACACATTAGTGGATGTTCTTTTTTGATTGGCCATATCTTATATGTTTACAAAACAATCTTCTATATTTTGTAATGAAATTCATCATACAATCTAGTTTATTAATCATTCATTTTTTTAAACATTAGTTCTAAATAACTTATTTTAAAATTCTAAATATTTTATTTTTTACCTGCAAAATTTGTGAATCTGCTAGCAGTATAGTGTAGGAAATCTCATTTGCAGAAGCTAAAATCTTACTTTAAAATTTAATTAATTTAATGCTAAAATATAATAAATTATTTTAAAACAATTTAATTCTTATATTGTGAAAGGACAGCTATAATTATTAAATTATTTTTCTTATTTAATTGGTTAACCTGAAAGTTAAGGTAGTCTTTCTAAATCAACATCAAATTTTGTATAATTATGTAAATTTATGTGTCATACTTTTATTTGGCATTACTAGTGCCACTGAAGTTGAACTGTTGTTGTTTGAATGTGTCTAAATGCATTTGATAGAAATAATATCTTGATCATAGTGCAATGTTAGAATGAAAAATATTATAAAGGGAAAATTAAATACTATATCTCTTTTCTTGAACAGTTTTTCTTGAAATAAAAATTTATAAAAATTGCATATTTATAGATAAGGCATTGAAATGTATGCATTCCAAATTCTTCATAATGAAATTTTTATAATGTTATGTCATAAATATTATATTATTTAGTTTCAATATTTTGAGAATTTAGAACTCACTTTTTAGAGTTAATTTTGTGGATTTTATTCTTCAACAATATATTCTTTAATTAGTTTATATATAATTATATCTGATTAGCTTTATATATATATATATATATATATATATATATATATATATATATATATATATATATATATATATATATATATATATATATATATATATATAATATTATTATTATTGAGTTTTACATGCTTACCTTAAAATGTATATATACATTTTAAATGTATAAAAGTGGTTTAGTTAAAAAATTTCTACTTTGAATGAATTTAAAATAATTTATCTCTTTGTGCTAAGATATTAATGTTTTCAAATTTAAGTATGTTTTTACTGTAAATACTATCTTTTCAATCTAGGGGCAATGGATGCATAGCAAACAACTAGCAAAAATGGCTGTTGCACTTAAAACTTGTGAAGATTTACACAAAGCTGGTCTGTAATCATTCTTTTTTTTTATTATTAGAGTAGTTCTCTATGTTGAATATTAATTAATTATTTAATACAAAACATTGAAAAATATTTCAAAGAGTAATTACAATGAAAAATAATGTAGATTATTATTTAAAATTTTACTTTTGTATTAACTTTATGTATTAAAATAAAATTTCAGTTTAAAAGTTCTAAAAACCTTGAAAAACCTGTAATTTATAAAAAAAGTACAGTTAATGACATATCTTACAATCTAAAGTTGTCAGGAAATTTGTTAGTTTTAGTTCATAGTCTAACTTAGTAGATTTTAGACAGTTTTAGCAATAGTAGTGTATACATGTAATTAGTTTTGTTTTATAATTCAACAATTTTGCTTAGTTTCTTTAAAATCCTTGGAAGCTTTTAATATAAACAGGTAAAATTCAAATTATATTTTAATGTTTTCCTTTTTAAAGTCGTAAAATTTTATAATCTTTCTCCTTAAAGTGTATGCAGTTGTAATTTAGTATTTTTTATTTTAAAGTTATTTTAGATTTAAGGAGTGAATTGTAGTTTTAAATAAAAGTTATGTTTAGGCATACATATCTAAATAAAATTAAAAAATTGGCAATGTCTAAGCAATAAAATTAGATATTGCCCAATTTTTTTAAATTAGATATTTGATATGTTACAGTTACTATATTTTATTTTTAACATAAGATTATGGTTAAGCTGTTCTCTTTAAAGTAAATAGATTTTTCTGGTGTGTTTACGTAAACATTAAATTTTAAGAATTATAAAGTTTGCACTTCTGCTTGTTTTACTTTGAATAATGACCATTGTAAAAATTATTTGTATAATTTCTTAAATGATATGAATTAAATTTTTGTTAAATGGGACTATATGAATTTACAATGGAAAAGGAAATATTTTTCAGCTTTTTTATTGTATTTCTATGATTACATTTTGTAAATAAAAAGAATTTTTTTAGCAGTTTAGTTGAATTAGACAAAATTGTTGTTACTAAATTTTATCAGAAAAAATAATAATATAAATGATTCAAAGAAAAAATACACTTACTTTGATGTATTAATCATTACATAAATTAGTATAAATATACAAATTAATTGCCTTTTTTATGAATTCAAAATATATTCTTTGTATATTATTCATTCATTTCTTATAAATAGTAAAAAACTATTCTTTCATACATAATAAAAATAGTTTTCTAAATTTTCTTAAATTAAAAATTTTATTTTAGGTTTTTATAATTTGGAATGAAAAAATCAAACTCTTAAACATTAAAATATTGGAAATCAAATTTAGTTTTTGGCTGTCAGAATAAATGCAATATTTAGCTGTCTGGTTTTAATTATCATGAAACTAATAAAAGCCGTTTTATCTGTCATGTTTATACCATATTAATACTATTAAAGATTGAATTTAAATTATCAGATGAATTAAATGAAGTTTGTCTTAATTTATCCTTAGACTGATTAAAGCAAAATTCACATTTCATAAATAAGTCATTAATATTTGTGTTATTATGGCTACACAATATAAAGAATAATTATTATACCCATTTTTTTAAAGAATTTTTAAAATCCTGTTAAACAGCATAATTTAACCATTGATTTTTTTGTATAAATAATAATTTTATTTATAAATAATTTATTTCAGTGTGCTTAAAGTATTGTTTTTGGAGTATTTTACATTCACTTACTTAATTGAATTTTAATTGAATTATACCAATTGATGAAACTTTGCATTTTTTAGCTGTGCTAAAATGGAATATTATTATTATTTTTTCATAGAATTAATTTCCACCATGTAGGTATATATTTCTTGGGATAATATATTCTTAATGTTTGGTAATTCAAGTTAAATATGCTTCTATTGAGCTAGTGTTTCCTCTAATAATAAATTCTTTTGTCAATAGATTCTGTATAAATAATAGATGTGTTTTATTGTCTGTATAAATGACGATTTGAATATTTTATGTAGGAGAATTAGATGATAATCTTTTACCAGCTGGGAAAGAAACTGTAAAAGCTGAAGATTTCAAAATGGATGGTAATGAAGATCTTTTTAAAAAAGATGAAGATTTGCAGAAGGGTGCTCGCCCTGGCACTACTAAAAGAAGACTTTATTATTTTAAAAAAGTAAATATATTACATAAATTATTTGTTACAAATTTTTTTACAATATATATGCAAGTGTATATATAATTTCTCAATCTTATTGTGTTTGAATTTTTTGTTAAATTGTAAATTCTGCATGAGAGACTATAATCTAGGTTCTTTTGTATCTTGTGCTTAATATGATAGTAATTATGGTAAAAATTATGGCATTACAATATAAAGAAATTAAATACAGTGATATGAAGAATCTTCTGTACTCAGGAAAAATTAAAGAAAACTGTTTACCCCCATTCAGGAGAAACATAACTTATTATGCTAATAAAATAATATATTTCTTCCATGCTTTCAAAATCATGTTTTCTAAATAGTTTGCCAAAAAAAAAAACAATTAGAATAATTATTAGAGAATATTTTTAGGTCTTATGGCATCCTAAAAAATATTAGATTGTGAAAATTCATTTATTACTTCTACAGTGTCACTTTTTTGAAAAACACAAAAAATTTGAAATTTGTGAAGAATAAAAAATTCCCATTTTTTTCAGATTGTGAAATTATATTTTCACTAAAAATATTAACGTAAAGTACAATAATATTCGTAAATTCTGTAATTTCTTCCCTAGTGGGAATTTGGTTTTTATTTTTTAATTTCTTCATGATTTTTTTTCCAATTGAATGTGTTGATGTAGTGTTAATTTTTTAGTGTTATTTATTGATCTTTGAAAGTAATATTGTTCTGTTAAGAAATAATGCATTCTGTCTCACTACACATAAAATAAAAATTCTTTTGATATTTATTGATTTTATTATCATCAATAATTATTGGGTCTGCAGCTTAATTTAAATAAAAAATTTTTTATAATACTTTAATGTGTTTGAATTTAAATTATAAGATTTTATTCCAAAACTACTTTATACAACTTATTTACTTGTTTATGCATGTAATATTTCAGTTTTGATGACAGAAGATTTAAAAAAAGTAAAATTGTTATTTTCTGATTATGTAGAAGACTATAGCAAATATTCCTAATGGTTTTATTATTTTCTGATGTGCAATTGATTTCAGCAGAATTTGATGAAGTATTCAAACTATCGATAAGTAAGTTGGAAATCTTTTTGAATTTTAAGTTTTCCATCAGGCTGATTTTCAACACACATTCCAATTTTTTTGGTATGTTTGAATCTTCTAATTTTAAGAAATAACGTTCAGCATTATATCATAGGCGAGGAAGAGTTCACATTTCTTACAGAAATACTTGTATGCACCAGTTTTAGTTTAAATAAATTCCACAAATCTATAAATCTAAAGTAATTTTCTTTTAATAAAATATAAATGAGCAGAATGTTACTTCGAATTTCTTTGTTGATCTTTATGGTAGACGTTAGAATATTCTGAATAACGTGTTGCCTTAATCATATTTTGGCAAATTTTTTTAAGATTAATCACTAATCTCCAGATAAATTTAAAGTATTGTTAACTTTTTTGGAAATTCTGTTTTTTAAAAATTAATTTTTCTTGGAGTTTCTATTGTTATTTTTTGCAAATTTTGTTTTATTTCTATTGTTTCCATTTTTTACTTATATCAGTTAAATATCCACTTTACTTGACCAAAAATGTATTTCAAGTAGGCAAAATGTTTGAAAATGTTTTTTGTTTTTGTGATTATATTAACTTTTGTTTAAAGTGTTAAATATATTTTGATAGTATATTATTGTTAATATAATTGTGTAAAACTATTGTATAATGATTTTTTTGTGAAATTTATGGTTGATTGTTTTCTTGTAAAACGTTTCGCAGATTGATTATCATTTTCATATATTTTAAGAAGGCAAATCTAAAATTCTTTAAATAACCACGCACCTAAAGTATTTGTAAAAAAAAAAAAAAAAAAAAAAAAAAAAGTGCAATATTGACCTTATGGGGCTCATTGTAGCTTAATAGTAGGAATAGAATTTTCTAGTTTCTATATTAATTAGTGTTAAACAATAAGAGATATATATTATATTTTTATTTTCTTAATGCATATCTTTGGGGTAAAATTTTTTTTGAAATGTAAATATGAAAAGTTTTTATTGAAAGCAACATTTAACAGGTATTTAAATATCTTAAGACTGTCTTTGGGTGCTTGGTTATCTGCTATGTTATATCTTGAGTTCCCGTGAATGTGTATGTGAATATGTCTGCTGAATACATCCTGGCTGAGGCCACAATCTTTGGAAAAGACATTCTTTTGCTCTAGTCCAGCCATCTTTGTGCTATGGGATATAAGTATTGCATATTCCTTCTAGAAATCAATGTTTATTGGTTTTTCAAACTCTACATAACAGCTTTCAATTGTTAAAAAATTGATTTTCTGTTGCTTAAAAGTGTCTTGTATTTTCTATTATTTTTTCATTTAATATTATCAGCATTCCATTGTGCTGTAAATTTAAAAAGTGATGAATTTTCTTTATATAGTATACTTTTAAAATCATACTTTTTTTCTTATTTTTAGGAGCAACAATCATTTTTGAGTCTAAATTAATATTTGATGCATTATAATCTCATTTTCATTAGATATAATATTTTTGTAGTTTTGTTCAGCATTTTTTGAACATATTTTAGGTTTTTTACTATAACACAGTAATTTGTTTTATTTAAATTTTTTTGTTTATGATAATATGCATCAAATATGAATTTTTTATTTTCTGCATCATTTCCAAATGTTCCAAAATATTTTATTTCTATTAGTATTAAAAAATATTTAATATTTGGATGTTTACCATTACATCTTTACCTTTACATTTGGATGTTTACCTTTACTTTATTATAATTACCCTCCTCCCCCAAAATAAGTTTAACTGATAACAGCAAAATTTAATGGATTATATTTCTAACTTTTTCCATCTATAAAAATTGCAAATCGAATTAAAAAAAATTGAAAAACAAATATAATTCATTCAAATGTAATTCATAGTTCATTTTTTTAACTGCTGTCACTTTATGATCACCAAAATAAAACAGTATGCAACAATTGAAATCCTATGTAATACATTGCATTAGAAAATTGGAGGATTAAAATGCATGTTTGTTTTTTATGATTTCACCCTGATAGTGCCAACTGAACATTTACACTATGTCACCCTAGGTGGTTTTATTTAATAGCATGTGTCTACTGTACCATACCTAGACACCACATTTATGATTATAGCTGTTGCCATTCTGAAGTTTAAAGAATGGCAAGGAACTTTAGAGGTATATTATGATTCATGTTGCTTTTAATGATAAATAAAACAAAAATATTAAAAATTTTCAAAAAAAAAAAAGATTATTTTTAAAGACTATTTCTTCATGTATAGAAGAATGAATCAAACAAGTTATAAGACTATGTGCATGTATTATTTTATTTTGCCAAAATAATACTTTGCAGTATTAAAAATTTACACAATATACTGTAAGTGTAAATTCTCAAATTTCCAATTCTTCTTTTTTTTCAAGCTAGCTGATTGTGAAAATTATTTTAATCTATCATTTAAAGTTTTAAATATTTCTATTTTGCCTTATGATCAGTATGTTAAAAATGTTTAATTTATTTTCTTCTTATTTTAGTTTACAAATTAGAGTACAGCAAATTCAAACTAAAAACATATACATTGTTTACTATATGCAGTAAAATTAAAAATTATGAACTGCCTATTTACTTTGTATCTTGGATTATTTTATTTTATCTAGAGTGAAGCTCTTAATGTACCAAATGAAAATGGGATTATAATTATCATTGTAGTATTTCAGAATCCAATTTTAACATTTGAACACTTTACACCAATGTATCCAACTGCATGAATGTCATTTCTCATAATGTATTTATTTATTAGACTAATGCATATAGGAAACAAATACTAAAAGTAGATTAATAGAGAGAAAGATTCCTTGTACAGCTTAATGTTCAAAATATTAGAAATGTCAAATCTAAAGTCATTCAAAATTTAGTTGATTTTTTTATGTTTTAAGTTAATTACTTTAAGCTTATTGTTATAAAATATGTATTTGTGATTATGTAGAAGTGACAATTTAGCATAGATTATAAAAGATTTGGAACATTTCAAAAGTTGGAAAACAGTATATTTCAGGTTTGTTTCTGAAGTATATTAAGTGAGTGAATAAGAAAAATTAATTTATAACTAGGAATTAAATGCTAATTTGAATTAATTTCAATGAAGCTATCAAACTATCTTTTCCGATTTTGTAAAGAAAAAAGTTTTTTTAACACAACTTGCTGTTGCTCTTTTATGTCACATTCAGCAAAAATAGATTTTCAAGTTAGCAATGTTAACCTTTGCTTATGTTTATACAAATAAAGTAATATTGTTCTAGATTGTATTTTTAAGTTTGCATTAGTTTTTATTTATTGAAAAATTTCAGGTTGTAATAATTCTCATATTCTCCTTTAAAAGATTGCTATACAAACTATGATAGTGGTATTACCACTAATATTAGTAATAAGAAATTTCTACTTAAATGAAAATAATTTTTTGAATAAATGTGTTTTATTTTGTAAATTTGCCTTTACGTAAATATCTGATAATAAATTTGGATTTGATTAAAAAGTCTGGAAGCTTCTAATTGTTAAAAAATATTTTATTAGTTTTCAGTGTGCAAAATGTTTTTTTTATCCTTTTTAATGTACAATTTCAAATTTCTTAAAATTTTCTTTACTTTTTCTTTATTTCCAGATATGTGAAATTTAAAAATGTAACTGTTGATTGTGTACATTGTTAAGATTTCTTGTAATTGTCATTTAATAATTTTTTTATGATATGTAAATAAATAAGTACAGTGAAGAATATTTTATAAAAACATTATTCATAAATTTAATTTGAAGTTTATAGCATTTAAATTTGATTTAAAACATCTAATCTCCAACTAACGTTCAATTGATTATTCTCTTAGAAGACATAATATTTGATTTTTGTTGATATTCTGAAATTGTTGGAACTTTTTAATTGTGAATCCATTTCTGAATGACTGGCATCAATTTTAACATCATCATCAAAATAAATTAATTAAAAGTTACTTTTATTCTTGAATTTTTGTACTTTCTCCTTTTATTTTAAATTTTCATTTCAAAACTTAATAATTTTCTTTTATTGATAGGTTGCTGATGCTCTTAAGAATAGTGCTCCTTTTCCAGGAAGCCCTTGTTATTTATATATATTTGAAATGAAACTTACTTGTCCAATACCTGAAGAACAAAATACTAGAGGCCGAAAAATTCATGATCCCTCAACTACTTCTAGAGGATTTGGGATTGTAACAGGCAAGATTATACCACCTGTAATTATTTTCATATATTTTTCATTTATAAATTTGTATTTTTTCTATATCTTCTGAAATCAATCGTAAAATTTCTTCTGCAAGTTTTAAAAAAATTTAATATTTTAGCTGTGAATAACATTTAGATCTTATAATTATCTTTCTTATATATCTGTTTAATTTAAGTAGTACTATATACAGTAATGAAATTAATTTTTGAAATAGTATAAATCGCAAAATACAGAAAATGAGTTGTCACTTGAGTTTTTAGCTCTTGAAACCAACAGTTTATTCATTAAAAATCTAATTCATCAGTCATCTAATCTACTATCACATTTAAGATTCTAATTTTAAAAATTATTTAATTATTCAACACATATGCTTTAAATCTTTATTGTATATTTGCATTTAGAAATTTCAACAAATAAGGTGAACTAAAATTTTTTATACATTCAATTAAAAGATAGGTTTTAAAGTAAAAAATACCTTCTTAATTATAGTGCTTAGTTACATAATTTGTCAGAAATTGATAGATTTTTGAATTTCAATTTTTCTTATATGATTGTTCTGTCTATAAAATTCTGCAAAATATACTGCTCTATTTTGATGAAAATAAAGAAACAAGTGAGGAGAAGTGATCACTTACAATGTCCACATTTACACAAATAATAAGTTGTTCCAAGAATGGAATAATAAGGCTAATTTTGTCTGTTTTTTAATTAAAAAAAACTAGGTCAAATATTCATATCTGTTAATTGTGATGTTCATATTTAATTACTTAAGTTCCAAGAGCTCTCTGTTCAGAAATTAAAACAAGAAACAGGGAATTTAGCTTTCATTTTTTAAATACTTTATCAGCCTTATAAATGTTCTAGGTTCATACAACTCCTGGAATTTGAAAAAAAAATTTAAGTCTCCTCAAAACTTCTGGAATTTCAATTTGATTCTTTGAAAACAGTAAATTACTCCTGAAATTTTTTCTTACCACAATGCATTTATTTTTTGTTAGAAAATATTGTAATTTTTTAGTTTTAATAGTTTAAAATTTTCAAGGAAATTGCCTGAAAAATTAATTGAGTATTAGCTCTTAATGTTACCACTAGATGGGGACAACAATCCTCCTGGACAGCCTAAGGATCCTGTACAGCCATAATAATCTCATGATAATTTAGTTTAGTCAAAACCCGATGTAGTATTCAGATTCATGTGTGTGAAGTGATTGCCAACAAGATCATCATGTTGTGCAATCAAATGAGCGATTTTAATTGATTATTTTCCTATTTGTTTCTGTTTTCTTTATATTGTTGTTCAATTCAACCAAACTTGACATTTTTTGTTATAACATTAGGTTTAAAAATTTTCTTCAATGAGCGATTTTGATTGATTATTTTTCTATTTGTTTCTGTTTTCTTTATATTGTTGTTCAAATCAACCAAACTTGAGATTTTTTATTATAATATGAGGTTAAAAATTTTTCCATTTTAGCATTTAGATAATTTTTATCTTGATTTTTTACCTTCAAATTTTTTACTAAATTTTAAAATATATTTTAATTGCTTGAAAATAACGTTTTACAAAATATTCAGTTATTTGTTGAAGTGAGGAATATTAGAAACAGGAGTCAAATTGTCTTAGGAATTGTTATCAATAATAATTAAATAGTTGTTATCAAACAATTTAATTCTTCTTATTATTTGCCATATTAAAATGCACTCAATTTTTTATTATATTTAGGAAATCATTCTATTATATTATTATAAATTAATTGCAATAGTCAGTAAGCTATAAATTTATTTAAACATTTTTTCTTCCTTTTTCATTTTGTAATTAAGAATAGTTAGGGTTGTCTACTGATATCTGATTTGTTTCTTGTGTTCCAATTTCAACTTTTTTACAACAATTTTAAAATTGACATTTATTTTTATTTAAAAATTTTTAATGTTTTGATAACCTAGTCAGAACCAAATGTCTAAATTAATGAAATTTCTAATAATAGGTAGTTTTAGTTAAGCAATAAAATAGGAAATATGTTAGATCACTTTTTATCGGAAATACTATTTCTATATTAACTAATAAATTGTATATTTTAAGTAACACATCATAATGAATTACTGTTTTAATATTTTTACATTTTAAACTTTAAATATTGTTGTGGAATTTTTTTGTTCTTTCCTAAAATAAATAGGCCTAGATTTATTTTCAAATTTAAAATACAAGTTCCTGAAGTATTTTTAATATGAATTTCATCCATCCATTTTTTTAATAAAGTTTGATAATTGCTTATAAAAAATAAAATATTACCTAATTATATAAATAGTAATATAATTAGATAATATAATTTTACCTATTATTATAAAAAATATTATAAATAGTTAATGTTATGTAATATTATGTTATGTTTTATATATATGTAATATTAGGCTTTCATAATAAATACATATTTTTATTTATAATATTTATTTTAATAAAATAATTAGTTTCTCTTACTAATAAAATTTTCACTAACAATTTAAATTTATTTTGGGATACATAATTTTATTAATATTGTTTACTTATAATTAAATGCTTAATCTAAAATGAGCTATCATTGGACTTCTTTTAGAAAATTAAACAGTTATGTTTGTTTAAACTGTAATATATGATGAAAAGAATTTTAATTATGATTACTGCAAATCACCAAATTTAAATGAATAAATGTACGTTTGTTGCCATTATTTAATTAATTAATTATTTTTACCTAAAGATATGGATGTATTTATTGTTGACATAATTTGTTGATTGAAGAGCTTGTTTTTAGCTTTAAAATTATTCCTTTGCAAACCAATGCCATAAATATTGTAATTGTAAACAAAACATGTACTTTAAGAAAATTTATATTTAAAAGTTTTGCTTATTTGTCTGCTTTAGGTTTATTACTGTTATTTTAATCAATAATAAACTAAACTACTTATTTCTTTTTAATTACTTAATTGTTATTCAATGAATATATAATGATGATTTTGATGGTAATTTCATAATTTTTTATTTTAGATATGCAAATTTCCAGTTTTCACAAGGTCTGGGGAAGTTACTATAAATGTCAGATCTGTCTCTTGTGATTTTACTTTAACTCAGGAACAAAATGAAAGCCTTGCATTTTTTCACAGATATACATTTTCAGATGTTTTACGTCTTGAAAAATATCCAATGAGCTACAAACCAAGTGAATCTGAAGCTTCCTTTTATGTCGTTCCTGTCACAATAAGTAACTTTTTTTTAAGTGATTTCTAATCACCATTAATGTTTTATAATTGAAATTATTTTAATATTGTAAAATGAAGTACAAAAGCAGTCACTTGACTGCAGACATTTTGGGAAAAATGTAGTTATAAATGAAACTATTTATATGGGCAACATTTTTAGTTCATGAATACATTATAAATTAGTTATGAGATCAATTTAGACCTAATATTTTTGTTGTTCCGAAGATTTACGTTATCACATTAAAATTTTTTAAATCAAGAAAGTCATTTTAATATATATAGATATGTAAACAATGGTGTTAGTAATTTTTGTGCATTTTTATTTTTGCATTAGAAAATAGCTATCTGATGAAAAAGAGAACATTTATGTGTTTTGTTCTTAAATATCAGTATAGTTTTTTTGATTTTATACTATATTTGTTAAAATTTAACTTTTTAATGCTTGTGCTTTAAAAAAAAAACGTTGTTGAAGAAAGGAATACTAAACTACTAAAATTTAAAGTAATTTTCATTTATTTATAACTAATATTTAATTAATAAAAGTAAATCTGTTGAATCTATCTAAGTGTTATGAAGCAATATCAAAGTAATTTTCTTTCTGCAAATAAAGAAATTATTGAACTGCAGTGAAATTATCTGCTTTGGAAACAAGACTGGCAATTAATTTATAAAAAAGAAATGAATGAAATGTTTTGACCAATGATAGCATATTTTGTTTGACAATATAAAAAATATTAGGTTAATCAAGTTTTGAAGCTTATATATGAACAAACCTGGTATTATTTTGTTAAGTATCTGAATATTATAGAAAATAATGTTAAATCCTATGCCACTTGGATTATTAGTAATAATAGATTTATTTTAGATTTTTTTATCAAGTACTAGTATATATTACATTAGTTCCTTTGATTTTAAATATCGTTTCATTAGCATGCTAACTGATAAATTAAACGATGTATTGTATCTCTATTTTCAGCATTATAAAAATTTATTAAATGTGTTGATTTTGAATACTGGAATCACTCGATTAAACTGTATTTATAATAATTTTGTCTATAATTGTGAAAATATATTTATTTAAAATAGTTGTATTCAACAAGGATCTAACTTTTCTAGCATACTTGCAAATCTGTTGCTACCTTATTTTGAAAAAAGTTTTATTTATTAGTATCCTTTTGCTTTTAGATATATTGATGTTTTATTGTTTTCAATAGTTCAAATATTTCTAAATCTATTTACCCCAATGAACTTTCTCTAATTAAAATGAATTTGATATTAGCGGAGAATTTTGAGATTTATTTATCAGTAATTTGATTACTTATGTTGATATTTTTGGCAAAAAGAATCAATTTAATTTTAAGGACAATAAATTAATGTAATGAAACTCTAATATTTCTTTAAAATTATATAGGAATATTACATTTAGTGAATTAAATCACATTTACAATATCTGTAATAATCATAAATTCACTAAAAATAAAATAAAATGCCTAACTGCTCATTTCAAAGGCAATAAAATTCCAACCAATTTTATTTTAAAATATGTAGGAATTAGGGAATCGCTTGTAAGGTTGAAGTAGTGTGCAGTTTTTACAAATGCAGAAGCTAAGCATTGAAGTTCTTACAAGAATCCCGAAAACAACTTCTTTTTCTTTAAACCTCTTTAACATAATTTAACCTTAAATCTCTTTAAGCACAATTTAATTTTTAATTAATTGCTTGTTTCAAAACTACTTTAAATTTTTGAATTTAATTAATTTTGGCAACTTTATCTTTATATGAGTATTTAAATAGGTTCTGATTTTCTATTTTAGTATTTTGTAACTATATCTGCTCCTTCTACTGTGGGTTTGTTTACTTTTCTTTAATATATTTTTTTTACTTTAATTTTTGAAATAAATATTTTTACTTCTTTCTTTTAATACAAACACTCTTTGGGAGAATTTCTTAAACATCATTATACACATGTCCTTCGTGCATGTCAGAAAAGTGTATTTAATTTGCATAGCTTACCCTCTCCCTCCTGATGAAGACGTGGCTCCAATGCTTTCCTCCTATATTGTTTTATTCTCAGTGATTTTCAAATTTTGTTTTACTAATTTTATTGTTTTCACATTGTATCTAATTTATACTGGCATATCTCTCTTTAGCTACTTTTACGTTATATTTCCTGTAATATATATTTTTCGGTATTGTATTTATTGCTGTAAAATATATTTACAGTTTTTATTATATTATATTGTATTACATTCTAATATATTATATTTATATTATATTAGGCTATGCTGTGCTATACTGTATTGTACTGTACCATACCGTCTTGTACCACTTTTAAATATATTGAGGATTAATTTTGAAAGATCACAAAATATTATAAAATGTTATGCCTATTATTAATTTTTTTTCTCAGAGTTAAACTGGTTTTTTTTATAGAATGTTAATTCATATAAATCTCAATTTGTAAAAATATTCAGTTTATGTAAACTGCATTTTTATAAAAAAATAAATAAAATAAATTTTTTCGCAGATAATACTGGTGATTTCCTGATTGATTGGCCTTTTGTGAATCTAATTTTTGAACAGAAAAATGAAAAACCCCATAAAGCATCTGAAGAAGAAAGAAGCAAATTTGAATTTATCACACAAGATTATCAAGATGCTGTAGTCATGCCATGGTATCGAAATCTAGATAAACCGCAGTTCTTTTATGTTGCTGAAATTTGTTCAAATTTAACACCTTTAAGTGAATTTCCAGATACAGAATATGCTACTTTTGAAGAATATTATCGTAAAAAATATGACATTATTATAATGAATCATAATCAACCTTTATTAGATGTTGATCATACTTCTGCAAGATTAAATCTTTTAACTCCGAGATACGTTAATCGTAAGGGGGTTACATTACCTACTAGTAGTGAACAAACCAAACGTACAAAGAGAGAAAATCTGCAACAAAAACAAATTTTGATTCCTGAACTTTGCACAGTTCATCCCTTTCCTGCCTACCTCTGGAGAAAAGCTGTTTGCCTTCCTTGTATTTTGTATCGTTTAAATTCTTTACTTCTTGCTGAACAACTACGTTTAGTTGTTGCTAACAGTATATCAATTGGCATACAAAATTTGCCAACAAACTATCAGTGGCCACCTTTAGATTTTGGCTGGACTTTAGCTGATATTCTTAATTCCCAAAATACTCCTAAAGGAAATGCTCAAAAAAATCAAATTAATAAAAAGACATCTGTTATCAAACAAAATATAAAAAATGATTTTCCAATCATTCCCACTCAACTTTCAAATTTAAATTATGATACCAGTTATAATTACATGAATAGTTATGAAAATACTTTTGATGCTAGTAAAAGTAATTCAATGGATTTTGAAATTGATGTTTTTGACCCAAGTAAAGTGTATATTCCTGATGATGAAGCTCTCTTAGAACGAGAATTATCAGACATCTTTAATGTCAATGATACATTTCCAAATATTAATAACACTATAGATCATTTAGATGATTTTAATTTTACTTCAAATTCAATCAATTCTGTTCCTTTATGGCAGCCAGTTTCAAATGAAAATGATGATGGTTGTACAGTTAGGTATGGTTCACCAAGTAATTTTGAAGATTCTAATTGGGATTCAGAGGAGTGGGATACTGTAATAAATGACAATACATTTCTAGCAGTCAATTTCCATGGCTTGGGTTATATTTCTGCACCTGGTGTAAATATGCAAACTCTCTCAATGGATTTAGCTGCTTGTAAAAATGACATGTGGGATAGTATGGATGAATCATCAATAATTAGTGATGATGAAGAAAGTTTTACATTTACTAAGAATTATGAACTAGAAGAACAACTGCAAGAAACACATAAGACAAACAAAACTTTTGATGAAATTTGTGAAAATAGTTGGTTAACATACCAGATTTTTAACGAAGAATCTCCTGATGATGTATCTTTTGATTCTGATAGTGATTCTGAAGATTCTCTTCCTACTTCTCCAATAAAAGAAATAAAACAAATTAAACAAGAGGAAATAAAATATTTAGATTTTGAAACAGATCACGAGGAACCCTCAGAAAACTCCTCAATATTTGAAAGAATATTTTTCAACATCATTAATTGTGAAAAACTTGTTTTATCTAATTCTTATAACCACAATTCTGATCTTGAAATTGAAAAAGATAATTTTGCTCTGAACAATAAATTTATTTCTGATAAAGTAACTGTTGAAAATAATATATTGGCTTTTGGAGAACTCCTTCCTGATAGAGAAAGTCATCAATTATATGATAACATGAATCGTGTTAGTTTTGATGAAAACCCTGATTTGACTAAACATCCTGGTCCTTGTCCAAGTATAATTTTACAGGCTCTTACTATGTCTAATGCCAATGATGGAATCAATCTAGAACGTCTTGAAACTGTGGGCGATTCTTTTTTAAAATATGCAATAACTGTTTATTTATTTTGTACATATCCTAGTATTCATGAAGGCAAATTATCCTATTTAAGAAGTAAACAAATCAGCAATTATAATCTTTATAGGCTAGGGAAACAAAAAGGGCTTGGAGAATTAATGATTGCTTCCAAATTTGAACCTTACGATAATTGGCTTCCTCCTAATTATGTTGTTCCTAAAGGATTGGAAGAAGCATTAATTGAATCTGGTATACTCTCAGGATCTTATAATTTAGGACACTTGAAAGATTTAACTCAAATGAGTGAAGAAGAAATCAGACAAACTGTCCTTGAAAAAACAGATAAAAAATCATTGGAAAATACATACAGTGTTTCATTTGAAAATCAAAAGGGATCTTCGATGGTGCCATACAATTTACTTACACAGCATAGTATACCAGATAAAAGTATTGCTGATTGTGTGGAAGCATTAATTGGAGCATATTTAGTGTCATGTGGTTCCAGAGGTGCTTTGTTATTTATGTCATGGTTAGGACTTAAAGTTCTACCAGTAGTTAAGTCTGATAATGGTAATCATTCTGAAACCTATGGCTATTTGTTTCCACCATCTCCACCTATCTCTATTATGGAACCAAAGTCAAATATTAAATTACAAAAATTACTTTCTGGTTATTCAGCTTTTGAAGAAAGAATTGGTTATTATTTTAAAGACAAATCATTCCTCTTACAGGCATTTACTCATGCTTCTTATCGTTATAACACTTTAACTGATTGCTATCAACGCCTAGAATTTTTAGGTGATGCTGTTCTAGACTACCTCATTACACGGCATTTATATGAAGACCCCAAAAAGCATTCACCTGGTATATTAACTGATTTAAGGTCTGCATTAGTAAATAATACTTTTTTTGCATCATTGGCTGTAAAATATGATTTTCACAAATTTTTTAAGGCTATATCACCAGCGCTGTTCAATGTGATTTATAAGTTTGTTCAATTAAAAGAACACACTAGAATGGAAGATTATTTAGTAAGTACATTTTTATAAAAAATATGTTTACTGTATTGTTTTGCTTTCAACTTATATAATATATTATCAATTATCTGCAAATATATATAGACACTCACATGTATTCAGTAATAGTCAAAATTTTGAAAAACTTAAAAAAAATTCAGTTTTTGATGTTTAAAGGTTCCTATAACTAAATTTTTTAAGGTAATGCTTAAAAGTATATATGGAAAAATAATTTATCAAAATATTCACTTATTTTAAATTTTTTGTAAAAATTTTTTTGTGATGTTGGTTTGGTTTTAAGAAAAGATACAAGAGCAAAAATGATTTATGCTAATTGATTGATGATATCAGTTAATAATTATAATTAGTTAAAAAAATTAGTATTTTTTTAATAAAAATCTTCTAATGCCTTTCTTTAGAATGATTTATCTATTTAATCTCACACACATCAGCAATTGTTTGAAGCTAAGATTTAGTTATTGCTTCTATTAATTGGGTTTTAGTACTGGGTTCTTTTTCTATTCACAAATCTTTTTAGTCATTACCATAAATTTTTGTTAAGTTACTTCTTGATCTTTTTAGTGAGGAATGCAATCGTATACTGGAAACCTTTTTTCCCCACAAAGTACTAATTTAAAATGGAACAGAAGAATATTCTTGTTGAAATATAAATTATTTTTCAAAAGATCATGTGAGATAGGTTTCAGCTTAGGCTTTATAATTCCCTTATGTACTTTTGGGCATTTTTATTCCATTTGACTCATAAATTCTGTCTTTATATTTTAATGTCATTCAACTCAGAATCATGACATTAATTTGCTGATTTATTATAGCTGTGATGTAATTAAGGAATAATCACTAAAAATCATAGTTAAGAAATGAATCTTAAAGGCTTTAGAAACTGGATTTTTTTTTGTTGAAATTTGATTGATGTAGAGCTTCTTTTAATTCTAAAAGGAGTTTTCACATATAAAATGAGTAAAGTGCTATTTTAATGCCAACTCATTCATATGTATGAAGAAGTTAAAATCATACTACAGTTAGAGTATTTGGCATTGCAGAGCCTTACTCAAGGGTGGAATAAAAAATAAAATCATGATGTTAACATGGCAAAAAATGTTTTCTGTATACTATGATGAAATGGCTTATTTTAGCTGAAATCCTGGCAAACTGAATCCTAAAAAATCATGGCAATATTTAGTACATTTATGGGCAAAAATGAATACTATGAGTGATTAAAATGAATGTAGTGGGCAGGAATAAAAAGGAAAATTTTGAAGTAATTTTGTATTTGTAAATTCAATTTAAGGCATAAAATAATTTAATTCTATGAGAAAAATAAAATTTATGGGAAGGCTTTTGTAAAATTTAGATTGGAAATCTTATAAGTTTTCAGAAATACATTATTTGTTTGCAAAAAAAAAATTTAAATTAAAAAAAATATTATTTTTGCTGACCAGAAAAGGATAAATAAATGAAAATAAGCTAAAATTTAGATTATTTTATAAAAATTTGCTCTTGTGTTTTAAAAAATCTAGATAGAAAATCATTAAAGTTTGAACATGTTCACATCCTTTTTAATGAGGATACTATGAGATTAATACAAGAGACATGTATGCAAATTATTATGGGCTAATTTATGAATAGTATATTGGTACATATAAAATACTAACTAATTCTACTTTCTAATGTGTAAAACAATAAATTATTCCAAAAAAAAAATGATAGGGCAATTATTAATTTAGAAAATGCAATAGACTTTATTGATATTGCACTTGAACATGAATAGGAAAATGAATATGATAACACTTTTGTTATTCAGTGATAAGCTTTTAAAAAAATAAATAGATATATTTGGAAATCAAATATTCTTATGCTTTTATTGTTATTTTATAAATAAATCTATCAATTTTGTATCTACTTATATAAAAAAGCATTTAAATTTGATATTTTTGTATACAATATGTTCTTATGAGTCATTAATCTCTTAATCATCTTGGTTAATGATTTTATTTCATGATTAAAATATCAATGGTGATTAATCTCTTTATCATCATTAATCTCTTAATCATCTAATGAAATTTTATTTTTTATTAATAAGCACAAAATAGTATTACATCGATACATGATGGAAGTAAAATATAGAATGCAATATAACAAAATAGTACAATTATAAATATTTTATACTTCTGATTATGCAACAAAACTCTATTCATCAGTTTCTGGCTTTGCAAAGTCAAGTTAATTTAGAACTAAATAGACGAAAAATTTAACCAGACATTTTTATTAGCTTTTACATTTTAATATCCTTGTCAAATTATCTCTAGAATCACATGAAATTGTTGATAAAGTTTGATAATGTAGATTTATATTTTTCTGTAAATTTAAAGTTATTTTATAAATTCTTGTAAACATGCTTCTGTAAGCTGAGATAAGGTACTGGATTCAAAATATAGACTTCTATTGTTATATTTTGAATCCAGTTCATTTTTTCATTAAATCCTTCAATATGCAAGGTCCTGCATTTTTATCTTAATAACTCAAATTTATATATAAATTACTCGTACCATGTAACCTAATACTCAAGTTAATCTATTATTATTTTAAAATTTTATTTGTCTTCTAGCACTTTATTTTTACATGCATTGATATTGATTTGAAAAGAGTTTTCAATATATTGTGAAATTTACAGAAACCCTTAACAAGTTTTTAATATGTTGCATATTAATTTTGTGATTGATATTTTTAAAAGTCTATATAAAATATTTTTGCCAATATTATTTGCAATTCTGATTTATATTTAAGTAAAACAGTCCCTAATTAATTTGTAAATTTTCCAATATATTTTATGTAAGGCCATCAAATAATTGTCTTTACAAATTTAATATTATTATGTTCAGTAACTTTTTAAAAGAAGAGTGAATATTTTTAATATTCTGAAAAGTATAATTTACTGTTAGATGCTCTGTATTTCCTTTTCTACTCCTAATGCTGAAGCAATTTACAATAGTAATAGCTATGTAAAATTTAATTTCTTGTATATGTAATATTAATAAATTTTTCATATTTGATTTAAGATAATTATTACATTCTATTTAATCTTACATATCCGCATTATAACAAGTTAGTATTTGTTCAAAATAGCAATTGGTTTAAAATAAATAGCTTTGAAATTAATATGAAATATTTGCAATGCAAAATAAAATAATCAGATTAAAACCATTCTTAAAACAGTTTTTTGAAATATTTGAATAAGTAGAAATACAGTGACAGTACTTATATATCACATTAATGTTACTTTTCAATTATATTAATTACTAAACATTATACTGATTTATGTGTTATTAACTTAAATATTGTAATTATTTATTTAATGTATGAATACTGTATTAACTATTATTCATTTTTATAATTTTTGTTTATAAAATATTTTATTCAAAATGAAAATACTTTTTCTCAATATTTCTTCATTCATTAATATCATTGATTTTTTTTTAAATTCTTTATTTGCTTTTAGAAATTTAATCTATATATTTTTAGCAAGCTTATTACCTTGAAGAAGATGAATGTGAGGAAATGGAAGATGTTGAAGTTCCTAAAGCATTAGGAGACATTTTTGAGTCAGTTGCAGGTGCAATTTATTTAGATAGCAATATGTCATTAGATACTGTATGGAGAGTATATTATACAATGATGAAACCAGAAATTGGTAAATACTTTTGTAATAATTTTTAAAAATATTTTTATGTTATTCTGTCAAAAACATACACTTTTCTGCTTTTTTGAAACTTTACAGAACCAGACTTTTTTTAAATTATTATAAAGAAAAATATTTTATTACAGTACAAAAGTTATTACTTTTTCATTTATTTGTTCCAATTTTCATAATTTTATTTATTTATTTTTTCTAGTACACTCTTTGTTCCTTTCAGTTGCCTTCTAGTATGTCTTAGTTTTATTGAAAAATCATCATAACATAGATTCTGAAAAATCAATTTAACTTAGTTGTCAGTGTTAGGCATTATATGCTCAAAATGTTAAGGTTTTAATTAATTATTTCTTTTATTTAAGGGGAGAGTTTATATCAAAATTAGATACTACATAGGTACAAATAAGTATGAAATGTCTTCCTTTTTGTATTTTTGTACTGAACTTATTAGAAAATGCAATAAAAATATGATGAATCTTTTCTTTATAAAAAATGTACAAAAATGCAATTTTCCTTATTTTATGTAATTTTGGACTTTAAACTCTACTTGCATATGTATTTCAAATATTTAAATTTAATACATTTTTTAAATGTCACAATAATTTATGATTAGAAATTATTTAATTAATTAACTTTGATGGATTTGACCACTTATCCATCAGGTTTGTAATAATGTTATTTCTTGTGTTTTGAGTTATTTGTACAATAAAAAGCATGTTGGAGCATTAATGTTAGGTTTTCTATCTAAACTTATAAAGTTAAAAAGATTAATGTAAACTTTTTGCTGAAGTTAAGTGGAATATATATGAATCATTTTTATTTAATTTTCTGTTAATTAAATATTTTATATTGAAAATGAAGAACAGAAATTTATCTTGGAAACAGTTTTATTAGTTTTTTAATTATTTAAAACATGTATATTTTGGGATTTTGTGGTTTGTTTAAATAATATTTGATTAAAAAGAAAGTGAAATTACTTTACTTTATTTTCTGAGTTTCAAGTTCTGATGTGTGGTATTGAGCTGTAATGATCTGTATAATACTTCCTGTACCAATTCATTATTTCAGTAAAAGCTGATTTTTGTTTTTTTTCCACATTTTTTATTTTTTTGAAATGCATTAAATGTATTTTTTCAATATTATTAAATGAGGTGTAAAATTTTATTGAATAGCAGTATTACAAATTTGGATTAATTATGGTGAAGCTAAATAATATTAGAGGTTTCCATTAATAATGATGTAGTATTTAGGTAATTTTATTTATGCAGTCCTGAACGAATATCTCTTACATATCAAAACTTAAATTTTGTAAAGCCTATATCTTAAATTTCAGCGGTTTTATCAAATCAGTTGATAATTATTTTAAAAGTAACCAATCAGCAAGATAAATATAATTAAATAGCATTATATGTGTATTACTATTTAGTATATTATAAAAAGGTTTTATAATACTTGCATTGACACAGAATCTTTTGCCTTAAAAATTTGAAAAACCGGCTTAGAAATAGTACTTTAGTTATGTACAAGAAATCACAATAATATTTTCAGTCAAAACACATCTCATATTTGTATACTATTTTTCTCAAAACCAATATACATTATTTTTTCTTGAAAGACTTCCATTTCTATATTATACATATAGAAATATTCTATTTTGTATATGTAGAAAAGAGTATTATCAATATTATATAGTAATATCAAATATTTTTAAATTTATAAAATAATGGACTATGTAAAGTTATAATTTTACCATTATGAAATCTTCCTAATGTAGTGATTTTGTTTTACAGAATATTTTAGTAGTCATGTTCCTAAGTCACCCATTAGAGAATTATTAGAGCTTGAACCACAAACAGCCAAATTTGAGTAAGTGATTAAAGCTATTTTTATAATATTATCTACATCTTATCTTTTGAACTACTTTAAATGTATGTATTTAAAAATATTACTTAATAATGAATAATTTTCGCTTTATTATAAATAATTCTTATAATGAATGATTTTTTTACTTATTTCCTTCATATATTATCATGAAATTTATGCAATTTATATCGATTAAATTATTTTCTATTTAGGATATTTTAAAAATATATGTAACTTTTTTAATTTATGCAAACCATTTTTTAAATGATGTATAAAAAATTTTTGTCAATTGTATAAGTGTCTGATAAAACTAGTGAAAACATTTTTAAATTTGATTATATTTGAAATCAAATGTGTAGAATAATTACAAAATATCTCTCTAAGTTTTTATTTTCTATGCTTTAATAAGATAGTTAGATATTTTTAACTTTGAAAATTTTTAGTGGATGAGAAATTTTTTCTTAAGAATATTTTACGATAAGAGAATATGAACATTAATGATAAATTGTTTAATTTTTTAGGTTTTAAAATATAAGTTAGTTTATAAATTGTAATGCAGTTCACAGATCTTTTTATTTAAAAAATAATTTGTTTGATCAGTTTCTTTTTCCTTTTATTAAAATTAGACAAAACTTAACATATCTGCATAATTTTATCATGAGATTATTTGATTGCAGAATATTAATTAATGTTTTTACTGTTTCTATTTAACTCTGATAAGATGTACATATTTTTAGGAAAGAACTAATTTTATACCTATGAATAATAATTGAATCTTTATTTATGTAAATGTAATCCTTTATTTTTAAGGCGAGCTGAAATGACTGTCAATGGAAAAGTTCGAGTTGTAGTTGATGTTTTTGGAAAAGGTCAGTTTGTTGGAATAGGTAGGAATAAACGCATCGCTAAGTCTACCGCTGCAAAACATGCTTTGAGGGAACTCAAGAAGCATAAGAAATTATGATGTAAGCATAGTATTAATTTAATTTAATTTTTTGATAGCACATAAATTAATTACATAAAATCATCATAATAAAAATATTCATCATAATAAAAAAAATGATGAATTTCCATCATTCAATCTGCATTGCAAACAAAATTAAATATGGTGATATGATGATGCCTGGGCTATAATGTGGGAACCTGCTACAAAGTATTGGTTTTCAGTTATATTGTGGGAAGTGTGCTTTAGATAAACAACTTCTATCTAATAAACTATTTTTACAAATTACTTTTTTGCCCTATTTTTTCATTTATATTATAATATTAAAATTAATCTTTTAGACATTTCTACAGTTAGACTATTGTAAGCCTTATGATATTTTATTGCAATGACAATCTTCTTACTCTGGATTCCATGTTTTAATATTTGGTTTCAATATCAATTGCTGATCAGGTGTTAGATGTCAATTATTTTTGTATATAATTTTCAATGCATGGCTAATGTAACATTTCACAAAGAAATTACTAAACAAATTCTTTTCGATGATTTTTCTTTATTTTTGTTTTAACAAGACTGGTATTTTATAGAATATTTAAATACATAATAAAATGTTGAAAATGATCAGCAATATATGCACTGTCTAATATTTCACATATTTCTAGTTTTTTTTATAGAAAAACAATGGACAGCATTTTTTAAAAATATTATACAGAAAACAAATTTCCAAAATTTGAAATGATTTTGGGTGACTCAAAATTCAAATTACCATTTAAGCCTTCCATTTTACATTAAATAGTTTAAAACTCTTTACAGAAAATTATAATTTCTGAACTTTTTTTTCAATGTTTACTTTTAATCAAAATTTTTTTCATGATCCTGTTTCATTTTTTGTTAGAAATAAAATTAAGTGCTTTAAAATTGAATCAAATCTTTTTTCAATACAAAAAAGGTATAATATATATATTTCTTTAATGAAAAAATTGATTTTCTTTGTACTTCTTAGAATTTTTTTCATATTTTAAAATATATTTATTTAAATTTTTTGAAGAATGATTTTTCTAGACAACATTTATAAATTTGAGGAATGAATGTATTTTATTAGCATTATCATGATCTATTTTTGATATTTTGGCATTGTGTTGTGGATTGTCTAAGACTATGGCATTTTAATGTCCACTGTGTAAGTTCTTTTATAGACCATATATAATGGGTCATATTTATGTGTTGCAAAAGAAGAAACCCTAAAAGTTTCCCAGCATCTTATCGTCACTTCATTAATCTGTCTTGTGACAGAGGCTGGGATTGTAAAGTTTAGGGTTATTTTAATTTGAAGATCATTGTCCTAAAATTAGACCAAATTTAACCTGAAATTTTTTCATTACAAAAAATTCTTTTTTGTTTACCGTATGGTTCATACTTTGTTACAGAACTCTTTTCTAACTTCATGCTTTCATTCGTAAATGCTCGCAGCATTGCACATGATACTATGGAATGCTATTTATTCTATGCAAGTATTACACAGAATGTTAAGGAAAAGTTTATACAAGCTATTGTAGTTGATATCTTAGAATAAGACACTTAGCAAAAGTCATACAATTCTCAAATCATTATTTGTTTCCATCGCCTTGGAAATTCTTAGAAGGTTGAGCTGACTCCTGGAAATTGGTGAATAACTCTTAGAAATTTTTATTTTCTCTTTTAATATATTTTTCTTATTAGAAAAAACTGCCTTCTAAAAATAT
This sequence comes from Latrodectus hesperus, assembly GCA_037975125.1. Lineage (NCBI taxonomy): Eukaryota > Metazoa > Arthropoda > Arachnida > Araneae > Theridiidae > Latrodectus > Latrodectus hesperus. The sequence goes on from CM075860.1 coordinate 50,052,078, forward strand.
AATTAGGAAGCTTATTTATTTCAATTTTAAAAATTAATTTTTGTTACAAGTATTATGAAATCGTTTTAAAGAAATTGCACTTTATTTTTCAAGTTGAGCATTCATAACAGGCATTAGAATCAATAAATTGATTAAAAATTTGTTCTTTCATTTCAAAGTAAAGATGGTATATTAGTAATGTGTGTGTGTGGATAATCCAAGATGTAGCAATTATTATCTATAAATTAGTTAACATATTGATTTACAAATAAAAGCAAACTTATAAAATTTTAGTTTTTGGAATTTAAATTATAGAAGAACATTTATATAATTTTTAGCTATACATTAAATTTTACTGAAGCAATAAACAGATAATTCAGTATGAATGCATTAGCACTGATATGTAATTAACTATAATTTAGATACTGTGTAATCTAGAGCATAATTTTACAACTGTTTAATACAAATTTAGGAAGTACTTAATTATGAAAAAATATTTAGAAAAAAGTAAGTACAAATAAGAAATTATTAATTTTTTCCCATTGCTATTATAAAGTTTAATCATGTTAAACACACTAAAGATCATGTTAAATAAATCATTGATAATTATTTATAGAATAAATAAGAGAAATATTTAAAGTTTTTCTATATTTTTAAATAATTTTTGCAAAAAATTAATGATATTTAGAATGTGTGCTCTAGCTTTTTAAATAAAATCATGATTTGTTGTATTTATTTCCTTGGGATATATATGCATGAATTCTCATATACGTTATTTGTGTATTGTTTTATAAATAAAAGTGATTTTAATGAATCAATGATGGTCTTACTCTAAGTTAGCAATTTTCTAGCTTTAAAAATCAGATTGAGATTTCTTTCATTATTATTGTTTATATTAATAGCCAAATGGAAGAAAATTGTTTTGTTTCATACTAAAAATTTGATTGTAAATGTATTTCATGCAATATTATGAAGGATTGGATTATTTGTAAGGTTTCACATTTAAATGAGAATAGGTATAAGGATGAAAATTATTAAAATTGTAAATCATTTTATATTATCAGCAGCTAAATTATGACAATTGTAGCACTATGGTGCTTAAAAAATTTACAATCGTGTAAACAGAGTAAACTGATATGATGGACAAATTATCATTAATTATAAGGTAAAACATGTCAAGTTTAAGAGAAGAAAATTGAGTAATATAAAAACAATATTAAATAACAGGATAAGTTTATAATATGCACTTTTATTTTTTAAGTAGTTTTACATATAAATGAAGGAAAACTTCTTTTTATTAAATAGTAATGATTATAGGATATATATATATATATATATATATATATACTATATACATATATATATACACTACTAGCCATTAAAATTGCTACACCAAGAAGGAATGCAAATAACAGAACGATATTTATTGGACACATACATTATAGTGGAAAGAACAAGTGATTAGATTTACAGGAAATTAGTATGTATAGATCTTGAGAAATCAATACCCAGAGCAGCCATCTCTGGCTGCAATAACAGCATTTACTCGCCTAGGCATGGAGTCAAACAGAGATTGTATGGCCTGTACAGGGATCTCAGTCCATGCAGCTTCAACACTATGCCACAGTTCATCGACACGATAGTGGATGGTGAGTGATGGTGTGCCAATCGCGCGGCAACCATTGACCACACGTTCTCAATTGCTGACAGATCAGGAGAATGTGCTGGCCAGGGTAACAGTCGAACCTGTTCTGTATCAAGGAAGTTCAGAACAGTACGGGCAACATGCGGTCGTGCATTATCCTGTTGAAACAAAGCATTAGGGAGGCCTCGAAGATAGGGCAGAGCCACATGCCTTAACACATAGGAAATGTAACGGTTGCCGGGCCATGGTAGCCGAAGCCATGGTCGCCGTACAAACAATCCATGCTGCTGCAAACGTTGTCGAACTGTTCGAGCAGAAACTTGTTGCCTTGCAAATGACTCCATTTCTCGACTCAGGGTTCGTGACGTGGCTGTACGATCCCTTGTGACCATGCGGATAAGATGTCTGTCTTCTCTGCTGTTAGTGATGGGGGGTCGCTGAGATCCTGCATGACGTTCCGTATGATTGTCCTGAACCCATCGGTTCCATATTCTGCTAACAGTCATGGGATCTCAACCGACACGAGCAGCAATAATCCCAGTAGGCTATAATCCTTCCTCGATCAAAGTCAGACATGTGCTGATAGGCATTTCTTCTTCTACACGAGGCATTACAACAACTTTCTTTGCCGAAAACAACGTTGAAACTGAAATTGAGTATGAGAAAACTGCTGTCAAATCTCTGGTTTTATACACATTGTAGATGTCGCTACTGTCGCCTGCTTTGTATGAATGCGCTGAAAATCTAATCATTTGCGTATCACAGCAAGTTCTACCTGTCATGCAAATTTCACGTGTGTGGTGTGCCGCTTTCCTGAGTGTTAGCAATTTTAATGGTCAGTAGTATGTATATATATATATATATATATATATATATATATATACATAATTTTAATTGGTGCTTTATATGGAACTTAATTTTTATTTTTACAATTACATTTTAGTTTAAGTATTCTAATAGCTATTGTTTTTATTTATATATTAAGTTCACAATGAATCAGTTGAAAGGACTCATGTAAAGAAACTTAAAAAAAACATTAAAAATATATTTTTCATTATGTGCAATGTTCAAGTAATTCACGTAAAAATCTTTGATCACTTAAGTTATTTCTAATGTAACTATAATCTCTTAATATCTTGTAATTTTAAATGAAATGCATTCTTAATAATTTTTATGTGCCTTTATTGTTATCATCATTAAAAATATAGTTAAAAATATTATATTTATATAATTGCAGACATATTTGGCAGGAAATAATTTGTATATTTATTCAATGTTTAATGTTAGCGTCTCTTGGAAAAATTTATAATGACTGCTGGAAAACTTCTGGAATTTGCATACATTGGCATATATTAAATTTTACTGTTTATGTATGTTCATTTTACATACGTTTTATAGGTTAAAAAAACTCTCACATTATCCCATATTTTATTTATGACTAGTAATTATATTTTTCAACTATTTATGTCATTTTGAAATCATATATAGCTTTGTTATTTTGTACAGCTTTAACTTTTTCATATAATTTGAATAAGTTTTTTTTGAATACCATTCTTTCAAGATTTTTTCAATATAACATTTGTATTTTTGTGGAATGAACAGATTTTCAACAACAGTACTGCCTTCTTTTCATACCTAAAATACATTTTGGCATTGGGTTTTTAGTGTAAGTCTGTTGTAAAGCATTTTAATATTCAAATGTAAATTTTTTTGTATTAAATAGTAATCCTATTTATGTATCACAAAGGCAGAAACTTAGAAAACTTTCTAGCATCCATCTTTACAGACATGCATGTTTAAAGTAGTAACACAGCTTTCTTTAACGACTCTTCAACAGTGGTTGGGATCGAAATAAGGATGCTTCCCTATGAAGAGTACTATTTAACCATTAAATTGCGAGCTATGCGTGAAAAAAGCGTATAGTGAAAGTCTAGCAGTCTTAGGCAGAAACATGTCAAGAGCATTTTAATGGGTTTGTTATAGGTAGAGTAGAAATTGGCTAAATTCATGTGTTGCAAGGGAGGAATTCTGGAAACCTCCAAAGAACTAGCCTGTCACACAGAAGCGCAACATCTTTCAGAGTTTAACAGTTGCTAGAATCGAACTAGCAACTGCAATTTTATGAAATGCTTAGGTAATGTAGGCAAAGTTTGGAAAGTATGCATAAATATTTGTATTTCATACTTAATTTAAAACATGTGATATTGTATAGAGTGCCAACGTTTTATATATTCATGTTAGCATACTGTTGAGATCAAGACATTTCTGAAATGCTTGATTTGAAATTTATATGTTAAGAGATATCCTCAGAAACTGTTACCAAGTATTATTATTTTTTTTGATTTGTATGAACATTTGAAAATAGTGAGTTATTTAATTTTATCCTCATAAACAAACCTAATTTTTAATGGTGGATAAATTTTATTTCTTCTGATTTTCTGAAATGATGAATGCCATTAAACAAAAAATATGCTTAAATTTTATTTTGCAGTTATATTTCTGTTGCAGCAGTAAGTGAAATGTTATTAAAACTTTTAAAGTCGATTGTTTTTCAAAAACAAAGGAACTTGATTTATATAAAAATGCAAAGATGATAGACGATTCATTGATGGTGACAGTGATCTCGTAGATTATTCTCTTCAAATAATATTGATGTTGATTATGAATCAAATATGAGCCTTGATATTTGGTGATCGTTGTTTGACATTAGAAAATATTACAGAGTAAGTTTTCGTACATTTCGTTCTGATGAACTACTTTACAATTATATTTAATATTGCAGTGTGTGTTTAGTATCTCAGGTTGTTCCAAGAGCTTTGTGAATTTCTTCCAAAATTAATGTATTCAAGTGGCTTGGGATATATAAGGTCGAGTCATTAGCAACTTTCGTTTCTTTATCAGATATTTATTTTTCTCTTATTAAATAAAAAATTACATTAACTTATTTTGTATTCACAATCGTTATCTATTAACTTCTCCCATCTTCCTGACAGCCTATAAATTCCTTCCTTGTAAAATGTGGCTGATTAGGACTAGAAGTTTTCGACAGCCTGCGTGATTTGCTCTTCAGAATTGAAAGTTTTTCCTTTAAAAAAAATTGTAGGGAAAAAAGAATAGGTGGTAATTTGCCGGGGTAGGATCCGGGGAGTAAGGAGGATGTGGTAAAACCGGAGAATTCCAATATCTCAAGCATTTTTTCTTGAGTCATCTTTGGTGTATGTGGTAGCGCATTGTCGTGCAAAAGGATGACAATTTGGCGATTAATGAGTGCAGGATGCTTTTATGGAGTTTTTCTTGAACTCTTCTCCCACTGCTGAACACATATATCCGCAGTAATCATTAAATTTGGCTTCAACAACTCGGGGTAAACTGTTCCTCGACAATCTCACCATACACGCAATAAGATTTTTTTGCCATGGATGTTTGTTTTCGGATCTGGTAGGGATGGTTCATTATCAAGCCACTGTCTTTTGCGGTTTATATTCTCGTAGGTGACTCATGTTTCATCGCAAGTTACAGTCCTGTTTACAAAGGGCTATATTTTTACCCGTGAGAGCAGAAGTGTTGTGATTGACATGGAATCTTTTTTTATTCCTTTCACTGAGATACCTATATTCCTAACTTGCTGACTTTCTCTAATTTCTCTAAAATGACGAATAACAGTTGATTGCGATGTACTCAACGTTTCTACTATACATCTTGACGATTGGCGTGGATTTTGCTCCAATACTGCCTTTAAAATGCTGTCGTCGAAGTCGGAAGGACGTCCCGCCTCGGTTCGTCTTTTAAAGTCATATCTATAGAACGGAATTTTTAGAACCAATTTCTAACTGCACCATCAGTTATCAATCCTTCACCATAAACTCTTTATATTTTTTCGGCTGTCGCCTTAGCACTATTGCCTTGTTTAAATTCCCAAAGCATCACATGACGAATATATACTTTTTGGATCTCCATTTTAGATGATAAAGAAGCACGTGTATGATGCAAAGTTGTTGACAAAAGACTAACGGAAACCTCGTGTTACTAATGAAAACACAGAAACTTATGTTGTCATGGTAACTCATAGCAGGTAAATTCGAATAATAGATTTTACATCGCTGCGTCCGAATTTTCTTATGACTCGACCGATATTTTCTTGTAAAATTGCGTACACATAACTGGTGATGAAATTTGAATCTTGTTTTCAACACAACACAGATTATCAGTCAAATGAATGGCGCTTGAATTTGAAAGACATGGCAAAATGCTAATATTTTATACTTTTATAATTTTAATAAGTTGTTTCTCGTAAAACGGAATATTGTTTCCAAAGTTGAAACTGACTAAATATTGTGTTAGTGCAATTATCTGCTAGTAGCAGCTTGCACTTTGCAGACAAAAATACTTTCTCATATTTACATCATTCAGTTAATTAACATAAAGTGTTTCTAAATTGTCAATATATTGATAACTTTATTTTACCTATTATCAAATTATTTAAATATATTTATTAGATTATTTAAAATGCATTTACTATTAGAAATTATGTGTATGTAAATGAATGCAGTGTTTGCAAAAAACAAAGCTTTACTTATGTACAGTGTGTATTTCTTAGTTATACATTGTTTTATATTTTTCATTTTAGCTTTAAGCATAACCTGTTCTCACGATTTCACAGAAAATGACTCCTGACAATATTTTCAAGAAATTTTAAAGTTGTCATATTTAAAAATTGTACAACATAAAGCTATGAAGTCAATCCTGCTCAATGTTATTGATCTTTGATTTTAGTATACAATTCATTCCTTGTTAATCTAAGCAATGCCATTGTGATTGACTACAGTGAAAATAAAATTTTATGTGCTATTATATTCATGTATTTATTTGTACTTGTACATTTTGTATTTTTTATAAATTCAACTTTGCATTTTATACTGTTATTTCTATTTAAAATTACATCCACAGAATCAGTGATATACATACTAAAATAATTTATATGTAATTTAATTTATTATTATTGTTTGAAATAAAGCTCCAAGTGAAAATTTTCAGTCTTATTTATTTGTATGAGCAAGTCATTTTTTTTATTAATAATTCCAAGAGTTTTAAAAATCCATATAAGTTCTATTTCTTTGACACTATTTAAACTCATTATCGCTGCTATTTTTTTAGCAACATATTTTATAATTTTGTATTTTATTTATTTATTTATTTTTTATAAAAACAACAACTTTGGATGTGAAACATAAACTATTTTAATATGAAACACACTTCCAACATTTTAAAAGTTCATTCAATGCGAACAAATTTTCGTTTTTTCTGATCGCAATTGGTATTAGTAATATTAATATTATTCTCCATATTTTGTTATAATCCATATTCTCCATATTTTGCTCAATTTTTCTATATTTTATTTTTACACTTGTTTTATTTTATATTCTAAATTTTAATTTTCTTGAGCTCTATATTTTATAATAAAATAAAATTCCACTTATTTTAATTCTGATAATTTTTTTGAATTAAATCTTAGCTTTTCTTATGCGTTAGAGACAAAAAATAGCTTTTAATAATACAGAAACAATATAATTAGAAGAGATAAACTGTTTTTTTTCCTCCAAGTTGTAAAATTTTATTTTTAAAATAAATTAGTCACATTAGTGTTCATTTTGTAAAAAAGTTAAATAAAAAATTATTAAAAACAATTTCTATAATTTTCTTTTGATATTAATATGTTGATTGTTATTCATTTGATTTTTTCTATGAAATTTAATCAAAAATGTACAAAATTTCAGTTATTTCCTCACTAAATGCAGCATTTTTCAATTCTTTTAAAAATATAATGAAGTCAAAGAACATACTTCCCTTTATTTATTCATACAAATAATTTTGTATAATGTATATAAATTCGCCCACACCTACTGCTACACACAAAAAATTTTGAGTATACAAAGAGTTTTCTCAAATTTTTTTTGAAAAGCAAAATTGTTGTTTAAATTTTTCAAAAAATATAGTAAATTGACAAATCAGAGAAATTGAATATTGTACTTAAAGCAAATTTTAAAGGAAGCTATAATCGGTTAAAAAATTTATAATGTAAAATAGCTGTGAATTTTGCAAAATTTATAATGATATAACATTTATTTATAAGGAATTATTTACGGAAAATTGAATCCATAGAACATTTAAATTATTATTCAACTATGCATATAATTGCATTCACAGTGTTGTTGTTGTCATGTGCCAGCAAGGCTGGCAATATGGGGTGCGCTGCTCCACTTTTCCAACTGATCCATATTTTGGTGTGGAGTCCGACTTCTGAAGTACACACATGCCATACTTACCCGTTTATAGGGTAAGCAACCATTCACAACCCATTCATAAAAGGAAAGGACAAAGACAAGATAGAGAGAGAAAGAACATCCATGAGTTGATGCAAATTTCGGATTCAAAAGTAATTTTTATTGCATTCAAAATAAAAATGACTTTTGAATCAGAAATTTGCATCAACTCTAAAATGAATATTTCTCTTTCAGTAATATTTTTAACTACATACCAATAAAAAATTATTTTTAATTTATCAAACATATAAAGTAGAAAAAAGTGGCACCTGTTTTTAAAGGTATCCATATTGGACAGTTATTCCTTATGTATTAACCTCTTGTCTTGTAAATTATATATATATATATATATATATATATATATATATATATATATATATATATATATATATATAATAAATTTAAAACATCCAAAATAAAAAATTGAACATTTACCTTATTAAAGATTGTAAACGTCAATTGAATTTCTAAATACCAAAATAAAAATAAAGATCAATTCTGACTAAGGTTTTAATGTGAAAACAAGAAATTTTTTACTGTTTATCTTATAAAAAGTCATGCATAGCAAAACATTGTTTAAGTTGTAATCTAATTATGAAGAAACACATTAAATTAATGCAATAAAAATAGAAGCTGAAATTGAATTAATATTACACGTTTTTATATACAGCATACATAAATAATAAAAACCCCAAAGAAGTCAAAGTTACTTCTGACTAAAACTTCAGTTTAAACGTTAAAAAATATGAATTTGTATTGTCTTAAGCTAAAAATTTTTATTGGATTGGCTGAAAACAAATCGATAATGGTGTATTATGCTTGAAATATATATATATATATATATATATATATATATATATATATATATATATATATATATATATATAATATGAACTAAATTTTTATTTATATATTTGTCTTTTTCAGTATGAGGAAAAATTATCCAGTTCTCAACTCATTACATCTTTATGAGAGCAGTAGAAAGGGATTAAAATGTGTTAAATAAAAAGGAAAAGTGAACAAGTTAATATTCTTTTATCATTACGATTTGTTTTAAATTTAATTGAAAAAATTTTTTTAATTGAATAAAGTGAAGCAGCTTTATATTTCTCTATATAAAAATTATCTATTCTAGGGATTAAATGTCACAAAAATTATTTTTTTTATGTCTTACTCTGCAGGCCACGTGCTATTTTGGTGTCTAATATAAAGGCGAAAAGCTAAAGAATGAAAATGTAGTGTTTTATAATTCTTCATGAGAAGGTATTTAGTTTGTACGCACTCAACAATCATTTTTTTGCACACAAGGGCTAACGAACCCGAGCCCTACGGTCTTAAGTGTATTCCGAACCACTACAAACATCCAACCCCAAAGTGGGGCTCAAAGCCCCAAACTATTGAATCGAAGGCAATAGCGTTAACCATTCGGCAAGATTGTGGCAGAAATAAGGCAATTTGTGGAAGTATATCATTTTGTTTGTTGAATAACATTTACAAAAAAGGAAAAAAATTACGATTTAAAAAAATAAAGTTTTGAAATATTATAATAAAACTGTGGGTTACTCATTCAATTAAGCATTTAATATTAATTTTGGAAATCTTTAAATTAATAAAATTTTGTTTTAATAAACTTCCCTTTCCATTAACAACTTAAATTAAATTTGTTAAACTAGTTTTGTAAATGAAAAAAAAATTAGGAATTAAAATAATTTGAGCATTATTAGAATAAAATTAAAAATTGATATTACTGTAATATATGTAGGGTACTCCGAAAAATGTTTTGTCTGTTAACAGCCATTTTTTGCACACGGTGTTTAATAAGACCGGGACCTACGGTTTAAAGTGATTTCCAAACCACGACAAACATCCATGCCCAAGATGGGATTCGAACCCATGAACTGTTGAGCCGAAGGCATGAGAGCTAACTATTCGACTATCAGCTCGTTTCCGAAAGTAGTTGCTTTGCCAATAGCGCTGCAGATATTTTGCCCTGACATTGAAGTTATAAGAATGTCATTTGTTTCACTTTCTTATTTTTTCCCCAATCCAGAATAATGAAGTAATCCAAAGCATCCAGTTGCAATATCTGACAAAAATAGCAATTTATAATAACATTTTTGATTGCGGAAGATTGCGCACCCATCAACATTCATCGCCATCATGGTATACTTTACAGAATGAATATGTTGACGCGTGAAAGACAAAAATTCATCCGAATCAACACTAGGATCAACACCTAAGGGGTTGGCCTTTTAATGGACGGTAATGAGGCGGTCTATGGAGCAAGCAAAGTAGGATCGTAATGGCACTCGTCATTTCTGTATATCGCATCATTTAGGACATTCTCCTTGCACTGCATTCGTTGCGTACCACGGCAACTGACATCTGATATGAATGCATTGAGTTTGTCAACAGATGCTTTTGCGATATGAACAGAAAGGTGATGATTTTCTTGAAGAAGTGTTTGTAACAATGGATCGTGGACATGCCATTAAGATCAGGAAAGAAGAATTAGTCATGTTTTTTACAACACGATTAAAAGAATGCAATTTTTAAAAGAAACTAAGCAATATAAACTTATTAAGATGGAAATAAAAAAAGTAGAAAGATTTTCATTTATGGCACGCACCTCCAGCTGTTTCCTTGACTTTATCCCACAACCACTTACCTATTCCACGTTTGATTCACTACGCTTCGTGGTTCTCAATATGACACAATGATCATTAAACTGTATTTCTCCGAATAAAACATATTTCTATCGAAATAAAATTTAAACTTTCTGAAAATGTTTGCTTGTCTTAGCTACTATTTATCACCCATATATTGCTGACCTCCTTGTTTCTCCTTCTCTACGCCACTGGTTCGGCAATGGTGTATGCTAGAACCCCAATTTTTCACCGAAGGAAATTTTGACTAGGAAAAACATTGTTGTAAATGTGCTGTTTAGAGTGAAGATTATGTTGAAAAATCATGCCAACATTTGTAGCTGTAGGCATGAATTAAAATCAGGAAGAGTGTCACAGTAACTTTATTTACTTCTATAATTTTTCATCATATTTAGTAATTTATGTCATATAATGATGGTTTGCGATGACCTGAAATTTTTTTTAAAAATATATTTAGAAAAAACTTCCGGATTTTGAATCATTGTCAAGAAAAAACTCGTATATCTATACACATTTATGTACGGTTTTTCTCCTATATATGAATACACTTTTATGTTTTAAAATACTAGGTAAGTACCGTGACTGATTAAAGTGAATGGAATTTATCAGAAGAAATGTTTTTGAAACAGTTAGAATTTAATATAGTACAACTAAATACAAGAACACGATTATTTACTGACGAAACTATTGGATTAAGAAATGGTCACATCAAACAGGTAACACTAACTGTTACTTAAGTATAATATTTAACTTTCATATTAAGAATTAACTGAATTTTACTTAATTTTCAGCTAAAGCTCTGAAAACTATTCTATAGAGTAAAAGCAAAATATTAACGTTTAGTTTCAGGGATTCTCTTAAACGTTCTCCCATAATGGGTTAGCAATAAAGTATAAATTTTGATAGTCATCAAGTTTCTTATACCGCAATACATTTCTTATGCATCATTGCCATTAACTCGATTATGATCACATATTAATTTATACTGTAAGCCCAATGCGATCGGGATTTTCTGAATCACAGTGGAGTTCATGTTGTTAAAATAGCACAGTTATATCGTATTCGTATTTACAATTTGACGCAAGCAAGTAGTTAATTTTTGTAATAAAATCTCTTAAATGTGTATGTAAATGTTGACAACAGCCATGCTCTGAAATATCTGGTATATATTCTTATCTGAATGTACACGAGGATGAGTCGTTTCACAGGTGTTTAATAATCGAATTGTTAGCTTAATAATAGACTGCAATGTCTTCTAGCTCTAGCGAAACTGAAAAGAGCGATTACTACTGTGACATTTCGGGCTTTTCAACTCCTAGTCCGAAAGAAGAAAATTTGCCTAAATCTGGGCCATCTCAAGCTGACGCTCCGGCACCTGATAAACCTAGTCCGGAAGAAGAAGTTTCTAAACCTGGGACGTCTCGAGATGAAATTCCGACACAATCTGAGTGTCCAATTTATTGCCATTTGCCTGAGTCTTCAGGTCTCAGAAGATCAGTGTCTTGTTATGACCTGTCCAGCTGTAAAGATCATCTACCAGTGTTAGCTGCTTTTTCTAGGCTTTCGTTCAGAAACAGGGATGACATAGATTCATTGATTCGTCGTGCAGAGGAAAGTATCATTCGTAGGGGAGACTCTTTATCCTCCATTCTTCCTGAGGAAGAGGGTGCAGTAGCGGCTGCACCAGAAGAGCCGCATAGGGATGAAGACATCGGTGAAGCTCGTGCAGTAGTGCCCGTAAGGACAACTTCTACTCAAACTGACCCTGTGAATGAGCGGTTGAGGCTGGAAATAGGATATAATGTACAATGCAAACCCTACAAAATCACACCTCGTAAGAGGACTGCTGGCGCTGCCTTTGGGAAAGAATCTGAAATTGGAGAACAGTTTGAAGATAGGAAAAGACATCTCTCTTCATGCTATCTCACTGTAGAATTCTGGGAAAAGTGTCGAAAGGAAATGGAAGATAAAAGGAAAGATCTCTATCCAAAACATTATCAACCCGAGGAAGAGGGGGACCAGCAAATGGTTCTGGCATTACTTCCAGAAGAAGCTAAATGTTATCACTTCGGAATACTTGAGGATATAGCAAAGGCTCTCTTAGATCTCATGGATAAAGTAATTACTTTAATGGTATTCGTTTTGCTGTATCCTCTAAAACGTTATGCCGACAGACCTTATGAAAGCCAATTACCTCTTCCAAACTTTCTGGAAGAGATTTCCGAAGAAATCTTGCCACAACCAAAAAGACTGAAATGCGAGGGTAGATTCGAACCCGAAAAGGTTAACGAATTATTTGAAAAACTGTATGGCATATGGGACAAAGAGGTTAGGCAATTGGACTTTGTACTTCAATATATTGTGGAAACATTAAAGTTATGCCGTGATCTAAAACAGAATTCGCCGGAAGAATTAACAACATTGCGATCAGACACTATTGTACTCTTAACCAGAATTTCCGAAATTGAGGAGACTTGTATACAAGTGATAGATCAGAGTCTGGACTTGAATGAGCTAGGTGCAATAACTTATTTGATTCGTCTCAATTACCAGACTTCTATGGCTTGCCAAAAATTTTCTAATCACTTGAACCATTTAAATCTTTATGTAGCTGGATTATTATCAAATCCTTTTGCGGATCCCTCATCTGACAATGCAAAGAAGTGACTTAATGCTACCGAATATTTTAAGATTTTAAGTGACTGAAATCTTGATTTCAATTTTATTGAACTGTTTGGTTTGTAACCTTGTTTTTACGAATAGTTAATGAAACACTGCATATAGCTGAGCATTTTACGAATTTTGTTTCTTAAAACTGTGTGTAAGTTTATTTCTTACCAACCGAATAAATTTTTATGAACTCTCATAACTCCTTGACTATTGTTCTTTAAAACTAAATCTGTTAATTCTTTTTCAAGTACAATAATTTATACTCGAGTACAATATTATATATGTTTTTGAGAGATTTTAAATTTCTGAAGTTAATACGTACACTTTGGTTGATCAGTTTTTACTGAATTAAGATAATTTTGATACCAAATCATATGTTAGGAGGAGTACTGACATATAAACTCTGAATATTAATGGAAATACAGTTCAAAAACCTGAATACTTTTAATATAGTTGAAGACTTTATTAAATAAAATATTCATGAAACTTTAAATTTGAAAGATTACTGTTTTGAATAAGTAACAGTTGTAAATAAATTTAAGATATGCACATGATGTTTAACTTTCGTCATAACAAATATCTGTTATCACGGCAATATTCATGTTAAGATTTACATGAATTTGGATACTTAAATAGGGAACTTCTTTGTAGATGTATTAATAATTGGAGCAAATAATTTTGTCGAATAAAGTAGAGGGAGAGGCATTTTCAACTTTCTATAATTTTTTTCAAGAATTAAATTTTTAAGAATTGCGAGTTTCGATTACAATGCGAATATGTTCCAAAATCTGAAATTTAATTATTTCTATTCAAGTTTGTTGTTTAAACAATAAGTGGAGATATTTTATATTATGTGATCTTAAATATTAAATTTATTTACTTGAATTATATATAAAATATAAATGTATTTTAAAAGTTAAAAATTTATATGTGCTATGTGCAAGTTTAGTTAATCGTTACAATAACTTAGAACTTGATATTATCATAGCACAAGATAAAAACTAAATTTAATATACATTTCATTCAAACTGTAATTTTACTTGAATTTAAATAATAATGTTAAATTAATTCTATAGGTAAAGAGTGTGTTCACACATTTTTGTAATCAATTAAAATTTTTTCAATGAAATTAATATTTAAAAATATAAATGGCGTGAAATTTTTACAGTGCTTAGTTATCGTCTGTGACATCTATTCTTCCCTTTAAAATGTCTCTTGAAAAATAATGGATCAAAGGCTATATGTTTGCTCTATCCGAAGAGAAATACTCTTCAGTTATTATAAGAACAAAAGTTAAAATTGTGTTTCAAATATTTCTACGCCTAAAATAAAATAAAAAAAAAAATAAAGTAGCGTAATTAAGCTGAAAGAAAAGAAGCTTCAAAGATTATATTTGATTGGTAGAAAGGCTAAGAAATGTATAACCAACAAAAGTACGTACACCTCCTATTAAATTTAAAGGGAAATCTTATTTCCCAAAACAATATTACAAAATCTTTAAATATCTTTGTTGGAACTGTGAACAAAATTATAAAATCTGATTTAAAGTTAAAGCAAAAAAGCTTGATGTTCATCGCTTAATACCGAAACATATTTCTCAGGGTAAGAATGTGTGGATTGTTGTATAAAAAATTTTTGACTGGTAAAAAAATGGAAATGTTTAGCTAAAATTAAAGCTTGTGGATATATTTGATTGCAAAAAAAAAAAAAAAAAAAAGGGGGGGAAACACGTTGGCTTAGAGAAAACAAGTTTTTCTAAAAGTTTTATGGTTATTACTAGATTTGTTTTTTATAAATGTGAAAACTTAAAATAGGGAAAATAAGAAAAGTGTCAAAATTAATTTGAATTACTATCGGAAGTATGTTTTAGCACTTGTCTTCAAAGAAGAGATTTCATTTTATCCAAACGATTTTCCATCAGGATAAGTTTAAAAAAGCCATACTTCTAAATCTATTGCTCTGTACTTCGAAAACATGAAAAATGGAACCGGATGAAGATATTCCCTTTAAATGCATCCCAGCCAATTTCTCTGACCTTTCACCAATGGATAACTGCGCATTTGGACTTTTAAAACAAGCTCTTTATAAACGACATTCCAAAACATTGCGTGGACTCTGGAAGATTGTGAGGGAGGAGTGGAATAATATCAACATTGTGATATTTTAAAAAAAGGGATTTTATCTTGGAAATCAAAATGTAATATGATAGTTCAGAGAAAGAGCTATATCAGATTGAACATATAAGAAAATAAAATACTTATATTAAATTGATTATTTTCCAAAATTATTATAAAAATGTGTGAGCACCTTCTGTATACATAAAATAATCTCATAAAATTTATCTTAGTGATATAGAAAATTTTTAGCTTACAAAATTTGTGTACCTGGTGTTTACTATACAAGGTTCTAATTTATAGAAACTGCAACATTTTTTTGCAAAATGGCTTATTCCATGAATGTTTAAGTACAATTTTTAATACCGTCAAATAATACAAGTGTATATATTTAAATAATACAAGTGTATATAATTTTAATATATACAAGTGTATTTATTTAAATTCTCATGCTAATTAATATGAGAGAGAGATATACTAAGACTTTACACTATCAGCTCCTGATATTTTAACAGGCTATATGTCGGATAAATATGAATCAAACATATTGATAATGGTTTTTCGAAAAAATCTTGGAGATAATGTTTATATATACTTATTATATACTTTGTCGATGTATATTGAGAGAGAGAGAATATATATCGTTTGCGTTGTATGTATATATCTGTAATTACCTGGCAGTTTTTGAATTTTTGCAAGAATTGAAGAGTACTTTTGCTGAAATTTGGTTTATAATAAAATACACATAAGAAAATTTAGAACTAAATTTTTGACTTCAATTATTTCAAAATTTTCAGTTGATATTATTAATAAAAAGTGAACATAATGAATGAGGGTTCAGTATTATTTAATGACGAGGAATGACATATTCCCAGTCACATTTAATGATACTGAACATATTAAAAAATATATATTCTCAGTTATAGTTCAATAGAGAGCACTGAATCAATTGTTCAATCTATGTATTAATAATACTCTAAATACAGTTGATAAAATTTAGAAAACCAAAAAAGAATTTGTATTAGGAAGAGAAATATATATGATTGATTAGGAATCTGAACACACAAAATTTTTAATTGACTTTAAAAATGCAATTTCGTATTTCTCAGTCTGAATGAACTGATGGAATATTTGATACTATATAAAATATGACAGAACATATTTTATATACTATGTAGCAGTACACAACGAAATTTCTAATTTGTTCAATAGCTAATTCCATGAAATAAGATAAATTGTAAATTCGAGATCAGAAAATAGTACTCTACAGTTTAATTAAATGAGATATAACTTATCTATAAAAATTCTTATTAAGTTTTTTGAATAGAATGGAAATTGTATCCAGATATAGGTCTTTAATTTAAAAATTGTTTACTTTCGAAACTTTTATTGCATTTATAATGAATTTCAGACATATAATTAATGCTGATTTGAGATTTTTGTAAAGTTGCTTATGGCGCTATGTAAATTAAACTATTTAACATTCAATTATGGAACTATTCTCACTTCAATAAAGAAACGGGTAATTATTTTATTTTATTAAAATTATGACTGGAAGCAGTGAAAAATATTTATGGCATCAGATCTCCTTTTCTTTTAATATTCTCGCAATTTTTTTAAAAATAAATATTAAATGAAATTACTGCTTTTTTCCGATTTTTTAAAAAAGTATTGTTTTTATTCTCTTCGGGTAATAAGTTTTCTCCTTTCACAACACATCACCGATCTGAAATGCGGTTGAAAGGAATCTTGACTTCAGTATATAATAATTTTGTAACCAAAGAGAGAATTTTCAAGCATTTTACTCCTCGTTCTATTTGTTTCTATTTAATCTAGGCACGAAATTTTAGTTTGTGATGCAAAACATTGTTTTGAGATAAATTGTTAAAATAATTTTATGTGTGCACTTTCATGTGTTAAAATCGTAGAACATTTCACCCTTCCCACAATTTAAATTAAAATTTAATCAGAAAGGAATTTTTTTAATTCGTTAGATCCGCTTAAAATGAATATCTAATGTATATTCTGCTAGTTTTTCATGATTGCTTTTCAGTTCAAAATCAAACGTTGTCCCTGAAATCTAGATACACATTTTTGACTGCTAAAATTTAAATTATGTCGTTGTTGTTTCTTATGACACTTGGACAAGCCAAACTCATTATGCCATTGGCTATGCGAATTTAAGTAAGAACATTAAACAAAAGAGTAGATTTTTTATTGATCCTTTCGCATTTACAGTGATAAGAAACTTACAAAAATGGCTTTAAAATTCATAGAAAGGATAATAAAAGCAATTAGTCCTGTAAGGAGTCCACTCTTGGGGCGTTACAGTGGTGAGAAACTTACAAAATAGCTTTAATATTCATAGGAAGGACAATGAAAGCAATTATTCCAGTAAGGAGTCCACTCGGATGGTGGGCTAGTGTCTCCCCACATCCATCGTTTGCTATGCGAATTTAAATCAGTAGATTGCATCTTTCATTTAACCAGAGCACCACGAAAGTCATCTATCGGAGGAGTTTAGAGCAAAGAAGTATGACTTTGCTCTAAACTCCTCCGATAGATGACACCACTAGAGGATCCACTCCCTCAGTTTTGATATTGACATGAAGAGGAAGGAAAATTTCTTCAAACCATTTCACCCATGGTAACTGCTATACGAACGACCCCAGGACTTTATTGCATGTACTGGGTGGGTCCTTGGCGGCATTGGGATCGACCCCCACCCTTTCGGATTCAAGGCTGATGCCTTAACGACTAGGATATCACTGCCCCATTTAAATTAAGTAATCGTGGGTCTAAATTGGTTGTAAACTATGAGTTCATTGAACCAGAAATAAAATAATTTTAATATAGAACGAAGGAAAATGGTCATACTTAACTTAAAAATAATGTATTTAAAATACTCTTTTGCTCTTGAAAATTATTCTGAAATTTTTACAATTTAATTATTGTAACTAAATGTAATTTTATGTAAAATTTTATACGTGTTTATATATTCTCTTTTGCAGGAGTCGTTTGATGAAATCATCAATCCTTTTGCTCGTTTTAGAAAATCAGACGCAGCAACTACTGTTTTCCAGCAGCTATATGCCTCACATCGCTGTCAGTACGCCACGTACACACCAGTTTTCACAGATGGATCAAAATCTGCAGGACATGTTGGATGTGCTGTAGTTATTGAAAACCAAACTCTTAGCTACAGCCTCCATCCATCCTTTTCCATCTTCTCTGCTGAAGCAACTGCTATTTATCAAGCCCTTCAGCAGATGAATACAAGTGATGCTTTAAACTATTGTGTGTACACTGACAGTTTGAGTGTGTTGGAAGCTTTGCGGAACAGTAGTTTTAACTGCCATCCCGTTGTGTCTAGAATTTTCCGAGCATTAGATTCCCTTGCTGGCAAGGGATATGACATTATTTTCTGCTGGATCCCAAGTCATGTAGGTCTCGATGGCAATGAGAGGGCTGACGCAGCTGCTAAATCTGCATCCGGCCCGTCTCTTCCATCCATTCCTTTGTTGGATGTGAGAAGGTGTGTTAAAAATTTACACAATATCTTTGGCAGGAGTCTAGGAACATGCAGGTCACTAATAAATTGCGTGCCATATTTCCATTCATCACCACATTAACAGTTTTACCGTTACGAAGTGCTGATGTTCATTTGACTCACTTTCGTATTGGATACATACGTTTCACACACAGACATTTGCTTATAAGCGAATTAAATCCATGGCGTGAAAAGTGTGATAAGCCTTTTTCAACTTATCAGAATTCAATTTCATGTGGTTTTAAATACCAACGTTTACTTTTTTTAAAACTGATGTTTTAACTTAGTTTGATTTGTTGGGGAAGCCATTTCATAGAAACTTTTTTGTTCTTTTAAAATCAATAGATTTCTTACATTTTATTTAATTAACATTTTAAATTTTGTATAATCATATACACTGTTTCTTTTGTTTTATATATTTACTTTTTTTAATTCTATCATATACAAATATTTTTGTTTTGTATTAACACTGGGGTTGAATGAGAGAAAGAAAGAAAAAGTACTTATAACACAAAATCTAAGCTGTGGCGCAGTCTGTCCATTTTTATCTTCCGCTACGAAACCCAGCCAACCAAGTAAAGTTTTTTATATTTTAATGCAATACAGAGTAAAATATAAAACTATCTTCTTTTGAGAATAAAAATACAACTTGAAAAATAATAGTTAGCATTATTTTTTGAATATCATGTAGAAAATATTTATTTTTAAATATCGTGAACTAATATTATACATCGATTAAATTTTCGAATAAAAATTAAGACTTTGTCAAGTGAAAAAAACTATTTTTTAATTATCTTTAAGGTGTACTTCAAATAATAGAGCTCATGTATTTGTTAAAACTTGATGATATATTTTTATATATTGAAATACATATCTACACATTACTACATTTACGTATAAATATTTATATTACCTCATTAAATTACAGCATCTACATTTTCTCGAAAATTGTCTTAGTAAAATTTTGAAAACATCTTGATTGTTTTAGAATAAAAAAGAAAAATAATTTGAGTTTATGTAATTATTTAATATCTTAAGCTTGATTCTCTCTTTGTCTACTAAATCTTTTTTTGATTGTATCTTATTTAATATATTTCTTTAATTTCCTTAACACCTTAAGCTTGATTCTTTGTTTATTAAATCTTTTTTTGATTGAAAGTTCTCAGTAGTATCTATTTATACTGAAATTTATTTTAAATTTTATATCTTAGGTTTTTTTGTTATATTTTTGCTTGTATAACATTCTTATATTTGTACATTTATTTTGTAATTAACAGTTTCAAATTATATTTCTGTAAAGATTTTTTAATTAATTAAACTTCTTACTTTTTATTTGTACAATACATCGTTAGAGATTCAAAACATGCAAGAAATTCTAAAGGCTAAAGAAATTTTTGAGTTTAGATTTGGATTTTATGGAAAAGTGAACAACTGAACTTCGGAACATAAGCTCAAAAACTACCACATAAATTGAACGAATAGTCACTTTTTTCAGTTACATTTTCGAAAACAGCCAGTAAATTTCTTTCCCCTCATTTTGTGATAAATTTCAAAATGCACCTTTCGGAAGAAAGTATTAGAGATGAATTACGATAAACACAGAAAGCTTTCTGGAGTTCTATTTTTATTCTTCGTCTTTTCTGATACAGTTGATTGACGCATTTAATCAAAGTCACAGAAACTTGTGCTTCTTGAAAACTAAGTTACTACCATGATAAAAAATTTCTTTCTTCTCTTTTACTGTTTCTTTTAAAATTATTCTTTATTCAATTACATTATTTTAATGTTACTGAAGCAAAATTTGAGAAAATATAGTTGTACTTCATTGTTTATTACTATGAAATATGTTTTCTATAGTCCGAGTCATTTTTCTCAACTAAAGGGATGTGCAAATTATCAGAACAATGCATATATTTCATTCAGTATCCATATATTTCCTTATATTATATAAATTCAATTTCTCATCCACTTTTTACAATAATTTTAACATTTATATTACCAAATTTATTGCTTTTTTTATTAGTCTACACTTTATCTTTTCTTAAAGTAAATTATTGTTTCTTTATTGGTTCATGAATAGATGGTTCTTAGGCTAGAAAATTTTTCGATTATTCTTTTCTCAAAATTTGGTTTAAGTATTTGTTTTATGGTATAAAATATCGAAATATGAAAATTTTATGTAAAAGATAGGCTTTCAATTAGGAAATTAACCTAAATATTTTTTTTATTCTTATACGAATGCACCTTATTTAATATAATGTGCCTATATTTTCATATTTTGTATTTAAGGGGAATCACATTTCAAATAGAGAGGATATTTGATGATTTATTCTAAACAAAGTGTGGAAAGTTTTAAATTGCCCTTCCTTTTTAACGAAGACTCAATATGTTAATGACGATTTTAAATGCCATGCACAGTTATGGATGCAAGTTGTAGTTTAAACTCTGTCATATATAAATAAGTATTTAAAGACTTAAAATTTTTACATTGATATTTATCATCTTTCTCTAGTTAGTAAATACAGAAAGCATTATTTTCAAAATGAATTTTTGTATTAAAATATTAAAAAAAATTGACAAAAAATATGAAGAGTAAATAAATAATTTTACATTTAAAAGGATTCACACATTTTGAATCTTATTTTTATATTAATATTAAATTAATGTATTTTTATCAAATTTTTATTATGTATGTATGCTTAAACCAGTTCAAACTTTCAAACCAATGGATTTTTGTGCATTGCTTCATATCTACGTTTCATAAAACTACCTAAAATATTGAATATTTGATGTTATAGTAATTTTTCAGAAAAACATTTAACTTAAAAACTAAAATCAACTGATAGATAAACACATCTTATAAAAGCTCATAAGTAAATCACTATGTCAAATTAAATTTTCGCCTTGTTAAGTACCCAACAGGACACATTTGGTTCATTTACAATAGACTCACATTTAAAGTGTGGAAATAACTTTAATTTAACTAATTGAATATTTTGATGATATTTATCTTTCTGAAATCTTACACTTTTTCTCAAAAGCAAATTTTCATTTTTAACAGAAGATGTAATTTCTTTCCAATCTACTTACAATCTACTTACAGTTTTATGGATCCAATAATCATATATAAGCGTTTTTCAACCCCCTACCATTGTAATTTTTAACTCATTGCTAATGGATCTGTAATCACTTCAATTCTTTTTAACTAATCATGCTTCTATTTTTGCAATAAGTTTTCCTTTCATCCAAACTTATATAATCTAGTATTTTCAGGGAAATACATTCTGAAAAATACAAATGCTTGAGGCCGTGGTAGCTTAGTGGTTATGGTATCGGCCTTCCATCCGGAAGGGTGGGGTTCGATTCCCAATGCCGCCAAAAACCCACCGAGTACATGCGATATACGTGCTCGTCAAATTTGTGGAATCGAAAGTCCTGTGGTCGGTCGTTGAGCAGTTACCGTGGGTGCAATCGTCTGGAGAAATTTACTCCTCCTTCAGCTCAATGCAGCACCAGATTCTCTGGTGCTGCCATCTTTCGGAGGATTTGAATAGCAAAAGTCGTACTTTTACCTTCATGGTGCTTTGATTAAATGAAAGACGCTCCCAATTGACTTAAATTCGCATAGCCAAGGCATAGCGAGCTTGGCTTGTCCAAGTGTCATTAGTAAAAACAAATACTTGAAAATTTTAAGTGTACGTAAATAGGCAATGTGATTTTTATTATTTTTGAAGTCAATATTTGTTGTGGTTTGACTATTATTGTTTTAATTTGTTGTAAACACTTCATCACTGTTACATAAAAGAATAATCATCGATGTTTAAAAATATTCATCCATAATCAACTATAGTCATTAAAAGATAACTATTTAACAATAAGATATATTTTAACATAAGTTAATCCAGTTAAATTTAATAACTAAGAGATATTAATGTAATATACTTAAAATGTATTACTTACTATGAGATTAAAAACGTTAGCCTTATTATCAAATTATCTAAAAATATTGCTTTCATTATTTTTTGAATCAGTAAATTATTTAATCAATGAAAGTAATATTTGTGAATAATTTAGAAAGTTATTTTTAATTGTTCTAGAAAGCTCCAATAAATGAAGTAAGTACATATTCAACCTAGGTACTTATTTTCTTTCCTTGATTATATAATCTAATTAAGGAAAGATAATTTAATTGCATCAACAACTTAAATAACGACTTACAAGTTTTTGTATATATTTAAAAAATAACATTTATCTTTTGAATGCTTATCAAAAATCTTAGACAAAATTGTATAAAAAAAAGTAAAAGTGAAAAATAAGATTTTTTTTATCGACTTTTGATGCAACTTATTTTTATTATTAGATTGCTTTAAAATTTAAGTGAACAAAAAGTTAAATTATTCTATCCAGAAAAAATTAAAAGTCATCCAGAAAAGATCCTTCTTTAGGTAAAGAAAAATCAATTTATAGCATGTTTTCGTAAATAATGAGCACACAATTAGAATTAAAGCATGAATAACCAAACTGGGGCTGTGTTTCTCACACAATCACTATTTAAATTAAAATCACCCATGGGGTTTTCATTCTCTGTGTATAATGAACTTCTGATATCAATTTCCTCAGAGGAAAGAAAAAAAGCTCTCTTTTGATAAATGTTTGATAAAGAAAAGTATTTTCTAGACGTTAAAAAACACCTGGTTTGTTTGATAACATAGGTTTCTAAATAATGAACAGACATGTAATGTTATTGCTGTGAGATTAAGAAAGATATTTTTTGCAGTATGCATCAGCAAAAATTTAAAAATTCATTAAAATGTTTTGGGCCACAAAAACAGTGAGAAACAGAAAATGTCTAGCGACTTTATTTAATTTTTTTCAAACATTATCTATCGAGAAGTATTCCCAATTAAGAAGGATTCACTTCAATGAATGTTTATGTGAAACTAAATTTTAAATTGGGAAAGAAAATATTTTTACAGAAATATGAGATTTGACTAAATATATAATATTTGGGTTCATATGTTATTATTATGTAACGTATTTTCTCCTATTTTTTGTTGTAAGACAGAAAACTAATTGGAATTAGGGGATTAATCCTATATGAACTTTAAAATTTGATAAAACAGTTAGTTTAATTTTGAATATATTCAAAATGCAAATATATATATATATATATATATATATATATATATATATATATATATATATATATATATATATATATATATATATATATAGTAACAAATCCATTTCCTCGCTAAAAGTTTATTCCTGAGCAATAATTAAGTAATATATATATCTATATATTTCGGATCTTGTGACATAAATAATATATCATCAACATACACTAAAATTATAGTTAACCCTTTTTCATTTTTAATATAATATATACAAGGATCAGTATCTGTTTGTTTCGCTCCGAATCTACGCAAAATTTCATTTTACTTAAAATTCCAGCATCTGCTGGTCTCTTTTAAACCGCAAAGAGATTTCTTTCAAAGTAATACTTTATATCCTTTTCTTAAAGATCTCACCATTTTATTGGCCATTTTAGAAATATCATTAGGTTTTTCATTTGTAACTAAATGTTCAAATATTTCTTCAAAATAATCTGGGCATTCCATATAAATCATTGCTTCATAAAAATGTTTCTTTCAATTTATGAATTTTAAATTAAAATTTCACGACATAGTTGTAATATTAATAGCATTATATAATCGAAAAGTAAAGGTAAATAGATTTTATTTAATTAGATAGTATTTAACTAATGGGAAGGATTTTTTGATGAGAGAAATATACAAAAGAAATATACAGAGAGATATACACACAGATATGATTGTATATTTCTTTTATATATTTATATAGATATTTTTGTATATTTCTTTTACAGAGAAATATACAAAAAGCAATAATTGAAATATACATTTTTATGAGCATTTTTATTACATGTAATTACTAAATTATATGTATTACATCTAAACAGGCAGATTACATGTGACTTCACTAAACTAATAACAATGAAATAAATGTACTTCACTTTCGAAGAAAAATCAGGAATTCGAGAAATAACGGTATTGCTATTTTTAAACGATATTTACTATATATTGGAAATATTTACTAAATACAAAAACAAGGAAATTAATATTCATACATTGAAAGTAACTTAGTTGTTTTCACAGTACTGAACTGAAGTGAAACGGGGATACTGGTACCATTCCATGCATCCGTTCTGACTTAAGCCATCGGATGAAATTCGGGCAGATAAATATAACAATTTTATTTAAATACATGATGCAAAAATGGTAATTTTAACAAGACTACATCTAAGAATAAAACTACATAATATCTAACTTAAATAGAAATAGAAAAGATCTCGATTACTAAATCTAAATATATTTTGGAAGTGCTTCTTTGTGAATTTTTCATTAATTTTAAATCTTAAATGTGTTTAAGAATACACTTAAACATTTTAACTAAGTCTAGTGTATGTATAATATTGAAGGCAAATAGTTAGTAATATTTATCAGAAATTGGAATCGTTAAAAATTATGTCGAGCCTCGTTAAATTTTATCACAAATAATTTTGAGAAAGAAAAAAAAAACTTATCAAAGATCATAGAAAACAATTAAATTATTAAATTTATATAAGTAAATTTTAGCATTAAAATATTAATTTTTTCAATATAACACAGGAATGCTTCAGAAATAACAATTTCAATCTCTAACAAAAAACTGGAAACAATATGAGTTAAATATATTTCATAATTAGTGTGGCTGAATAAATTTTCTTAGTTTCATGAAATTTTTTAAGCATAAAATATACATCTATTGTGAGAGGTTAAGAAAAAATATGACATACATTTCAAATAACCATAGATGAAGCATTTTTTCGTGTCCTCACGTTCATTTAATTATACCATTTTCAAATGTTGTATATATATATATATATATATATATATATATATATATATATATATATATACATCTCTATCTATATCAGGGTGTACTGTTGCGCATGTAATTCAATACGTATTTAATTTATTGATTTAAGATACATTATTTATTGCAAATTGGAAAATTAAGATATTATGCCTGCAATAAATAATTCAGTAACAATAAATGGATTATACCTGTATCTTTTCACTTCATTAAAACTCGAGCCATTTTCAAGGATTCTGATTTATTTACTAAGCATTAAATTACGATAAGAATTAACATGTGTTGAAGATCAAATAACAATGATTTAAGAGGTCATTACTACGTTTTCATGAGGTACAATTAAACTACGTATTTAATGAGGTTGGATCACTTGATAACTTTTCTTTATTTAGAAATCCAGTATTTCCGTAAGTAGAGAGAGATTTAATATAATGGAATGATATTTTGAATGATTGAAAATCAATACTGATATATTAGGTTTGTATGAACATCTCATAATTGCGTGGGAGTTTTATGTCGTACAATTAAGAGAATGGTATTTTCTAGTGTACACAATAGAACCCTCATTTATAATAGAGAAATACGTAATATAAAATTAGTAGATTTCATCTAAGAAATTTCCTTTATTTATTTTTGCTGAAAAAGAGAAACGTTTACATTCTATTCTTAAACTATCTGTATTGTTTACCAAAGTTAAATTTTATTAGAATTTATTAGCAATAATTTGAATCAAATAAATCAGGATAGTTTTAGTTTTAAATGAAATAAAATTTGTGTAATATGTAGTTTGAAAGAATTTTCTTGTGATATTAAATTGTAGTTTGAAAGAATTTTCTCGCGATATTATATTAAAAAAAATATGAAAATTCATTAAATTTGTGATAATCTGAAATTATTTTCTTTATGTTATTGAACTAGCTGACCGTTAGCTTTCTTGACTCTTGAGCTGTGGGTCCCTGGTTTGAATCCCGGTTCGGGCATGGATGTTATTTTTTTTCTCTGTATTTCTCTGTTATTTCTTCTGTGATGATGTATGAATGTGGCCCACCCTATAAACAGGTTTGTGGTGGTATGGCACGGACAACGTTACTCGCCTCCGTGACTTGGTTCACAGGTGCCCGCTGGGTAACGACAAATGAGTAGCAATTTCTGGCCTTGTTGTGTTATAGGGTTCGTCACCCAAGTGCCTGCCGTTGGAAAAAAATGTTATTGAACAATCACATTGAAAAAATCAAACTTTTTCTAGCTAATTGAATTATTAAGTGTCTACTACTGCAAATCTTCGAGCCTTCTTTGTATAGCTGTACTCCATATTTGTTGTGGTATTTGTAATTTAGTTGCATAAAAATAAAATCTCAACAACCCGTTAAACATTTTTTTATGCATTCTTTGAGTTTAATTTTTATCTTATACATTTGTGATCTCTCTTGTGTAAAATTTAGTTAATTATTTTATTCAAATTTCAGTAAAAATTATGTATAGTAAATCAGTAAGAATCATACTTCAGTAATAAAATTTTAGGCCATCACTTCTGCCACTTGCAGTGTTAAAAAGTGAAAATTCTAGAGTTGCCGGACATTATACAACCCATTTTTCGGGCGTCTTGAGGTTACAGTGTCAAGTCTTGGCGGCATACACAGAACATGGCAAATTAAGTTTAGCAAAGAAAAACAGTGGATGGAAAGCGAAGCTCAATGAAAAAGATAGATGGGTATAGAAACAGATTGTATGTCCAAAATGCGAACAAGTGAAGGAAAATGGAACGCAAACTCAATCAATATCTGGATTCTTCAGCGCCAATGATTATTGCTAGTAAGATACCATATACGACAGAGTACAATTCTTAAGCCATAGATATTAATGCCAAACGTCGTCTACAGTAATATAACACTCACAAAACCTGATCGATTTATAAGTGGAAGAAAAAAGTAACATGGTCTGACGAATTGCATTCTTTCATATTTTTCTAACAACATGACGGATGCATGTTTGAAGGGCACGCATGTCACAACTTGTATTAGTGTAGCATCGTGACTATCTCATTCCATCTGTCAAGCATGGAGGTGGATCCGTCATAATATGAGCTACCGTGTCTTGGTTTTTATACTGAGCCAATCATAATTCGAAAAGTAAGGATAATAGGGAAGAAGTATAGAGAAATTTTAGCTGAATATGTCTATTCCCTATGAGGATAACTTTGTCTCCTGCTAAAGGTGGAATTCTTAAGAACTATCATTTCGGAAAATTCTATCGCCTTCTGACTCCACGTGCAGCGGCACTTGTTTAATTATGGTTGGATGAATTCAAGGATGAAGTTGATCATCAATTATTACGAAGTCGATATCTCCCCTGGCTCCTTTGTCAGAACTTTCACAATACCACCATGAAGAAAGATACAATATTCCTCTAACCTTTCGTCATCACTTATACGAATTGAATTCTAGATGAATCCAAGTGGACTTACGTGCCAATGGCAGTCCCACAGCGCTCTAATAAGGAATTCATAATAAATCTAAGGAGTTTTTAACATTTTGATAACCTCTTGTAATTTTCATTGTTTCTTTTAAGTGTAATCAATACATTTTTTTTTAAAAAAAGTTTAAAATTATCATATATAATTCATTTTTATTTGTAAATAAAAATATTTTCAAGAATTTTTTTAACGGTAATCAATTAAAATTTTATATACCTGTAAAATTATTATTATTTATGTTATAGATTTTAAAAAGTTTATTTTTATAAATATTTTTTACTTTTATTTATTTTTATTTTACAATAAAATTATTAGATATTTTTATAGATTATAAAAAATATCTGATAGTTATAAAAAATATTTAAAAGTTACTTCTATCAATTTTTTTTTAACTTCAGTCAATAGTTTTTTATTTTTAAAATTATCAGATACTTCTTTTATTGTTTATAATAAAAAAAAATTTCAATTGAATAAATATGATTTTTAAATTTTAATCAATTTTAGAATAAGGATGAGTTTATTGAAGTGAAAAATTAAGAAAGTCGAATGAATAAAGTGAACTTGAGAACAAAAAAATTTCGCATTTGATTTTTCTTATCGAATGCATTTACTTGAAATAAAGCTGGGAGAAGAAACATGAATTTATTTGATACATCCAGGACATTCTACCCAGACATCACGTGAGCTTTCATGACATTAAGAGTTACAAACGATATTTCGTCAACATTGGGACCGAGAGATCAGATAAAACCACTGTCTCCAGAAGGAACTGTGTTACGCAATGTATTGAATAGCAGTTAAGAGCATTGTTAACAGAATGACGTCTTTTTGAGAATGACTATTGAGTGCAAGAGTTAGAGTTTGACGCTATTTATGATTAACATTCTCGTGCTCTTTAGCACGTTTTTTTAAATATCTTATTTTAGCATTTTAAAATGAATTCTATATTTATTCAGGATTCAATAGATCATTAATTTATTATTTAAATCTAGAAATTATATAAATTTAGATAAAAAAATAATTTTTGATTTTTTTAAAAATTTTTATTGTTATGATAAATTATTTGTATTAACAATGCATATTATATCTTAATATATCGATTGTTTATTGAAATTGAATTACAAGACTTCTTTAAAAAACATTATTATATGAAAGACTTAGCAACTCTCCAAATTAAAATGCATACAAACTTAAAAATTATTTTTCACTGGAAGAAAATGAAATATGCAAAAATATTAAGAATTTCTGAAAGCAAAAAAAAAAAAAGAAGTATACAGTATTTAGCTAATCCAATAAAATTAATAAATCCTGTATTCTAAAATTGATGTTTCCAGATATATGTAGATAAAATAATTGTATTGTTTATTAAATTTAACTATATATTTTAAACATCTTATTTCATTTAATGATGTTTAGTAAAAAAATATTTTTCATTAGAAGCAAACATATTTTAACCTTCTATTTTCTGGTATGCTAAAAAAATTAGAAATTTAAAGTACATCTGAACATTTTCCATCATTCTGTTGACAATGAGAACAACTCATTTCTCCCCTATAATCTATAATTATTTTGCTGTAATTTTAATTATTAATAAAAGTTACGAACAAGAATATATTACGGACTATTTTTACAGAGGTATAACAATAGTTAATGTATAATATGAACTGTAAAATAGTAGCATACAAACTAAAATTATTCATAATTATTTATTTT
Source organism: Latrodectus hesperus (assembly GCA_037975125.1). NCBI lineage: Eukaryota > Metazoa > Arthropoda > Arachnida > Araneae > Theridiidae > Latrodectus > Latrodectus hesperus. The sequence continues at coordinate 50,082,144 of CM075860.1, forward strand.
TTAAATTATAAAATTAATATTTTTTCCGAGCTCTCAAATCATTGAATTTTTATAAAGTAGAATATTAATAATAGCATTGGTGTATTCTTAAAAATACAAATATAAATAAGTAGATTATTTGAATTACTCAACGGGTTACTTAAGAAACATGTTTCGAATTCTTTCCCACAATAAGACTATTTATGTAATTAATTGTAAACTATTTCTTCGTTTCTTATACCAAAAGGCTCCAATTCGTTACGTCCACCAACTTATAAAAAATGATACGAAACTTTATAGATGTCTCTTTGCGATTTGTAGTTATTCCGTTCATTATTTGTTTTAAATTTCTTCCATTTTTATCTGGTGGTAAATAAATTCTAATGCGTTAAAAATTATTCAACACAATAAATAAATATTAAAAATTTAATGAATCCAATTCGCTTATTCATTATACATAGCTTCTTTTAAATGAAAGTCATTAAATTACTTAAAATTTTGATATTTACTCAGAACCAAATACATTATTTCAAAACATATGACCATTTCACGTTGTACAATATAATTTCAAAATTATTACATCATACAGAAAATAAATTATGCAATAATTTTTTCATTTGTTTCTTATTTTAATTATATTCTGGTGTTAAAATTTTTCTTTATATTAAAGATAAGTTTTTTTTATAATAAATATTTAATGGAGTATATTTTTTATAAACACTATTTTGATCATTTGCAATAATATAATAATATTTAGATTAAATATAGGATTTTTATAATTAGTATTTAATGGCGTACATTTTATAAACACTATTCTGATCACTTGCACTAGAGTAATACACAATTACTGTGTTAGTGCTATTAAAGCTATAATTTCTTGTCTTTTAATATTATAAAGAAAATGGCAGTAATATTTAATGTTTTAAAGCTATTTAATTAAAGCTGAGAATACGAATATATTGAAAGTAAATTTAAACGCTGTTGACTTAGCGATGTTTCGGTTGATGAAATGCATAATTTTAAGTTTCTTCTTAATTGGATTTGAAAGTAAGGCAATTCGTATAAAGTATTTTATACCAAGTTATTTTATGATTACTTATTTGTTAAAATCATTGTAAAATATTCATGGGGAATTTGAAAGGAGACTTTGTAATTGTATATAAAGCCATCAGTCATCCTTTTATATAAAACCAATATTTTCTTCGTTTGCATACATTTTATTTTAATTGTAAGTTTACAAATCATACAAGATACAGACAAATTTTCAATCATTTTGAAGGCATCCATTCTAATTTGTCATCAAATCTAAGATTATAAATATTTATTAATTGGTTTCAAAAGGTTCATTCAACAAAAATATAAGTTTCTAGGACTAATCTTTTTCAATAAATTTCATTTAAACTTTAATTTATTGTTCTTTATTCTGACTTAAAATCACCTAATTATTTCTTTATTCTGGATGAATAACAATAACTTGAATTTAAGAAATTTAAAGTAATAATTGTTTAGAAAAATTCACCTGTTTTGATTATTACTAACACTCACAAATGTTAGTAATAATCACCATCTTTTAGATTTTAATCTGACGTGTGAATTTGTAAAGTAGCTAATTTAATAATATAAACTTTTTTGTAAAATTTACGAGAAATTCTAAAAAAATGAAATATTACTTGGCAGAATTAATAGTGATGTGGATATATATCGTATATATGTTATATCCCTTAAAATATTCGTTTAGATAAAAACAAATGCAAATATTACCCTTTTCATCAGCTACACATTTAAGAATAAAGTGGATGTTAAAGCACAACGGTAGTATTTATATAGCATAAGCATCATTCTCAATGCTCTAACGGTGCTGTGCTGATAACAAACTAAAGCAATAGTAGTTGACTTACGTGTGAAACACAACTAAACAAAAGATTGGCGATGAACACCGAACAAAATAAAAATGATTCCATAAGTTTCCATACTGATAAAATATATTATCTTTTTCTTACTACTATTTATACTCAGTCAACAGAAATTTTATCAAGAAAATTATGAAATAATAAATTTTATTTATCTTTAATACTGATTTATATTGCTTGATCTCGTAACTAAAATTTCAGTTTCCGAAACAGCCAAATTGAGTTTTTTTTCCTCTTGTAGACTTCTACAATGTGCAGTGGAGAAGAATTTATTTTCACTTGGAGAATAGAAAACTTTCACATGTGTCCGCATAAGAACTGCGAGAGTATCACTAGTCCAGTATTCTCAGCAAAGGGTTTTTTTAATACGGAATGGTGTTTGACTTTGTATCCAAGAGGTCACTCTGAAAATGTTATTGCCATTTATTTGAAAAGAAAATCCGATGAAGGCCCAGAGGATATTGAGATTGATTTTAAGATATCAATCATTAATTCAGCGTCAGGACCAACTATAAAACATTGTTTCCGTAAAAACTGTGTGCGTTTTGGGTATTCTGATGTCTTCAGAAGGTCGGATGAAAGCAAGTTTTGCGTTGTAGAGTGTCACATGCGCATGGCTATACTTAAAGAAACTCCTGCAATACGTACCGAAGAGACTGATTTAGTCATTTTCCCTTCATTCTGGAAACCAAATTCATTATCTCCTGACATATTTAATGAATTTGAAAAAGCAACAGAAAACCACTTTGAAGCGTTGCGGAGAAATATATGGAAGTGTCCTAAGCAATGTTTCGCTCGAAGCCATGTTATTCTGGAAACTATGTCTGTTACCTGTCCAATCAAGAATATTCTATGTCTCAAGGAAACAGAAAAGCTTTACTTACCCGTTTTGTCATGCTCAAGAACTCCTTCTTTGCTTATCATTCTGCAAAAGGCTTTCACCGATGAAGAAGAACACATTGAAGCAAAATTGAGTTTCATTGACAAACTCATAAAAGATGTTGCATTGTCTTTCAGAATTCAAATAGAACATTGTGAGGAAGATGACTGTAACGTGGAAGAAAATTTACATATATTTGAAAGTTCTCTGTCTCATGAGGTATGGAGGCTCGAGAATATTTTTCAAATGAGTGATTTACATAAGCATAAACATATGAATTTGAACTTTATCTGTTCCGTTTCTGACGGTAGCATGCACTCCAACATTGAATGCAGCGAGAGCGTGGATTACACCTCAGTCGTGTCTGCTAGAACGTTATCTCCAAAAGTCCCATCCCTCGATATGTTCCGTTTCTACATAGAAAAAAAATTCTGCGATGTAACCCTTCGAACTAATGGACAAAGTTTTGAAGCCCACAAAAATGTCCTCTGCACGATGTCTCCAGTGTTCGATGCTATGTTCGAAAGTGGCATGAAAGAAAGTAACACGAGCAACGTTCTCATTGATGACATGGACTCTGAAACAGTCAGCCAGATGCTGACATTTTTGTACACCGGAAAACATGAAGAACTACAGTTTCCGGAAGTAATGAAATTATTTGCAGCGGCAGACAAATACCAAATTGCGCTACTTAAGGATAGCTGCAGAAACTACTTGAAAAGCAATATGACCGTTGAAAATATAATTACCATTTTATTGCTTTCCGATATGCATCAAGACAAAGAATTAAAAGAATCAGCTGGATATTTTGTATATAAAAATGCTGTGTATCTCTCACAAGAATGGAAAAATCTTACGGTTAGTAATCCTCAATTAACACTGGACATTTTACAAGATATGTGCTGTAAGTATTTTTGAGTGCATATAGATTTCTCCCTCTCCAGTTTTCAAATAATTTTACGGTTTCAACTTTTATTTTAGAAATAAAAGTTTTTATTAAATGTAGGACATTATTCTAAACTAAATGTATATGAGAATTATATTATTATATGAAAATTGTGATACTTTTTATTAAAAATATTTTTTATGCATTTTATTATTCAATTTCTAATTCTTTTGTTTTAAATATGTATTTCCCCTGATTTTCATTTATATAAAGTATTGCCTTGAATACACTATTGTGCATGTAAATATTTATATTATGTAAATTGTATGTAAATATTTTATTACACCTTAATGGTATTTACGTATTATCCCGTCGAACTTTTTGCCATAAAATTGAGTAGTCGAATTTTGCAAATTTTAATAATTTGTTTTCAAAATGTGAAGGAAAAACAGAACAGTTTACTTATATCTTCATTACAACAAATAGATGAAAACTTTTTCTAATTTATATGGTGCTAAACCGCATCATTAAACGACATATATTTTTTCGCAGATATGGTCGACGGGCTAATACGTAAGTTTTACCTAAACTAATTAAATTATAATATGTTTCTGTTTATTATGCATGTCGTTTTAAATTTAAATCATGAAATAATTTTTTTCATACACCCACATAAATTATATTTTATGTCGTTAAATAATTTTATTTAAATATTCATAAGCATCATAATTGTATAAGAATTTGTATGTAGCTTTATTTGTTTTAAATAATCTAAATTATTTTGATTGAATTGTTTTAAATTATTTTATGACTCACAAACTCTGTTTATTATGTTTCACTTCAATTACCGTATTTTGATTTTACTGCAAGTTTTTGAAATTTACTATATTTTGATAAAAATACATATATACACATTCAAATTTAGATACTAAAAAATGATATGTTGGTATGTTTTGTATTATAGAATAGCGGATGTATTAACAAAGAAATGCAAAAAGTCAATTTTTAGGAAAACATTTTTGAAAATGAGACTTGAAATTTTTATAAAGCTAAGTAGTGCACAATATTTTGAAATATAACGAAAAAAAGTTGACTGTTATATGTTTCTTAAACTATTTTTTTATTAATAGCTTTATGTAATAATTTAAAATCGCTTATATTTAACTCGTCTTTAATTAGTACATTTATTCTTAATGTATCTAAGCTGTAAAATAAGCGAATTAAAATAATTATCATAATCTAGTAAAAATAATCTTTTAAAGGATTATATAAAAATATTTTTTTATATTTTTTGATTTTATAAAATATTTGTTCTACTAATAGCTTTCTTTTACAGTTACTGCTGTGGTTGAATAATTTCTTATTAGCAATAAACACATTTCAACCTAAATTATTTATTCCATTTCATACATTTATTTATGTGAAACTATTTTAATCACTTAGACAGTTGCGTGATTTGCAAAATATTTAATGTATATATTTATAGGGAAAAAATTTACTAATTATATGTAACATTCTATAATATATTTTCTTATTTATTTTTGATTTATTAAAAAATGTGATTTTAGAGTAACAATCAACTTTACAAAACTATAGTGAGATATAACACCGTCTTTTAAGTATCTATGACTTTTATATATTACCACATTTTCAGATTAAAATATTTGAATTTAAATTCCAAAAATTTAAATGTATTAAATAATTATGTGATCTATTATAATATCTTGAATACTGATCTTGTTCATGTAGACTGCATTAATCTTATTTTTATATAATTTGCTACGAAAAATTAATATATATTTTGATGTAATTAGTTTTTTTAAATCTATTTGAATTTGATTTATTTTAAAAGTATGAAAAATGTTTAGTAATGTAAATGGATATCACAAATTTTCTTTTCTGTTACATTCTGAAATAAAAAAGGGCAATACGATTAACGAAATCAGATTTTTAATCAACAATATATTTATAAACATATAAAACTTGATTAGTTTGAAATTAGAATTTAAAAAAATCGTAAAAAAAAGTTATTTTCCTACTCAAATGAGGATTCTTAAATTTAATATTTAAATCATTCAAAACATTGATGATCCCTGTATCAATGAAAATTTTTTTTCTTAAATTCTTAAACCAAGTTTTTTTTTATCTAGTAAAGTGCTATAAAAAAGAACAAGGGTCATCAGAAATAAAATGTAGATTTTTGTTTCATTTCTAATGAAAGTTTCGACTTTCTTCCGCGTTGGATTTCTTTCTTATTTTTTAAATTCACTATATTTATTTTCACTTTCACTTTGTTTGAGTTCTTTTCCTTATATATTAAATTTTATTCTTCATAATATTTTACACGTTCTTTCACTATATTCTCTCATCATTATACTTTTTACTCTAATGAATTCATCCATTTTTTTTAAAGTTTCTGCAATAATTCTTTTCTTTATGGAATCACTATTAAGCAGACTTTTTAATATTTCTGTGCATACGAAATTTCTTAAATTAACCGGATCTTTATATGACGACACTTATAATAGTGTTGGAATCATCTGTGAGTTGGTCTAACTTTATAAATATACGTTTCATTGGAGAAATATCAATTTATGTTTGTGTGCTATTTAGTATTTTATCATTGACATATTTTGTCAATAATGATTTGTCTTTAAGTATTTGTCACTTTACAATCTTGAATTTTAGTGTCCCTACTTGCCCAAATCAAGCGAATGAAGATAGTAATTAACTTTAAATGTTTTTTATTATTGACTATCATTTATGGGATTTTCATCTCTTTCTCTCATTACAGAATTTTTAAATAATATAGAACTAGTTTTTTTCATTATTAATAATTATACGTAAATATATAGTTTACTTTCATTAATTTTTATTTTTAAATGAAACTACTTTTTGTTTGTTATAAAGATTATCATCACGGATCATCATATCTATTATAAAATATTAAAGAAAATCTTTTATATGGTACTTTTACCGCTGATATTAATTATTCATACTGATAAATTATTTCACATCTTCAAGTTTAAATACTATTTTTCATAATGAACAGTTCGGTCATACTGTCTTCCAAAGATTATTTTACTGGAAAACGATAACAAATTTTCGAAGCAAATGATTGTATCTTATCATACATGACTAATTCAAAATATTGGAACAAGTTCAAATGAATGTGTTAATATACCTGTACTTGTGTGTCCGAAAAACTTAATAAGGGAATAATTACAAAGTTAACTACAGCCATAAATTATCATTTTAAAAAACGAGGTTATATCAAAAATATAAAACTCAACTCTGTTTCAATTTATATTATTAATTTCCAGAGATAAGAGATATAAATTTTTTCTCCTAAAAATGTTCCTAAATATACAAAAAAATTAGCAAGTATAAGAAAAAACAATCAGAATTTTCTTCTGATGTTATACAATATACATGTGCACTCTCAATTATTTTTTTAAATATCCTACTAATATTATTTCTGTGTATACTCTAAAGCAAATTTTTAAAAGTGAATTAAATTTTAAATTTTTCCACAAAGTGTAAAGTTATTTATGCATTGCTTTTTATGGCATGTGTTTCTATTTGATTCATATTTTTCTAACATAAAAAAATTGTGTCTACAAAAGTTATCCATAAAAGAAAATCTGAAGAATGAGAAGAAAAAGACGTACATTCATTGTGCGTGGGTAATAAAACGTGACATTCTTATTAAAAGAGGTGTTTCTCTTCCAGAATAAAATGTGATTTTGATTTGTATTTGATATCAAGTATTGCCTAAGCTTTTTTCTATATCAATGCGTTTTTTTCAACAATCATTACAGATTTATTTAGACATGTCTAAAAAGCACGTTTTGAACTATTAAAGTTCAAGGCAGTTTCTAGATAAGATCAATCGATTGAATGAAAAAGGGATAACTTTCGAGATTAGATTGATAAGAGTAAAGTTGAATGAGAGAAAAAGGAAATCTTTATAGATAGTAACTAAGACTCTAGAAATAAACAAAAATATTTTTGCAGCATCCAAAGATAATTTATTATTATTTGCTTATTTGCAATTAACACTTTTTTCCTTATCTATACATTTATTTTATATTTTTCAAAAAATGGTTTAGAAATTAAAGTCTTGTTAATATCAATTTTTAAATTTGTTTTCAATTATAAGTTAATTTTATAAATTTTGGAGGAAAACGCAATTACTATTTTAAACATTTCTTTCAGAAATATTTTTCTATTAAATGTTTCAATTATTCACATTTTAATTTCTAATTAAAGTTAATCAATAGGAAATGCTTTTGACAATATACTAACAACGGTTTTTATTATTCTATGTATATAGAATAATAAATATTGTATATAAGCATCAATAAAAACTTAATTTTTATGTAAAATTTGAATGAAATGAATTGTGTTGAGAATAAATAAATAAATTTGTTGTCATGTCTTGAACAAATATAGAACCGAATAAAATAGTGATTACAACATATTTGAAGTCATATATTTATGAATTGCATGCGCAATAATTAATTTTTCTTTTGACATCTACAAATAAGGTGTTCCTGCTCTTTATAGTATATACATTTCTTTTACACTTCACTTCTTTACAGTAAGATAGTGATGTTCTTTCTAGAAAATTTGAAATACTGTTATAGGTATAATCGAAACATAGCGGTGATATTTTAATTGGTAATTTTAATGAAGAAAGTGAAGAAACTTGTCTCTGGAATCAGTAAATTTGTGTGTAAATTACAAGTTTAAGAATAACAAAAATTGTTTCATACAACTTAAAAAATACTAAAAAATATTTTTACAGTGAAATGACGATACACTTTTTAAATTAATCAGCTTATCAGTTCCTTTATTTTTTTAAAACATCGATATTATTGTATATAACATTAATAATTATTATTCTACACCTTGAAGAGTTCCTATTTCTTATATATAAAGATTTAGTCAAAGATTCAGTACTACTTTGAATCTGCGTTGTTAGAAGAGTAAGGAAATATAATTAGATAACATTATATTCGATGAAAAAATCACTACAGTTTTTTTTACTATTTAATAATTTACATTTAAATTCACCAAATTTTTTATAATGAATATTTGGGTGTTCTAACATTGCAATAATTATAAAGCAGTTTAAATTATTTTTTTAAATTTTGTGTAGATGCAAAAAAACTCAAAAATTTTTCACCATATTTATTGTTGTCGATATTTTGCATTTTTCTTCTTTAATTTATTTGGTAATTAGAATTATTAGGTTGGGGAATAAGTTTGTGGCGTTATTACCAAAGACTTTTATTTAAACAAAAAACAATAATCATATCAATAAGTTAATCAATTATATATTTTCCGCGTTGCTGTTTAGAACCTCTTCCCACCTTTCGACCCATTTTTGTTGATGTTGTTCCACCAAAAATCGCCTGGTCTGGTGTCAAAGAGTGATAGAGCCAGTTTTTAAGGACCTCTTTGTTATCGAAAAGATGGTAATCGGTCGGTGCAAGGTCCGGAGAATACGGTAGATGCTAAAGGAGCTACCATTCGAGGTCTTGGAGTGCGGCTTTGACGACTTGTGCAACATGGGGCCTGGCGTTGTCGTAAAGGTGTACGATTTGACCATGTCGATCAGGTCTTTTCAGAGGAATAGCCTCATTTTCACGTGGTGTAGCTGGGCATTGTAGAGCTCCTTGTTGACTGTGGCATTCTTTTCGAGCATTTCCCGGTGCACCAAGATTAACTTATTTATATAATTATTGCTTTTTGTTTAAATAAAAGTCTTTGGTGAAAACGCTACGAACTTATTCCCCAACCTAATACTTTTTTATTTTTTAGCAGATTTAAAAGCATTTAAATACTATTATTTATTTTTATACATCTAATAGTCTGTTTCTCTCAATCAAAATCACTGACCGTTTACAAATGATTTTAATTTTGAACTACATTCGAGTGACAATGGTAACACTATAACCCCTATTTAATGAACTTCCATTCAATTTCCGCACATTGACATTAAACTGTATGAAAATTTGGACACATGGATGCTCTGAGAAGGGCAGTCTTAATTGAGACCAGATTTCGAGGTTGCTGCTATTACTAAGAGTGAAGAGTTTTTCCACTAAACAGTTATGACTATTTTAAAGAGTGAATTTATTTATTGTTATTGAAAGAGGCACTTTTCCCACTAAAGTACAATTCTTTATTACTTATTAGAAGATTCAATGTAAAAAATACTAGAAATAAGATAAAATTAATCGGTAAGTTTCTTTTTCTTTCTGCTTGCCTATCTACTTACCTACCTGACTGTCTGTCTTTTTATCTATATCTGTCTATCTACTTACCTGCCAATCTACCAATTTATCTCACTGTCTATCTATGTATATATTAAATTTGCGAATATTTCCTTATTTTATTCATTTACTGAAAGAGTCAATTGCTGGCCTAAGCTCTTGAGCGTCAGTAAATTTCCGTCTTCTGAAAGAGATCTTTTCTGTACTTTGCACAACTCTCTTGTAACATTCTCAGTATGAAGCAAATTCTATATAAGACTTCTAATCTTATAATGAGGTTCATATTTATATTAAAATTGAACGATTCAAGATATTCGTTAAAGTATTTTTTGTAAATTATCTTTGTCTTTTTCCCATTATTCCGCTAAACAGCAGATTGCTTCTTTATTATGTTATAAATTACCAAGTTCGAAATTAAAATTATTTGTAGTAACGTAATTATTTTAACAATTTAATGCGTAAAAATTATAATAAGAATAAAAATTTTGAAATAAAAAAATACTAATTTTATTTAGCCTTCAAAAAGGTGTAAAACTTTCGATATTTACGTGCACAAATGATGTATGAATTAAATACTGTGAGCTTGGATCTATGCTCTTGAAATAAAATAAACATAAATAAGTGCAATAATACACACATAAGCAAAATTAAAATAAAATAAATTAGAGCTCAGTATATGCATAGTAAAACTCTTATTCTAATTTCAGATTTAAACATGTGCAAATTAAATTATTTATAATTAAATTAAAAATAATTGAAAAATGATCATGTATTTATAAGACTAAATAAACATTAAAATGTTTCCAATAATTAATTAAGTAACTAAGTAATAATTTATAAGAAATTCTAAATGAATTCTCAACCAAATATAAGTCAAATATTTGTGAAAAGTATTTCTAAATTTCTAAGAGATAAATTAATAAATAAGAAATTGTTATTACTTTGTCTCTAATTGAACATAAAAAATATTTGTCAATATAAGTTATAACTAATATTAAATAAATAAATAAAATTATGAACATATACATGCAATAAATACAAAATGTTTCAGACACATATATGGAGAGATATTGAGAAAAAATTGAATTTTTAAAAAAACATAGTCTATTTGTCTGCACTTACCTTATGAAGAGAAATAGTAGTAATATGTGAAAAAAAATATTTCACCATTTTTATTCAATTTCTTTATGAAAGCAAAATATTTGAATAAAATATATTTTATTGTGTGAGGAATTGTACTCAGCTATTTCCATTTTACTATAGGTCAACATAAGAATGTCTTCTGTTAAATGTACATGCCAATAGAATTATGTGTGCAAGCTGTTTTTGCAACTCAGTGGATTTTATAGATTTCTGGTACTTGCGGAATTATTTTAATAAAAGATTTCTTGCCGATCTCTGTCCGCTGAAAGTTGTGGAATTAATAGAATATGCATTAAAATGTAGATACAATATGATTAAAACAATTACCACTTTCATTTAGCATTAAGAAATTCATTAAAAGAATTAAGTGATTTCTAAATACATGATTCATAATCTATATTTTTAAAATTTTTTTTGTTATTTAGTAGTTTGTAATGCTTCAATCATTTTTCAAATATCATTTAAACATTTTCCTACACTTTAATTTTAATTTTAATAAAGTATTAAAGTTTAAATATTTTTATTTATTATTCCGATTATTTTTGCATTAAAAATCAATATTCGAGGAAAAACCTACGAAATGAAGGAAAAATTCGAAAAAATTTATGATTTGTTGAAAGTTTAGTTAGTGAAAATAAATTTATCGGAAGAGTTATTTGTTCTTATTGCTTTCAATAGTAGGAAATATCTAGAAAACCACAGCTGTCTATTATTTTACTTTCCATCAAAAAATTGAAACTAACTTAACTCTCCTGTATTTCTTTTCGGCGGAAACTTGTTTATATATATTACACAACAATAAATAAAATGACTGTAATATAAGCAAATAAACACATAGTTCTTCCATAAATAAATCTTTATTTTTAACCTGTCAATAAATTCGTTGACTAAGATGGATTGGTATAGCTGTTAACGGAAACTGCAAAAATAAATCTATTTCCTTTACCTCATTTTTCCTTAATAGCTTCATTTTACGGGATAAGTGCATTGTTTTCACTGATCTCTCTCAAATTAAAGCATTGATGAATTCCCCCCCTAATATTCCCAAACTAAACTACTTTTAAAGAAATTTCTTTACCAGAATTCTTAAAATGTTAAAATATCATATTTGAGAGTTATTTGAGATTTCTAATTGATTTGACATGCACACAAAAAGAATAAAAAAGTTTAGATTTATTCATGTTTAAAGTATCGAGTTAGTGAGAAAAAAGTTTCGATTTTATGGATTCATTATTAGTCTGCGTTATTTGCGCTCTATAAAATTTGTTTTAGGTCTTCCAGATACTTTATTTTAAAATGTCACAACGCAACTTTGCAACTAAAAATCAAATTGAAATTTTAGTCAGTTTTTCAGAGGAAAATCCTCAGATGGTTTGGAACAAATTAACAGAAAGGTTCACTAATTCATATTAAAAAAGATTACGGAGCATACTAATCATGTAGTAGAATAAAACATAAAACAAAAGTATTTGAAATTGGAGGATAAGGAACATTTAATATTAATTTTAGAACTTCCAAAAAACTTCTTCGGTTTTCTATTCATGAATACATTTTGTTTTTAATTCTACTGAGAGCTTGCTTCACAATTTCCGTTTTTGATCCACATATCCAAGAAAAAGCTTGTATTCCATAGAAATATTATTTACTATTATTATCCCTCCCAAGTCCTACTGTTTGCCTCATCGTGGCGGGAGGGTGACCCTGGGCGGAATGGGCGAAGTACGTCGGGAGTTTACTCCTGGTAGGGCCACCCAAGGCGTGAAGGCCATTCCATTATGCCCAGCTAAATAACAGTAGGCGAAGGAGCCAAGACAGACTTCTACCTCCTGGTGCTCCGGGCCTTGGTCTAACAGAAGCTGCACATTCCCTCTCCAATGACTTGCAATAGACCTGGGACTAGAAGCTATTCTTTCTGAAGAGGATTATGATGACCTATGGATCTTGTCTGACAGCCGTAGTTCTCTCCACCATCTTAGTAATTGGCTTCTTGTAAGCGACAAGATCAGCAACTCTATCCTGCTTAAATTAAAACTCATTTCACTTAATCATGATGTTCACTTGCAATGGATACCTTCACATGTGAATCTCCATGGGAATGAAATGGCCGATAATCTTGCTAAGGAGGGTTGCAGGATTTCAAATACTCCCTCTTCCACACTTACTTTTCTGGAGTTATACTCCCGGGAAAAATCAAAAATCTCGGAGGAGTGGAAAATACCCCCACCCATAATTGGTACAAGGGATCAAAACCGGGTTTGTCCCTTGACCTCCCATGTGACAGACAAACCCGGACTGTTCTCTCAAGACTTGCTAGCGGTCATATTAAGTGGCTCTCTTTCAACGAGAGCAGGAAAACTTTCGTCACCTGCACCAAGTGCCAAAATCATCAGGCTTCTCCTGAGCATCTTTTGGATTGCATGGGTCTCTCTAGGGAGGATCTCTTTAGCAATCCTCTTTTAGTCTTCGACTTCCTTACAGTCAACGAACTCGTGGATCTAGTCTGACTCCGTCAGACACAGAGGATAAGCAACAACAACAACAACACTATTATTATTCTTTCTTTCAGTTCATATTCTTTCTTTTAGTTAATTTCTTAGTTAATATTTTTTCTTTTCATGCAATTCCAAACCACAGTTTTCTAAATCATTGGTTCCAATGCATATTAAGTTCTTAAATCCAACAAATGGAAAATAAAATGCTAAAATATAGAAACAGGTATAAATTTTTTAAAAATTATAGCATAGAAATTAATGGTCGGGAGGAACAATATGCATCCCAAGATGTATTTGACAACACGGTAGGATTTCGAGGTCTCACACACACACTTCTGTTGTAGATGTAAAATAAGCTGTGGATATATTAATTTTTAGACGAATGCCACTCTCAATAATTTTATATTTATTACAGATATTACTGTGTTATGAATATAAATCATTAGATCATTGTGAATGCAAGTTTTTTTTCATAAATGGACATCGATATTTTTTCAGGAAATTAGAGTATGGTTATTTTGCTGTACCAGTATGCTTCCCTGAACCTACCATGAGTGGAGATCAATCAGTTAAATAGAGGCAGCCGGGTGAAGTCTACGCGATTTTGAAACAAGGACCAAGTAGAAGACCCTCAATACTTAGCCTACCACTCCCAGAAGTATCATTTCACTTCAAGGACATTGCGACCACGCCAAATTCTAACGTGCATCAGCTGCATTTAGCGAACATGACGGATCTTCGGATTAGCCGGGATTTGAATTCACTACCTTCCGATAATGAGATCGACACCCTAACCAACCAGGCTACCGTAGTCTCATGGTTATTTTGTGTAGACCAGGCTGCAAGTTTATTATTAACGGTTTATAATATTGTCTCAGTTAAAGTCCCATTTGACCACTTAGATGATATTTGAATTCCTTAACAAAAAGATGCCATTAATAGAAATAGATAATTTATGAATTATCCCACTAATAGGATAATTAAAAAGTGTGATGCTTACAATGCTTCGAAGAACACCTTCAGATTAAATAAATATTGAAAAAAGTACAAATGCGAACCTTAAGAGAATGCGAATGAAAAATGTTCTGTATAAATATCGGGAGATTTTACCTCAAGGACCAAAATAAAATATTAAATAAATATTTTACTGACAATTAGGTGACATAGCGATCTAAATTGAGTGGAAATTGAATAATGATTGAGTTTTATGTACCTGTAGGTCCAACCAGACCACAGATAGGTACAGATAAAATAGCCCCAGAACTCTTGTCACAATTTTAATGTTTTTCACTCAAAATATTTGTAGCTTCTAATTTGTATTATCCATGACTGTGTTTTTTATTTTTTTACTGAGCCTCTTCACATCAACATTAATTTTATATGAAACTTATCATAAAAGTTCTTGTTGTATTTGTTGTATTTGGTGTATTTGTTGTATTGTTGTATTTGGTTGTAACTCATAACATATCTTATATGTTATGAGTTACACCCAAATACAACAATATCCTGTTTATTGTTATCAAAATAATTACAGGAGACAGTTGCATTCCTTCCACGTGATACAACATTTTATATATTTGACAAAAGTTTCTTTTATATCTCTATAAATAATGAATACCGCTTAGCCAGGGTAAAATCATCTAAATGAGCATTATTGCGAAAGAGTTGGAGAGCAAGTTCTACGGGAATTTTTTGAAAGAACGATTCTCATAAAAAGAGTTATTTTACTCCCGGTTGAGTAAAATTTGTACAGAAGAAGCAACACATCTGGAAATGGTGAGGCTGTATTAGTGGTACATGTTACTCGAAACCACTTATCATTGCTCAGTCAGTGAAGATTTTCATTTTCATTTTCAGCATTAAATAGAGTCGGTAGTATTGTTCATTATTAATAAAGAATAGTAAAGCTCTCGAGTGCGAAAGTTAATGAGCAGAAGAATCTCAAAATCTGTGATTTATCTTACTTTATGACATAAGAAAACTATGACTTATACATTATAAGAACCAATAATGGTGATAAATCAGATCTTTTATTAGACAACTTATTTTATTGCTAATGTTACAAAATTCTAAAAAATATATCTAAAATATATCAAAAAAATTCTTCAAACATTATTCTAAAACATCTATGTAAAATTTTTTACTGATGTTCTAATCTAAATAATCAATAATTCACATTTTAAATCACTCTTTTATAAACTAGAAATTAACCAATGATCTTCAAATGTTTTTCAGAAATACTTAGTGAATATATTTTAATAATGTGAAATTAATAAAAAATTAATACCTGGTGGTATACTAATTGAAAAAGACGCTGACGTTAACTCAAATAGGTCAAATAAAACCAGTCACATTTCTGCTAATTTATATATGCTTTCTCTTCTAGTATTTTTATCTCTTACCTGATGGTAAATTCACTTGGCACTACAAATATAAATCAAATACCTTACATATACACTAAGCTGTATTTGTAAGGTGTTTGACACCACGGAAAGATTTTTTGTCAGCCAGAAGGAATTTTCAGAGAGTAGGATGTATTCACGTACTGCAAGGGGAAAATATAATAATCTCTAATCACTAATTAAACTCACCAACTTCTACTTCGACAGACATGATACTGGAAACACAGATGCAATATTCATACCACATCGTCTAACTTTAATAGGAATCGAATTCTAACAAAACCTAGTGATAGATCATGTTCTTCCATAGATAATAGTGATAGGTTATATTTTTTTAAGAACCTTATTTATCATCGTTTTTAATTTACATGGGAAATGCAAATCAGTCACTTAAACGAGAAAAATTATTAATTTTAAAATCAATGGGAAAAATATTTAATTTAAATGTCACTTGGAAAAAAATCCACAATTATTGCAGCATATTTGTTTTCAATTAATGCTCATATCAAAGTATATTAAATTATTTTAAGGGAACTAACAAATCATTGTTATTTTTTCCTTATTGTGACAATAAACTGTTTACTGCGTAAATCACCCGCATGTACTACGTCACAACTTTGAAAACAAAGTATATTGTCGATTACATCAAATGCTCTCGTTTCTACTAAGGATTATATACAGGGTGATTATAAAAAAACTTTGCCAACATCTGCACTTCTAGCGTCAATTCTATTTAACCGATCAAGATGATATTTCAAATATAGTTCTTTTGAGATATGCGCTCGAGATTCTGTGAATGGCAACACAGTGGCCCTCGCGGTTACAGTTATAGTGACAGAAACTCGAAATTTTCGAATGGCAACGTCTACTTTTTACCATCGCAAAATGTTCAGCACATGCGAAAACCCTAAATAGCGTTGAAACGGTACCGATATGTCTAAAAACGGACGTGTTCTGCAAACACAAAAAAGAGTTCTGAAAACCGGCCAATAAAACACGATCTGGGCGCACGCAATAAATTTGCATGTGACAGAGTCAAGAAACCAATCACAGAACGCCGATCACCAGATATTCAGCGTAGGAAACCTATAAAATACCAAGCGGGTATGCGAAGTCGTCATTCGGGAACTCGCACATGCCGACGATATGAGTCTTCCTAGGAAAGTTCGCGGTGAATTGATCAAACTCTATTACCAAAATGGGATGAACGCTGCGGAAGCCTTGCGTGTGTATCGCCGCAATCATCGACAACGACGCGGCCCATGTACTTGGCAAGCTCTGCGTGATTTAGTGCGGAAATTCGAAGATACAGGCTGCACCTGTGACAAACAGCGCTCCGGACGGCCAACTGTTTCTGAGGACGTTGTCATGGAAGTGCACCATACAGTGACTGCAGGACACACAGAAACCGCAAGAGGCATAGCGCGCGTGTTGGATATTCCGAACTCAACGGTCCGCAAGCTCTTGCGCTCGGTACTTCACATGTTTCCCTATCGGTTCCAGCGCGTCCAGATGTTGGAACCGGTGACCCACAACAACGTCTGGACTTCGCAAATGCATTTTTGTTACGATATGATGCGGATAAGGACTGGCCACTTCGCATACTACGGACGGACGAGGCGCATTTCACCTTAAATGGCAGCATTAACACAAAGAATTGTGTGCACTGGGGAGAGACGAATCCTCATGCTGTGGCGCCAGTACCATTATTTGACGCCAAAGTGACTGCGTGGTGCGGCATTACAGCTACATTTGTTCTGGGCCCGTTCTTCTTTGAGGAAACGACCCCGACTGGCCCTGCAACATGTTCTGTAACGGGCCCTCGGTATGCAGCCATGCTGAAAAATTATGTCTTACCGGAGTTGCGTCGGCTGAATGCACTCAATGACATTGTTTGGATGCAAGATGGCGCACCTCCACATATAGCGAGGTCAGTTAAAAGGCTCCTGGATCAGCATTTTGGTGATCGCATCATCTCACGCTATTATCCTTTTCCGTGGCCTGCGCGATCCCCAGATCTGACGCCTATGGATTTCTGGTTTTGGAGCTATCTCAAATCCAGAGTTTATCTGTGCAATCCTCAAACATTGTCGTACTTAAAGGATTCTATACGGCGTGAGATTGGAAACATCCCTCGTGCCATGTTGCGTGCAGCGACATTGTCCACCGTCTCCCGCATGCAATGCGTAATTGCCTGTGATGGCACTCATGTGGAAAATGTTTGAAATTAATAAAGATTTTTTTTCTCTATGTGTTCTCATCATTGAGCAGTGTCTTGTCTCTGTCGTATGCATTATTCCTCCGTGCGCCTTGAAGAACTGTTTGTATGTGTATAACACGTCGGTTTTCGGACATATCGGTACCGTTTCAACGCTATTTAGGGTTTTCGAATGTGCTGAACATT
Organism: Latrodectus hesperus; assembly: GCA_037975125.1. Lineage (NCBI taxonomy): Eukaryota > Metazoa > Arthropoda > Arachnida > Araneae > Theridiidae > Latrodectus > Latrodectus hesperus. The sequence goes on from CM075860.1 coordinate 50,100,524, forward strand.
TTGCGATGGTAAAAAGTAGGCGTTGCCATTCGAAAATTTCGAGTTTCTGTCACTATAACTGTAACCGCGAGGGCCACTGTGTTGCCATTCACAGAATCTCGAGCGCATATCTCAAAAGAACTATATTTGAAGTATCATCTTGATCGGTTAAATAGAATGGACGCTAGAAGTGCAGATGTTGGCAAAGTTTTTTTATAATCACCCTGTATATATATATATATATATATATATATATATATATATATATATATATATATATATATATATATATATATATATATATATATATATATATATACTCACGTTCATAAATTAAGGATAATTCAGAATCACACAGATAAATAAAAATTTCACATGTGGAATTATCACACACACATTGAAGAATAATATACAAATTGCAAGAAACCACTAGATGGGGCCGATAGTACGTCACAATCAAGAGGGTATATAAGGAATGGTTGCAAAGAAGTAAAATTGTTCACAAACGCTTTAAAAGGCTTTCAGTGCAATAACCGCATAGTTATGACACAAAGGAAGCATTTGGATGATACTTTACGTGGAAGAATTATCGGCCGTCTGGAATGTAGACGTTCTCAGCTGGAAGTATCCGAGGAACTTGGAATCGCCCAGAGTGTCATCTACAGGCTTCGGCAACGGTTCCAAGAGTAGACGTTACAGCACAGGTCACTCTCGAGTTACAACGACCAATGAAAACCGGTATTTGGCAGTTATTGCCAAAAGAATCAGACGGAGCACTGCATCAAACCTGTCTCGTCAGCTCTCTTCAGCTACCGGTACGACAGTTTCAAGGCAGACCATGTACAGACACTTAGGGCACATTGGTCTATATGCTCGTAGACCTGTAAGATGCGTTCCACTTACACCGTAACTCACTGTCGCCTGCAACAGAGAACTAACCTGTATCAGATTGTAACCATGATAGGCCACATCTATTGGGATGTCATTCTGGAACAACATTCGGGGCGCCATGTGTGCAGAATTTCTGTTTATGGATGACAACGATCATCCTCACCGTGCAAACATTGTAGACAAATACCTTCAATCGGAGGATATCACCCGCATGGACTGGCCAGCATACTCTATGGACCTGAATCCAATATATCATGTGTGGGACACGCTTGGTCGGCGAATTGCAGCCTATCAACCTCCTCCCTCATGTCTACCAGAACTTCGGAGAGCATTGCTTGATGAGTAGTGTAATATTTCCAAAGATCAGATCGATAATTTGATACGCAGCATGCCTAGGCGTTTTACGCCCTGTATTGCATTGTCTGGGGGACTCTCTCTCTCTATGCACTAACCATCATACCAATCATGTTATATTAATTTTTGTAAATAGGTTCTTTTTTAAAATTTGCTCCAGAGAGTAAAAATTGCAATTTTTATTTATGATGTCAAATATATAGCTTCGTTTTTACTCTTTACCTTTTGTTTAATAAATAGACTTTACAAATAAGTCACATTTGTTTTGCTTCTAGCTCTTTTTTTTGAATCAACATGCATTATCCTTAATTTATGGACACGAATGTATATATATATATATATATATATATATATATATATATATATATATATATATATATATATATATATATATATATATATATATATATATATATATATATATTTACATACGTATAACTCATCTAATACGTTGTTTCTTTATTATTATTTTGTGAACTTTTAAAAGAAAAAAGAATAAATCTTTTCAAATAAAATTATTTAAATGAAATAAAAAACTTGTTACATTTATACTCTTTATACGTTGTTCATTTAGATTTTAATTAAATAAACATTAAGAAATACAGAGAATCATTGTTAAATAAAAATATCCCTCATTTTCTAATTATAGCGGACACAATCTTAATTATACATGGCGTCAAAAGAGTTTGATGAAAAATAATTTATTCTCCGACGTCACTGAGAACGAACTTTTTATAATAAGAAGCTTGTTAAATTCGTATTAGTTTCATCACCCCGAGCTAAAATGTGATATCTTTTCAACGCCAAATGAAAATTCTGATAAAGGCAAAAACACTTTTTATGTGTTCGCTAAAAATTGAGAAAAAGGAAAACTCCCGTCATGTATTTACCAAGATAATAATTATCCTCCTTATAAGCATTCTAATATTCTTCATGCAAGGGAGTGAAATGAAAGAAGTGGTAAATGAATAAATCAATTCTGTTTCGTGAAAGAAAATGGCGAAAAATGGTAGGAACAAATGAGAATCCTAATTCTTCAACTTCTACGGTTAAAATATTTTCAAGAAATGATGTTTTTATCTTATTGCACTGTAAAAGATTAAAAAACTCAGTCTGTATTGAATAAAAAATAATTACTAGTTCATTAGATGTAGAAAGGAAAATTATAAGTATATATTTACAGTGACGAAAAGAATGGTGAAAGACGTAAAGAATATGCGTTTTCTTACATTTGCCTTTATTTTTTCATTATTTTAAAATGTTAAATCATATTTTTCTAAAAAACATATTTTTATTTCTTAATATTTTAATAAATATGGCAAAAATTCTTTTATCTTCGTATAAAAAAATGCGGATTTATTCTAATTTTCAAACAAAGAAATTTGAAAATAATCTACATATATTATGTATGTTTACACAGTGTATATGCACGTTTATTTTATTTGATTGTAAGATCGGGGCCCTTTGCACTTCCATGGCTTTGGGAACTAAACATTGGGGGTTTCGCGTTACCATCTAACGACCTAACCGGGACATTTGCTTCGCAACTCAGGGTCTTCGATTATGAAACAGATATTGATCTTGATCCTTATACACGGATTGTGGAATCACAGCAACTTTATATCAGATATATATCTACATTTAAATTTAATTTATCTATGAATGCTCTGTGTTACAGTTTCTTCATCTAAGTAGATTTTCATGGTTCCTATCAGTACTTATTTTACATGCATAAGTTTCAAAGCTTGTCTCTTGCATATCACAGTCTTTTCTACTGTTTTTGTAAATTTTGCATGCGTTCTTGATTGAACAATTTTAATTGGAAATAGTGTAAAATTTAAGACTATTTCTCACTGTAAAACAGAAGCAAAATAGCAATATTAACAGCAAAAAATAATGTTGAAAATTTTAAAATTCAAATAATAATCTATGCTTAAGAGCATGTTCCACTTTAAGGAAGAGTATTTAAGCATTAATCATTATTCGTATTAAACGTATACTGAGATTAAAGATATTGATTAATTGATGTATATCATTAATTCTATAAACGTTTCCTATAAAGTATTATTTTATTATATTTTTATTTTTTGAACAAAACCATATCGTCATTTTTTTATAAAAACAGTGTGAAGTTTGTCGTGATACAAATAGGTTGAATGGTTAGAAAATTTTTACCAAAATATAAGATTTGATGCTTATTCAATATATGTTATTGATATGTTTTGCTTTAAAAGTGATGTGAATTTTTGAATGAGCTGGAGCAGACACAAATATCAAATTTATTAATTTATTACTTACAAATGTCAAATTTATTACTTAATCAAGTGTTACTTATGTTTATATGGGTGTAATGGTCTGGAGAAAATTCCCCCCCATTCAGATCAATGTCAAAATTAAGAGAGTGGATCCTCTGGTGGTGCCATCTATCGGAGGATTTTAGAGCAAAGTCGTACTTTCACCGTCATGGTATTCTGCTTAAACGAAAGACGCACACTAATGACTTATATTCACATAACCAATGGCATAGCGAGTTTGGCTTGTTCAAGTGTCATAAGTACAACAACAATAACAGAACAATTGTTATTTATTAAATGATTAGAAGTATATCAAGACTTTTTGAGTTAGAAATAGATAGTCAGAAAATTAAAATTAACTGTTTGTGAAAGAACAGGAAATAAGTTAAAAGTATATTCAAAATTAGCACATAAAGCGAAAAACTATGAGCACAGCTACACTAGGGTGTAAAATCGGAAATTTTATTATATTTTATTAAAATTATCAAAACTCACAAAACTCATATTGTGATAAATAGACACTTCTTTTCCTCATCATTGATACAGTCAGTTATAAATTTAAAAATATATTAATATATATTCGTGGCAATGAATCAAAAATTCTTATTTTATTTAGAAAACAGGATAAATTTTTTACTTCTGAAATTTGTTAAATTACATCAATAGTGAAATATATATTTATAGGAGAAAAATAGTGATGTGTGCCATGAATTGTTGAGAAATTTCACCGAGACTGATCTATTTGCTTGTATTTGTGCTTAATCGATTCAAGCCTTTAATATATAATAGATTTAACAGTAAAATGAAAAAATTAAGAGAAACTTAGCCATTTAAGAAGATAAATAAAACTTAGCACTTGCTGAAAAAAATAAGTAGAAATATTAATATATTCTCTGATTTCTAAAATAACTAAGGAAAATACTTGATCTTACTAGAATATAGTGCAAAAAAACTACAATAAACGAGTGATTGTGAAAGAACCATGGCACTTATCTATTGGTTAAAGAACCTTGTTTAGCAACTGCACACAATTATAATCATGAGAGTTACTGTCAGGTCACGAGGTTAACATATGATTTGGCTCTTAACTCTATAACAAGTCAGGCATATATAAATTTTAGTAAAACCTTTCGCATCCAGTTTAATTTCAGGTAACATTTTTATTGGAAGAAATAAGAATTGTAATCGATTTTTTTCACTTTTTCGAAACTTTGTCAGCTCAAGCTGTAACTTTCAAATAATGGATTTCAGCTCTTTATTTAAGTATTTATAGTTCTTTCTCTTCCCAAAATAAAATTAGTGACAGATAATGATTGACTTTGCTGAAAACAAACGAGTTGAGAACGAGTTTTTATGTTCCTTTTTAAATACTAATATCCTCCTAATGCGTCATACTGAATCCTAGCAGTTGTTTTACTATGAAGATATAGAGACTACTATCGAATATTTTTCAGTGGAATCCTAATACAATAAGTCATTCAATAGCTGTAACACACGACTTAACTTTTGGGGGAAAACAATATTAGTTTCTACAAATCAATGACTTAACTCGGGAAAGGAAACAGAAGTATTGTGTCAAAATAACGAATTAACTCGCGAGGAAAAGCAATAGATTTTCCTATTCCTTCAAAGATTGCTACAATCTTTGAACTATTAAGGAAGCTTAATTGTTTCACATTTTCAAAGCACTTTCATTGTGAAATTAATAAATATTTCATTTTTTTAAATTAACAAAATTATTTTTAAATTTGATCAGATACAGTCGCTTACACAAAATATATTAACGTTTAAGTTGTATTACTCATATAATGAAGATGGAGTAGTCCACTAGTCTTATAAGAGACTTGTCAGACCAATTTTTTATGAGTTATTTTAGACATAATGGAGATAATAATGGATAAGTGTAAAAGACCTGTTTGGTACAGTTTCGAAATTCTAGTTTTGAGAATTGAAATTATTAACATTTGCGCATTGTTTTGAATGAAATAATATAAATATAAATTTTGAATATAATATAAATGCATTCTAATACATATACGAGGTATTTTCTTAAGCTAATGTTTGTTTCTTCAAATGATAATTTTTTAAAAAGAAATTTTTTTACGTCAATTAATTTTTATATTATACTTCAGCTCAAACTTATTAATGTTAAATACAAATATGTTTTCTAAATTCGATTCGCACACAATGAATTTATTCTTAATAGGATCTTAAGAAATATCTTAAGATTTGGACTCAACTATGCTTAAAAGTTTTGCTAAAACATGAACATTTTAATTCAAAATTGAATAATTGAAAATCTGCTTTTTAATGAAAATAGTTGTTATGAGCAAATATTTTCTAAAAGATATTTACATTGGTTTTTAATTGAAGCTTCCTAATAATTAAACAAAAAAAAAGAGACTTGAAATTAATAAAGAGGTAAATGACTTATCCGTATCATCTAATTTTATTATTTAGTAAATGTTTTACCTAATTTAGTAGATATTTAACTAATTATCACGCCTAATTTAGTAGATATTTTAGTTTTATTTTGAATTAAAATAATTTCCTGTACAGTGGATGATCGGTTAACGAACAGTTTGGACTATCAACAAATTGGACAAAGAATACTTTCACGAAACATCATTGTGTTCGGGCAACGAACTCATATTCGGATATGAACTGAAACAAATTCTAAGGAACACTTCTCGACTTTCGGAACATAATGTGAAGGGTTACTAAACCAAACAATTCAAAAATTTCTTATGTTAATTGCTTATTAAACTTCAAATTTCTATAATGAAATTTTTTTCTCACTGTAGAATATGTATAGCCAAAGTAGGCTATTAGTTTCGCTTTTAATTTCCTTCAATACGGAAACTGACGATTGAAACTGATAGCTTTTGATTTCAATCAAATCTTAACTCGGCCCAACTCTGACACCTGTTATTAAAGATCTTTTTAAAAAGTGGTAAGATGTCAGAGCAATGGTCTTAGACCAAACTTGCCGCTGTCAGTAAGATTGGGGGTCTTAACAACGACAATGCTATTAATCACTTCCAGAAAATCCTCAAAAGGGAGGAATGTAATCGACATTGGACATGTTCTTTTAAGCCTCATAAACAAAAAAGAAAAATGCAAATGACCAATTAATATACAAGACTATGTATATGTATTATTTTTTAATAAATTTATTAAGAAATTATACATCTTTTTCGATTGAATTTTTAGGGTCTCCTGACCAAATTAATCGATTTCACAAAAAATATATGGTAAATCAACGATCGGTTAATGAACAATTCGGATAGCGGAAATAATCTTGTGACAGACTATATTCGTTAATCGATCACTCACTGTGATATTTTACATGACCGCAGAAGTAATATAACAAAGAAAGGAAGAAGAATGTATATCCAGTTAAAGAATAAGTTACTCCAATTATGCATAAAAAAGTAAATAAAGATAACAATAGCCAAATGCTTGAAAACCCATTTCAGAAAATCTTTATTAATAATTTCATTTGGATTTAAAATTCATCACTTCACTTCGCTTGTATTATTAATTGGTTTATTTAAAATACACTCCTCCTAACAGAGGAAGGTATTTCATTTTTCCTCAGAAACCTACCATTCGTGGCTATTTTTTCTTCATCTATTTTCTCACAGGGTGTATTCGTCATTTAACAACTAATAATATTTTCTTTCAATTGTTAGATAACATCACTTAAGAAACCAAATGAGTCTTGATCAGCCTTTTCAAAATGTGCTTCATACTCATTAAATTATGATTGTCTTTGTTCAACAAGGATTTTTTTCTTTTTGATAGCAGTTTCGAAAAGAAATATCCATCTAAAGTGAATAACAATCAAAATGTTGTGAAATTAGAAGCTGTTTTATATACTTCAGTCATGAATGACTTTTTTTTAATGGTCTAAGAATTAAAATCACAATAACTTGTATTTTTCTTACTCTGTGATAAATTGTATTTTTATAGGCATTTATATCAGATATAAGTGTGATACAAATAAGGTACTTCATAATGTCATTTATGAAAGAATCTTATTTAAAAAATGTTGAACATTATTGATGAAACTTTCTTTAGATATCTCTTACTTTTGATATCAATATTGCGAAAGCAAATATTGCTGATGAATCAATTTAGACTCCTTTTTCACTTGCATGATTTCTTTCTTTTTTTATTACGTACCAAAATTGCTTAAGTTTTCATAAAATTTTCAGTTTAATATAGAAATTTTATAATTTTCTTCATATTTCATCAATCTTAAATGATGCAGTGTAGTTTGACCCCTTATGTTATAAAACAATATGTCTGTCATTCAAAACAATTATAAAACAACAAATCATCACTGGGTGAAATTCTGATAAATTAAAATAAGAAAAATCCTCCGTTTGAAAAGCAAATTTCACAGATTATTTTAAAGATAAAGAAATAAATTTGGTGGAAAGAGAAAAACTAAAAGTAAAAAATTTGGAAGATGTATGAAACGCATATGGATGATTTAAATTCAAATAAAGTAAAATAAATTTTTTCTACTAATAAAAATTTCTAAGAAAAACTAAGAAAAATATTTTAATCATTTATTCAATGATTAAAATATTCAACTCAAAAAATCTAACAAAAAATATTTTAATCATTTATTCAATGATTAAAATATATTTTTTGTTAGATTTTTTGAGTTATTCAATAAAAGCACAAAATTATAAAAGGAAGAATGAGTTTTTAATGGAATATTCGAGACTATTTAAGTAAACACATTTTAAACAAAACATGTTTGCTAATGTCAACATAAGAACGTGTGGATTCAAACACAATTATTTTTATTCATTTAAAAATATTTATGATATAGATTTAAATTTATTTTATTTATAAGAGTGCACATGTTTATAATCTATTATACTCTAATTATACATTGTGATGTGTAGATGAGGAATAATATTTTTGAAAATTGATTGTTGGGATAAAAAAAGATGTAATGTTTTATTTAATTTTGGAATTAATGTTGATTTTCAATTTATTTCTAAAATCTATTCTTTTGCTATATTTATAGTCTTTAGAACATAAGCAAGTTTATTTAGGAATGGTTTATTACTTATTTCATTGATTAAATATAATATATCATTATTTTATATTTTCACGTCACATTTCTTCATAATTAATAATATTCAATGCCTCTGGTTTTAATGTATGAGAATTAATAGGACAAAATGCACTAGTTTGGAAAAAAAGACATTTAACTTTTTATTTCTATAAATTTTTTATGTTAAAATAAAAACTAAATTTCCTATATCAAATAGAATATTTTGACCTGAACTAAATAGAATATAAATATTGTAGGACAAATCATTAATTATTATGATAGAAATATTAGAAACCATTATTATCCTTGAAATATTACACGAATATAACTATATTTTCTCACAATATTTTTCAAGCACCCTATTTATCATATCTAACAGCTTTCTTGTTGGAAAAAAATGAGATTTTTTTGTGGTCAAGGGTACTTCATCATTTACTGTCTCTAATCAATTCAACACTCCTCCATCCATATATGTCATATATTTCTCTCAGAGAATAAATTCTGCAACAGATAATGTATCATATACAAGTTCAGTTTTTGATGGCTAAAATGTTGTATCGAAAATACACTAAAGCCTCTGATAGATCATGTAACCATGTGACTATATATTCTTCATAAAAATAATTTTATGGTATTCATTCTTATTATAGATTTCCATATCATAATACATAACAGTATGTAATTTTAAATGTTGTATTTAGTGCTTTTGCTTTTTATTAATTTTTATTTACTGATTATAGGATTTGTTGACTTTTATTTATGGATTTTAAGTTTTTTGAATGTTATTCCTATCATTTTAAAATTTCAAAATAATTATTTTACAATATGAAGTTTTTTAAACTAGTTTTATATTGCTTATAAAATTATTAGATATATGTTTAAAAATATCTGACTAATATGAAATATTATTGAGGCTTGCGTATTTCAAAATGGACGAATACTCTAGAAGATATAAAATTACTGTTGTAGAAACATTGAAATTTTAGGGATTTTTCACAATACGGGAAATGGTTTATATGTTATATAATTGTTTAATGAATAATGTTTACTCATGCGCATTATGGTTGCCTTAGTATAACTGGAGTTTAAAGAGAAAAATATGTTGCTGCTAATATGCATATTTAAATTTTTAAAATCAGAACAAAAATTCCAGGCTTGTAATTAATTTTATTGAATAAAATTTAATACCAGATAATTGATAACAATTTTTAGTATGCGCTTATCGTAAGCATATAGGGGTGAAACAAAATATTACCCGGATGATTTAAATGTTCATTAAATTTTCAAACTTAATTTCTTCTTTTAATTAATGTATAGATTCATAAAGAATTATAAAGTAACATTATTGTAAATTAATATATATTATATAATGATAAGTTGAAAAATTATAAGGAACTAACGAAACAATTTTAATGTAAACACTGAAATTAGACAGAAAAAACTTGATTATGAAATTGCAAATATTACAGGTAAAGCTGTTTTTTTATTTATTTTGGATTGATATTCATTTTAACTCTAACATAATAATATAATATACCGGAAAGTTCTGTCCGTTTTAGAATGAAACAAAGGAATACATTTTTTCATAATTTGGATAAACTTTATTGAATAATAGATTTGCCATCATTATTTATGACTCCTTGCCAGCGTGATAGCAATTTGTATATCCCATTTTTAAAAAAAATGTTTTATCTCTAGAGGCCAAAAATTGAACCAGTGCTTGTCTGATATCTTCTTCGTTCTTGAATTGTTTGCCCTGCAAGAAATTTTATAAGGACAGAAACAAGTGATAATCAGATGGTGCTAGGTCCTGGGAGTATGGTGGAGTCGACAGAATTTACCAGCCTAGCTCTGCGACTTTCTAACGAATCCCCAAAGCAGCATGTGGCCTGGCATTGTCATGAAGCAGTATGATGTCCTTCCTATTGAACATCGCCGGCCTTTTTTCTTGGAGTGCTGTTTTTAATTTATCCAATTGCTGACAGTACCTCTCCGAATTTAGCCTTTCGTTTGGTTTCAACAGCTCAAAATGTATTGGTCCTCGAATGTCCCACCATATACACAACATTCTCTTGTTCAGGCTCAACCTCGGTTTAGAGGTAGAGGGGACAGGTTTTCCGGGTTCACAATACGCCCTTTTTCTTATCATGTTTTCATAGGTAATCCACTTTTCCTCCCCAGTTATGATCCGGTCCAAGAAGGGTCCGATTTTGTTGCGTGCAAGCAGAGATGTGCATATGATGATTCGATCATTCAAATTCTTCTCACTTAACTTGTGTGGCACCCATCTCGAATACTTCCACACAAACCCTAGTTTCCGAATATGGTCGGAAATGGTTTGTTGAGCTGAATACTTGTTGAAACTGATTGAAACTGGAACGGACAGAACTTTCCGGTAGACCTAATATAATGTAAAATACTATTTGATAAGCCAACAACTGGATAATACTTTCCACACACACACCATTGATTTGCATAATATTTATTCCTCGAATTCTACAATACAATTTTTTTCAAATATTTTAATAAAAACATTAACAGAATATTTTAAAGTTAAATTTACATTGAAAATTCATATGATGTTATCAAAAGCAAACATTTTACTGATATTAAACTTCTTAGTATAAATATAAATAACATTTATACTTAAAATTACGATACATTTTAGCAATTACATGCATTTATCCATTCAGTACAGTTTGCGAATTTAATTCTTTTAAGAAAAATTCTTATTATTCAATAAAATATATCATCAAAATATCAAATTTTAATTAAACCATATCTCAAAGAAACAATATTTACGTTATACATAATTATAAATTACATTAGACAAAATGTTTATCAAGAAATAATAAAAAGAAGAACGATAAATTTTAAGCATTAACCGAAAATTTAAGCGAATGAAGTTATATCTCAACTTTTAGAAAACAATGTATTTCTACAGCTGAATTTTATAGGAATTTGTGTATGTGTGTATTAAAAAAACTATATTCACACAAAAGAAATAAGACGAGTTATATTATTTTGGAAAAAAAATGTTATAAAATATATTTATATAAAAGAATTCATAAGTTTCACATCCCCCACACATATACATACAGATATATATATATATATATATATATATATATATATATATATATATATATATATATATATATATATATATATATATATATACATATACATATATATATATATATATATATATATATATATATATATATATATATATATATATATATATATATATATATATATATATATATATATATATATATATATATATATACATAATTTTTGAAAAGAATGATTAATTACAATATATTTCAAAAAATAAAATTAAAAAATATTAATTATCATAAATTTAGATTTTTTATTTTAAAATTTTGTTAGTGAGAGAGAAAGAGAGAGATTTCAAAATAAAGCTCCTTGTACAAACTAAACTTTTAGAAATGTAACAATAATAGCTTATATGAAGTTGTGCAATATTTATCTTAATCTTAGTTTAACTAATCTTAATTTATTTTAATTAAAAGGAAAATTATTTATTAATTGAACGTGAATACTTTAGGAATAATCACACAATTTCATAAACAATTATTCAGAAATTTGCAAGCAGTAAATTGGCCATTTTTTATTAGAAACACTTGTATTTTTAGCCAATTATTTTTATATTTGATTTAATTTCAATAAATTTATAAAGTCAAACAGCTATATTACATTGTAATTAACAGAGATAATTAATTAGATTTGTTCTGCTTATTGAAAGCAAATCAACATTGTACAGTCATTATCTTATCAAAAATCTTACATTGTTTGGAGAAATAAAGTCTGAGACAAATACGTTAAACAACACATTTTTCCTATTAATACAAAGAAAGAAGTATCTTGTGATAGAAATATAATGTGCAAGAAAACTTCCCACTATGTAACATCTTTGTCAGAAAAGAACTTGACAATGATGGATGCATTGCAAAAAGGAAAAAAAAAAAAAAAAAAAAAGATTTGCATATATCGATTACCATTTATCCTGCTATCACACATATTCACTCCAGATGTTTTTCGCTATATTGCTTAATAGCTTATTTTCACGAAAAAATAATATGTTATGAAATGTTTTTTGAAGGCACACATCGATAAAGTGACGGTGAAAATATTGTTTAAATGCCTATTAAAATTTGGTATGTAAATTTAAATAAAATTTTAAAGAATACACATAAAACAAAAATGTGGAAAGAATTTACCCTAACTTATTTATGCTGTTAAAATAACCATAAATAAAGTAATTAGGAATTTCTAAAAGTATCATCAAACCAATTTAGTTTCAAAATTAAAAACATTCTAATCATTGTATTAAATAATTATACTAAATATTGTACATACTGTTGTATATAAAACTTAAATGATACATTCGAATGAATAAACATTAATATATTTTTATATTCAAATTAAAATAAGACTATTTCTAAAGTATAATTTCTTAAGTATAATATATTTGGCAAATATTTATCCGGATTACAATGTTTCTGAAAATTTAATGTATATACAGTAGTTTAGAATTATTTTTGTTTCAAATTTGGTAAAATTTGCTGACTAGAATTTAAAGATAATAACTTTCTGTCTAAGGAATTTCACAAAATATATAGCTTTTTAGTGCATTCATCATTCCAATTTTTTTTTATCTTTAAAAATCTCAATTTAAATTGAATTTGTTATTTAATGTTCATATCAGTCAAACTAAGAACATAATAACAGCATGGCTAATTAGAAATAAAAGTAAAGGAATTTCATTACAATTAAATTAAACATATATTATTATATATTTATGAACGAATTACGAATGTAAAGCTAAGAAAAATATTTTTAATCTCTTGAAACGTTATAACAACAATGATTTATGACATATTTTTTAAGTTTTAAAACGCTGCAATGATTTTAGATATAAGAAGGGCTTTATAAGTAATATTTTCTTTTTACTGACAGTACTATAAATAAATATTCAAAGTGAAACAGCTAAAATTTTCGAATGAATTTCTGACTTTTCAAAATTTCTGTACTACAGACGAAAGAACTTTTGATAATTCACAACAAATTTAGCTGGTATAAAATGTATCCATGTTATCTTTAACAAAATTATAGTTATAATTGTAACTGTATGCAAGCTTTGTTGTGCATTTACTAATTTCCTAAAATTTGCTTGTTTTTAATTCGGAGGTATGAAACAAAGTCATGTCCTACTAAGCCAATAAAAGTAATACTAAAAAAAAAAAAATTATACTTAGTTGAGGAAAAATAAAATTCATCTAAACATTAGTTAGAACTTTTAAATACTTTATTTTTCATCAAGGTTGAATGTTTTTCGCAAACTTCTTTCCATTTTCTTAAATAAAATAACTTGATTACTTCATAATGAAATAAAAGTATAGTAAATAACTTTAAATATTAATTTTGTATTTGAAAATTTCAATAAACAAATACTATTTAATGGGATGTTAGCAGTCAAAACTAAAATTATTTAACAAAAATTTAAAAATTAAAATTATTTAACAAATTGAGGAATATATGTGAGTGCTTTACAGAACTATACATTCTTAAAAATACTGCCTCTGACTAGGAAAACGCAAACGAAAGAATTTATTTGAATTACCAGAAATTTTTCATGTCATTCATAAAGAATGAAGTTAAAATTTTGTTAAGAAATATTTATTACAAATTAGTAAATAGAATGGCATTTTAACTCAAATTCTTTTTTTCATTAATTGTAGGAGAGTATGATAGAATAAAGAGTACATACTGAAGTTGGTCCGGAAGTCAATTAAACTTGTATGACAATTCTGAGTTTTAAACATATAATTAAATGCTTAAACTAGCAAAATGAAAAAACTATTTTGCATTAGAAAGCAATCTTTTTATGAAATCATACAATTTTACAGTTTGTATTGTTAATTTTCATGTTAAAGAAAGGAAAGAAATGAATTTTATAGGTTCTTCTGTTACTTTATAATTTAAGACCAATTTCATAAAAAATACTATACTGAAGTTGCAAATAATCTGAAAGGTATGTGTGCAATAAATTACATTCCCCATGTCCAAATTAAGATTTCCAGATCTAGCAAATTAACGATTTCTGAATGAGTGAAAAACAATGTTTATTTTTGTTTCATGGTGATAATATGAATTTATGTTTTCAGAGCAAAGCAATTACTTTCTTCCTTTGTAGCTGTCACATATAAAAGAGCATCTAATTTGAGATGAAACTTGTATTTCCTTTGATTTTTTAATTCAATAAATTTTTTTACTCTCAGAGTAGGAGAATTTTAATAGTTTATTCATACAACGAATGTCCATGATCTACATCAACTTAGGAAGTAAATATGTGTTTTTGCTTACATTCTAAATGTAATGGTAACAAATATTTTGTGGCCCACTTAATGCATTTTAATATTTCTCTTACATAACCAAATTTAAAACGATATTAAAAAAATACAGAGGGTATTAACACATTTTTAGAACGTTTTCGGGGCCGTTTAATTAATATTTAAAATTTAAAGACTATTTTTTTTAAATGTTCGATGTGATTGCCTTTTTTCTCGACTATAAGTCTGCATTGTGATTTCCATGATAGAAGAGCTTTTCGTAAAATTTCCAGATGTATTGCTTTCCATTCCTCTTCTACTACTTTCCAGAGTCCATCTATCGTGGTGGGTTTGCGTTTAGAAAGAGCTCTTTTAACAAACCAAAGGCACAATAGTCCATAGTTGAAACGTCAGGGGACTTTACAGGAATATGTTGAAAAGGTATATATGCAATACCTGTATTAGTCTTTATTTTTTCAAGGAATGCAGTGGTAGTTTTCAAAGCATGACTTGTAGCTTTGTTTTGATGAAGTTTCACTCTTTGAAAGTCTTTGGATAAAGAAGTGGAATTTCTCCTGTAAATATTGGACGTAAAATCTTCGCCTGATAGTATGATGAGTTGATTTTAACATTTTTTCTACTCTTTTTATTTTTAATTTCCCGTTGTAGGAGAAGCCTTCGACTATTATAAACCCCTTACTGAAACTTTCTTTACATTGCCGGAACCAGGTTTGTACATTTTTTTCTTCTCGTTTCCTATAGTAAATAGACCTTTTTTTATTGCAGTCATTTAGGTAAACCCATGCTTCATCAAGGGTCACAATGTATTTCCATTTATCTCCTGCTAAATAGTTTTCATACAGGATTCTACAAAATGATTTGCGTTGAGCCACATGTCTCGGCAAAAGCTGGTGAATATTATGTTTTTTAGTTTGTTTAAGTTGTAAATCTTGGTTTTTTTATTTATTGTTGCTTCAGATGTATCTAAAAACTTTGCAATTGATTAATGTGTTGGCGGATTTTCTCTTGTTTTCAGGGATTTCACTTTAGAAACATTTTAAACAGTATATACTTTTTTCGGATATTCGTTTAAAGTATTCTTTCCATGTAGAAATAATGATTGACGGTTTTTACCTGTCTGATTAATAATGTTGCTTATTTTGCACATAGAAATTTTAATATCATGCATTTCTCAACGTTTTTGAATCCTGGAATAAGAATATTTCTCTTCGGAAAGCGCAGAAACATATCCTTCAATCTACAGCTTGCTTACATGCGACATTTTAAAAAAGAATAAATTTAAAAGTAGTAGACGATATTCACTTCAAATAATAAGCTGTTGAAAAACATCTTTGATCTAAAACATTTACTTTTTTAAAATTCTTAATCGAAATCGTTCTAAAAATGTGCTAATAACCTCTGTATTTAATAACTTTAAAATGTATGGAAAATTGTCTTGAAATGTAGAAAAATATTTATAGGAATTTTTACATTTATACCTAAAAATTTAAAGGTGTAGAGTTAATATGTGATAACGCATGTTATTGAGGGTTAATTTTCAGTTTGTAAAAATAACTAGAAAGATTGGTAAAAATATAATCAGTGAGTATGATAACCTCTTTTATAATAATACTTTTAAAATACATACTTACTTGTAGTAAGTATTTAATATATTTATAAAAAAACTACTTCTTTTTCATAAATTATGTAAAACTTATATGAAGAAAAAGTATGTGAATTCTGTTGGCACAAAATATGTACTGCTTAAATTAATCAAAAATAAGAGAATTTGAAGAGATTGCAAATATTTTCTGCATAATTGAACTAGAAAAAAATAACAATAAAATAAATTTATATATATATTCTTTTGCTTAACCTTATTAATCGTTTTAGAATTTTAGTTAGTAGTTAAGTGAAATTTTATAAATGATCTTATAAGATTTTTAGTGCATTAAATTATTAATGACAATTCTTTATAAATTTTACTGTGCGAACATTTTATTTGAGAGACATTACTTTCTATTTAATTTTTGTAAGTTCATATTTTTCACAATTATAATTTCTCCAATATAGTAACTCCTTAGAATCATTGATTGTATTTGTAAATAATTGTTAAGAAAAATACACCGTGGAGCAAGAAGATTGGCGATTGGTATGTCCAAGGAATTGCAAGCATATACCATTTTTCCTCAGCTGGCTAGTAAAAGAATGAAAAAGATACTAGATGGAATCACGTGACTGAAAGTATGATGTCCTTAGGTTCACGTTCAAGTCGAAATTCATGAGAAGTTTTGACATTATATGTTAGATATGTCAAGAAATAGACAATAAAAATTCTATAATATATGTATATATATATATATATATATATATATATATATATATATATATATATATATATATATATATATATATATATATATATATATATATATATATATATATATATATATATATATATATATATATATGTGTGTGTGTGTGTGTGTATTTGTATATGTATACATATACATACATATGTACGCACATATATTAAGTTGTTTTTAACAATTAATAAATATATTTTCTATGATTAATTTTAAACTTGAGAAATGCAAACTTTTTAATAAAATTTTAATATTCAACTTAAAAGAAGTTAATTAGCACATTAAAAATTTTTACATTTATTATTTGACATAAGATGTCATTATTACATCATAAATTAGCTCATTTAAAATCAATTTTTTTCATAGAGATATTGTCTTTACTGGTCGATTTTATAAAATTCATATACGTTTATGAAAAAATGAACATTTTTTTATGTATTTCTAACGTATGGCTAATATTTGGATAATACTTAAGATCTCAGAAGAAACTTTATCGTCAAATGAAAAATTTAAGATATAGCTAAATACTAAAAGAGAAAGGGGAGCTATAAAAATGGAAAACTATAATGAAAATACCATTGAAGCATAGCTATAATAAAATTTGAGTCAAAAATGATAAATGAAATTTTTTTTCTATATCACATGAAATATTCATAATATTTTCTACTTGGAATCAAATATTTAGTTAAATTTTGGTCATTGAATAGTAACAGTTTTCCAAGATAAAATAATTTTTACTATTTAAGTAATGTATTTTGAGAGAAACTCCTTCTTATCATAAAAAAAGTTTTTGGGAAGGAATCTTTAAAAAGTTCGCAAATACTGATTTAAGTTAAGTATTTTTTTTGGTTATTTTTAAAAATTTTATTGACACATTCTATTTTTAACATTAAAACTTATTATTAACATTTAGCATAATGATTGATATTATTCATTGTTGATTAATGATGTATTTCCTAACCATGCAAAGACGTACTGAACACAATTTTTATCACGTAACATATTTTAAAGATACCTCAAGTAATTGTTTCAGTAAAACTTGTTATATTTACATGGTGAATGATAAGAAACTAAAAAATCTCATTCTATTATATCCCCATGTTTAAAATTTTTGTATTAAATTTTTACTTTAATTTTATACGACACATATATGAATAAAGAAATAATTCACATCAAAACAATTTTTTTAGCGAAAATACAGTTACGCTTATAAGCACAAAACATCACTTTATTAAATCATGTCAAGAAAAATTAATTAGTACAACAATTTCACCTTAAACGTTTTTGATATGCTAACACATAAAAATCGAATGAGTTAAAATACTTAGGAAATAACTATAGACAAATTTAATTACTGTGCAAATGATGTTTAAAACAGTATTCTTAATTTATATTTAGAGGTTTAATTTTTAACAGATAATAATAAATTCTCTTATAAATATTGTGAGAAAAATTGAAGTATATAATATGAAAAAATACAAATGAAATATAAGATTTGAAATTTAATGTTAATTTTATAATAAAATTCTGAAACATTTATTATTTTGCAATAAATAATTCTTTTCCAACTATGATTTAACGTATGAATTAAAATGGAACATTTACTTGAGTTAATTTTAATATATGTTCTTTACATCTCATTTTCATTGTATATATAAGTGAGCTTTTATTTCATTATGGAAATTTTAAAGGATATTGATTAAAATATTTATTTATGAAGTTAAATGTTTAATATCTTTTGTAAAACCCTATTTTAAATGTATTACTTTTTGCATATACTTAATGATGTAACTTAGTTATGAAAAGCTATGAAAATAATAAAAAATAATGTTATGGTTTAGCATAAATTTTGCAAAATTATTTTTCTGAAACAAGTGATGAAAAGAGATTTCCTTCCATTTAGAAAACTTTTGAGGAGAAACCTGTAACGTGCTGTGTTTAAAAACACTTTTCTGTTTAAAGCATTTTAATGAAATTTTATGATAATAAACTTCATTTTAATTGTAACTCTAAGTGACTAGTTCCCTCTGAAGTTTTCATTTTATTGTGCTTGACTCATTCATTTCGAATTATGTTTTTCACTAAAAACATTAACTTTAATTTATTAAGTGAAATATTTTTTTAAATTTATGTGTGAGTGTGTGAATGTAGATGTTATTTAATAAGAAACTTGAAGCATTCATTTAATATTTTTATAATAACTAAAAAATTTCAAGCTAAAAATTGTTTTCACTTTTGATTTTATTTTTCTAAGGTTTCGTATTATTTATTAATACTTCTCAGATTCTATCATGTACAAACATTTAATTTCTACTAATTTAAGATTTACCTTTATTATCAGAATATATTTTAGAAAAAATGTATTCAAACTTTTTCATTATATTCATTTCACAAAATAAATTATCAGTACTTCATGGAACACAGAAGATTGAATGGTTCAAAATTCGTAACTATAAATTTAAAATTTTCTTGATATATGTATCGAATGCATATTTTTAAAATTTTAATTTAAGTAATTTTAAATTTAATGAAAATTTTATTTCTAAGTTGAATTAATGTTAAATGTACAACACTAGCTAAAATAAGAAATATGTTTTGAGCTGAAAACGAATACTAATTAGAATATACATTGCAACTGCTAAATAATGTAAAACTTGAATTGAAGATAGCAAAATATTTTTATAAAACATATTTTTCGTCCTTTTTGGATAGACTGATAAATTTTTAATTCAAGGAAAAATAAAGTAGTAATTTTATAGCTATGAAATAGCTAAAATAAATACAAAAAATTAATAAATAAAAAAATTTATAAATAAGTAAATTGTGCATTGATAACATTTAATTTGTAATGTTAAAATAATTAATCTTTCGATTTAATAAAATTTAAGTTTAGATTTTTCATATTATCACTGTTGTAATAATATATATTTTCATTCTTTAATCTTTTTATATACATAAAACTGTATTTTTGAAGATGAACTTTTTATATAAATACACTAAATTTTAAAGAAAAAAGCAATAAAAAGACCTTGATACTAGAAAATTCATCACATTAAAAATCAAAAATGGATGCTATGTTCCTTCGCAAAAATGAAGTTTTCTTCTCAGGTTAATATTTTTATTTTACTTTTTGTGTCTAACTTCTTGCTTTTCGAAATCTTCCCATTATTTTCTTAATTTTGGTGGTTTCTAAGAGAAATCATCTAGCAACCACGAAAAATAAGACAATTGCTGAAGCTAGATAATGCTTTAAAAGTATTTTTGAAAGTAAATAAAAGAAAAAATCAAAAGAAATATCAAACTTTACTCAATATTTGGTAACTGAAAAAGATTAAGTTAATACTATTTGTTCAATGTTGTTTTTTTTAACCACAACATTTTTATCCTTTATTATAGCAAATACATTTTACTTACTTGATGTTTTAGATTAATGTAATTTTGTGACTTTCTGTAACCTTCTCAAGTTTTTTCTTTTTTCACAATACAAGAAGCAAAGTAAAATGAAGAGAGAAGAGAAATTCAAAAATTGGTACTTTTATCTAACAGTAAAAATCCGTTTCATGATAAAAGAAATAAGAAGTCATATATGTTATAATATTTATATTTATTTTTGTTAAATGTACTCTATATACATCCCTCCTTTTTATATATCTATATCTCGTTTTTATCTTTGCATAGAGAGGCTAAATAAATAGGAAAAATAGCATTTAATTTAACGAATGAAAAAAGCAATAAATTAAAATTAAATTAGCAAATAAGAATACATGTATGTCCACATCCGTATGGTGACAGTCAATGATTAGATAACCGTAAATAATCTGTTATAGAGGTCTAAATATATATGAGTCTGTTAAAATGCATAATTCAGTTAATCCTTAGAATAAATAAGTATTTCATGAAATAACAAAAGAAGTTTATTACAGATATAAAAGATAAAAAATGTCATACTTTACTTTGTTACTCTAATCAATAATTAGTTACTCTATGAAATAAATAATAATAGACCGTTAAATAATAAAGACCGTTAATAAATCTTATCCCTATTACGAATGATTAATTGCTAGATGATAAGGAAAACAGATGATATAATTCAGTTTATTGATCATAAATACACCATCTAAATGTAACGGAATGAAGCATCCACTCCCACACATGATTGCAAAGCTGTTATAAGAAGTTCAAAACTGGCTGAAAACAGCTAGAAATGGTTCCAAGTACTTTCGAGTGCTATATTTCATACTTGAACTATCAAGTAATCATTATTCTATAGCACAAACAATTGTTACAAAATTGTGTTGTTATTGTTACAAAATTGTAACAATAAAGTTACATGTACAAATATTTTGCATTTTTTACTAGAAAAAATGCACAAGGGAAAACATGAGTCAAAAACTTATTATGTATGGGGAAAAGATACTTACGTTATAAGAGAACTTATATTGATTCACGAAACACAATATAAACAAGTTAAATTTTTTAAGTATTGAATTGGCTTTTATCTTGTGGTTTATTCTATATTCCATAAAAAGCATTTAAAGAATAAAAAATTAGGAAGCATTGTTGACTAATTCTTCTTTCTAAGTAAATAAAGTGAACTGTCTTATAATTAAATTTTCATGAAGGATATTGATGTTTCCAACTGCAAAAATATTACTAGATATTTTTTTCTCCTATTCAAAACTCAGACAAACATATTAGTTTCGTAATTTACTCGCGCTCCTATTTATTCGTTAATTAGGTTACGTGATTTTTAAAATAATTCAGCAAAACTTTCAGCATCTACCGGTTATTTATTGAGCTTGCAACATCTATCATGTAAATACACTAACTGAAATTGATCCTGAAAAAAAAAAAAAAAAAAAAAAATCCGCGTTTTTTCACAATTACTATTTGGTTTGCAGTTAACATTGATACACAGTTAAAATAGGTAAAAGTAAAAATGCAAAAAAAAAAAAAAAAAAAAAAAAACTGATGAATAAATTATGAAGATCATTATAAAAATTAGAAATAATTATGTTCTTTTAAATAAAATAAATGTAACATTTGTTACTTTATGAACTATAATTTATTTGATTTCGTTATGTCTATCAAACATGATTCCGCTGATTTGCTGAAAACAGTTTGACAGGTGCAGCCATCTAGTGGTCAAAATTACAAATTCTGTTCTCTCTAACACTACTATTTGTCTAGTGACTGAGTAACTAGTAACACACACACACACACACACACACACACACACACACACACACACACACACACACACACACACACACACACACACACACACACACACACACACACACACACACACACACACACACACACACACACACACACACACACACACACACACACACACACACACACACACACACACACACACACACACTATTAATTACGCAATTCAATACCCAAACTTCCTTCACTGCCATATTTGATTTGGTTATCTGTACAACATAATGCAATAATCAGTATACATAGCAATGTATTCAATATAATGAATAAGACTAGGACCTATATTTTGAAAAATTATATTATATTGGCAAAATTTAAATATAAGTAATATAAAGTGGTCAAATAATTCATGTATCCATATATTCACAACATAATTAAACATTTAAGGACTTAAAATACAGATTATAATTGAACAAAAACATGTACATATAAAATATTTAATCCCTAAACCTTACCGATTGTTTTATTTTTCGACCACATCTAGAAATTGTTTGATTATCAAAAAGGACGTGGGAGTCTTTATAATCTAAATTTCCATCTGTTTGTTTAGCTGTGTCTGCTTGTCATCTTTGTCCGTGACCAACGAATAGCCAGGTTTCAGGCGGTCAACTAAGATCGTTAACATTTTTCTTTTTCAGTGACAAAGGGAAAAATGTGTCAAAACTTTCAACTACTCTATATGGTCCTTGATAAAGTTGTTCGAAGACCTTTCTCACTCTGTGTATTTTCATAAAAACTCTAGAACGGGACTTGAGATTTTTATGCGCCAGTATTCTTTGGTGATTGGCACTACCAGATGATACAGATTTCAGATACTTCATACATTTCTGTAACTATGAGACAAAGGTTTCTTGGTCTATATTGATGGTAGGTGGTCAAAGAATTTTACGGGCAACTTGATGTGGAAGCTGTAAGTAATTTGTCCAATTGAGGGGTTTGTTTCTGGTCTGATGGCGGCTCTCAAACCAAGTAAGTTCCTGAAGGTAGAGCTTCAGTTTATCTTATTGTTATGGACTTTTGTGTGTAGCACCCTTCAGAAACCTATGCTGTCCCTCTATTTTCCCGTTATTTTGGGGGATACGAGGTAATATGTGATACTTTAGCACTACATATAGCAGCAAGACATCTGAATAAATGAGATTCAAGTAGTCTTCCTTGATCTGTATAGTTTTAGCAGGAACGCCAAACCTGCTAATTTACTTAATGAAGAAAGCTTTACTATTTCAGCAACTATGTCGGGTAAGGATATTGCTTCTATTCATGAAGAATATTGATCAATGATTGTCAGGCAATATTCCATGACTTTCTCGAGTAGTTATGGGGCAGTTAAATCTATGTGTACCACGGTAAATCGTGAATCTGGAACCTGATTTCAAGAATCTGGAACATTGTCGAAATGCATGTCCCATTCTCCTTCTTGCTTTTTCTTACCTGGCCAAATGAATTTTCCCATTATCTGTTTAATAGTACTTTTAATTTCATGATGATAGAAACCATATATTTGTCGAAACATCGGAATTCGAAATTCCTGTGGAACGAAAGGTCTAATATTTGGTGTAAAGATATCACAACCAAAGTGTCTTTCCTGATAGTAAATTATTACGAGGGACTTTTCTGCATTAATAGTTGCAATTCTTTATCATGGATTTGTTTTCCTTCTATAGCATTATATTAATCGGGGAAAACAGATTCAATTCTCGATAAAACATCAGCAATTACATTATCTGTACCTTGAATACGCTGAATGCTGATAGAAAATTCAGATATATTTATATATATATATATATATATATATATATATATAATATATAATAATATATATATATATATATATATATATATATATATATATATATATATATTGGAGTTGTCGTAGCTGTCTTGGTAAGGTTTTCTCCTTTTTTGTCGAAATGCAAATGTGAAAGTCTTCTGATCAATATAGATAGTTAAATTGTTGCCTTCTAACACATGTTTGAAGGTTTTTACAGAAAGAGGTATATTCACAACAGTTCTCTATCATAGATACTATACTTTTTTTGCACATCATTGAGCTTTATGGAATAGAAATTATTGGTTTCCAGATCTCCTTTTCATATTGTTGAAGCATTGAGCTCACTGTAAATTTCGATGCATCAGCGCAAATTGATAAAGGTAGTCCATATTGGAAAAGATAGAAGAGCAGCATCGGCAAAGTCAGATTTACATTTTTCAAAGCTCTGTACGGTATCATTAATCTAAGACCCTTTTTCCCGTCCTTTTTTTTTTCCTTTGGGTGCTTGTCGCACCCTTCTGGTATCTTGAATATAATGTTATTATACCAAGAAATGTCAGCAGATCGTGAACAGTTGTTGGTAGTTCGTAGTTCGTAATGGCTTCGATTTTATTTGGCAATAAATGTGAAACTTCTGCAAAGATAGATATTCCAAATATTCTATTTGGTCAGCCTCCATCACACGTTTGGAAGTATTGAGCCTAAGTCCATATAGCTGGAATCCTTCAAACTCCATTTTTAGATGTTACTTATACTCTTCTTTTGAAGGGGAGGTCATAAATATGTCATCGAGATAGGGAAGTACAAAATCTAGTCCAAATAGCACTTTCTTGATGAAACTTTAAAATGTTAAAAGGCATTGCTCACTCCAAAATTCATAACATTGAACTCATACAGGCTAAATGATGTGGTAATGGTCGTCTTTTTCTTTTTCAGCAAAAGGTATCTGATAGTATGCTTTCACCATATCCATCTTTGAAAAAATATTTTATCTTTCAGAATGTAGTGGAAATTCTTAATTCAAGGAATTAGTTGTATATCAGGCACTGTATGTGCATTTATGAGAATATATAACGCAGTCATCGATTTTAAAAACTGTGGAATTATTACGGTGATATACTTGTTACATATCAATAATATATTTACGTTTAGAGCTATTTATTAAGATTGAAAATCATTTTTAATTACTTCATTAAATTGTTGATTTGTTTCCTTTACTTTAAATATTACTTGCCTATTTGTAATTATTTTATATGGTATTCCACAAATTTTACGAAAAAAATGGAATATAAATTTCAGATTTTAATGTCTTTTTCCCTTTAACATCTTAAATTAAAAAAATAAGCATTTAGTGCATGAATTCTAATGTTATTGAAAGTAAAATTGTTTTTTTTTATAAAGGTTAATAGCTTTGAATTTAATCACTGAAAAAATTTTTCCTTTACATTTTCGTATTACTTTCAAGGAAAATAAGACAAATCTTTTTGAATGAAATTATTTTAATGAAGACAATTTTATTTTAAAAAATGTATCTCATTTACTGGCCATTATTCTAAATTATTAACAAATATTACCCATCAATACAAAAGTATAATTTTATGTGTTGATAACTTTGAACATATTCAGTTTTTATTTAAGAAGTGAAATTTGAAATAATGAGAATGACTTTAAATAAAAGTATTTTGCCTTTCCTAATTACAGTTATCTGTATTATTCAGTAATTTCAAAGCACGGGATGAAAGCTAATTTATTTTCCAAAACTAGTATGAATGAATTTATTAATTAGAAGTTTGTCATATTCACATTAGCTCCATTGCCATGAGCGAAAATGTGACATCAGTACAACGCTCCATAAAAAAATCTTTAATAATGACGAAAACTCTTTTCATGAGCTTGCGAAAAAGGAAGAAGGTGCGCACTTCTCTTTGTTTGATCACATTCATGGCAAGATAATAATTACTATTTGTAGAAGCACTCTAATGTTCTCCATGAAATTGAATAAAACAGTATAAATTAAGAAATTTATTCCTCGCTTTAAAAGGATTGTTTTTTCAAGAATAAAGGTAAGAATGCATGAGAGTTTCATTTCATACTAATATAAGGGAAATATCTTCGAAAAATTCAAAGACGTTCTTTTCTTTAGTGCTCGTGTGATATCTGTGAATAGCCATTTTAGTAAGATTAAAAAATCTGGAAAACATTTAGCTGAAAAAGTTTTCAGGGGTATTTCAAATGAATAAAAATTTTTGTTTAACACAAATCTACTAAATTCATTAGTTGTTAAAGTTTCAGCTTTGTGGTCTATCGAGAGGAATGAAGAAAGAGGTACGCCTGATGTTTATTGTGTTAATCAAGTAATGGAGATTTATGTAAAATTATTTATATGTAATTTTGTATTTTTAAGTATACTTCATGACGTTTTCAATGACAATGCTTTTCAATAAGACAGTACTCTGTAAAAGATTACTTATGGGTACTCCTTGATATTTTTGATACCAAGATAAGTGCCAAAATGTGAATAGTTGAAGTTAAAACGTAAAAATAACAGGGTTACCAGAAATTAAATATTATCTCCTATATTTATCGCCATATTTTTTGCCATACCAAAAAGTACCCGCTTCTACATGGAACCCTAGTACTCGTTAATTAATGTAGAATTAAGTTTTTTTAAATTTTAAAATATTATATTTTCGTTGGAAATACCCGATGACATTTGAATAAAGAAAGCAATCGAAAGTAAGTAATCTGAGTGTTGTCCCAAAATATTATTTTCGATTGTTAAAAAAATAATACACAGTGAATCATAATTTTTTTATTATTCTGAATATCTACATTATAATGTTATTAACTTATAAAATGTATTCTATGAGTTATGAAAATTATTATGTATTAGTCTTAATCAATGTAAAAAGAAATGCTAGTAAATATTTCAAGCATTTTTCTAAGCAATAAAAACAGTTTTAATTATCTATCAAACGCACATAAACATAGCTATTTTTTGCTTTCGATCTGTGTTTGCAACTACACATGCGCAGGACAAATTTTCTCTTGATTTGTCATCTTTGTTATGTACACTCAAACGCATTGAGAAGAATCACATACTGTTTTGTATGTAAGTTTGTTTAGAATTAGTGATATGTATGTATGTATGTATGTATGTATCTATCTATCTATCTATCTATCTATCTATCTATCTATCTATCTATCTATCTATCTATCTATCTATCTATCTATCTATCTATCTATCTATCTATCTATCTATCTATCTATCTATCTATCTATCTATCTATCTATCTATCTATCTATCTATCTATCTATCTATCTATCTATCTATCTATCTATCTATCTATCTATCTATCTATCTATCTATCTATCTATCTATCTATCTATCTATCTATCTATCTATCTATCTATCTATCTATCTATCTATCTATCTATCTATCTATCTATCTATCTATCTATCTATCTATCTATCTATCTATCTATCTATCTATCTATCTATCTATCTATCTATCTATCTATCTATCTATCTATCTATCTATCTATCTATCTATCTATCTATCTATCTATCTATCTATCTATCTATCTATCTATCTATCTATCTATCTATCTATCTATCTATCTATCTATCTATCTATCTATCTATCTATCTATCTATCTATCTATCTATCTATCTATCTATCTATCTATCTATCTATCTATCTATCTATCTATCTATCTATCTATCTATCTATCTATCTATCTATCTATCTATCTATCTATCTATCTATCTATCTATCTATCTATCTATCTATCTATCTATCTATCTATCTATCTATCTATCTATCTATCTATCTATCTATCTATCTATCTATCTATCTATCTATCTATCTATCTATCTATCTATCTATCTATCTATCTATCTATCTATCTATCTATCTATCTATCTATCTATCTATCTATCTATCTATCTATCTATCTATCTATCTATCTATCTATCTATCTATCTATCTATCTATCTATCTATCTATCTATCTATCTATCTATCTATCTATCTATCTATCTATCTATCTATCTATCTATCTATCTATCTATCTATCTATCTATCTATCTATCTATCTATCTATCTATCTATCTATCTATCTATCTATCTATCTATCTATCTATCTATCTATCTATCTATCTATCTATCTATCTATCTATCTATCTATCTATCTATCTATCTATCTATCTATCTATCTATCTATCTATCTATCTATCTATCTATCTATCTATCTATCTATCTATCTATCTATCTATCTATCTATCTATCTATCTATCTATCTATCTATCTATCTATCTATCTATCTATCTATCTATCTATCTATCTATCTATCTATCTATCTATCTATCTATCTATATATATATATATATATATATATATATATATATATATATATATATATATATATATATATATATATATATATATATATATATATTAAGGAACACTTGCAATGTCATATAATGAGTAAAAAGAATCTAAAGAATCTTATATACTAATCCATATTGATTTTACAGGTATTTCATAAAATTTTTGTCATGAAAAAATATTAATCAATATCACTAAAATTATGAAGTAAAGATTTAATTTTAAATTATTATTAATTAATGGAGGAATATTAATGATAGAGCTGTATCTTTGAATATCTTAGAATGAGAACAGCAAGATTTCATCCAAAATAATATCGGGTGCTTCTCCATTCGCTCTATTTTAACATCTTGCCAATATCGAAAGTAATTTCACAGGAGTTCATTTTGTATCTTCTCATAAAGTTTATGATGTGATATCATTCCGATGTGAGAAATTTCCATAAGAAACCAATTTGCTTAAAAAATATGAGTGATTTCTATCTTAATATGCTCGTAAAATGTAAGATTTATGATAATGTATTTATTACACGAGGCACAAAATTTATTTAAAAAACTATTTAATAGTATTCAATTAACAATCCTGATTAAGAAATGTTCAATAAAACGTTTCCTTGAGCTTCAAAGACATTCTTTATATAAGTGGTAAATAAATTAAGAAAAATTTCTGAAAATAATGGTATCCTAACGATACTGTTAATGATAAAATAAGGATAAGTTAGCCATAAAAGAAAATTTAGGAAATTCGCTTTTTAATAAACAAAAAAATCGGGAAAAAATTATAATAGAAATGTGTGTTTCATAATAGAAAAAATATGTAACTTTCATGAAATGAAATATAAATTTTAATTTTGAAATTTATGTTAAATTAATTTTTAGATAATAATATGAAATTTAGTAAGTTAATTTCATTTAAAGAAACCACTTTTCATAAAGTAACTTTCAAATGATTTTATAAAATAAACTAGTTCAAAATAAACATGCGCATTAATGTATAAATATAAATTAATAATATAATGCAAAGTTAATTATAAATTAATATAATTTAACTTAAATAAATATTTCTCATTTTTAAAAACGTTAATTGCTAAATAAAAAACTATCCTTCAGAATTTGGATTCAGTACTACTCGAGTCCAGCTGATACCTGAAATATTAACGTTCTTCTTTTCTGTTCAATAGTTCATGAATCCGAATTTTACCTTGAGGGACGAATGTTTTTAGTAGTTCAAACTTCACTTTGAACTGTTGTTCGGGTTCTAATTAATTCTGGTAGGAAGAAAATGGCCATTGCATAACAAACGAAGCAAAGCAATCAGTCAAAACAATACGGTAGCAAATTAATCAGATTCATATGAAAAAATAGAATACCGAAATTTTGCTACACATATCTATATTTAGAAACAAAATTATTTGAAAATATATGAATAAGTCTAGTTAGTTATTAAACTAATACTCAGATTAATTTTAAAATGATCCTGTGTTGGGCCTTATTTGTGCTGCAAACGAGAAAACCAGTGAAACCACCAAACAGCCCTCCCCCTCTGAAAGCTATTTGAAAAAGGTAGAAAGACAACATCCACTTTCTTTTGTTTAATAACGGCTGATAACAAACTTGGGATCCTTTTGTCTGAAAAACACTTTTACCATAATTATGTTAATTCGACACGTTGTCCTTAATATACTTTAAACTTAAAAAAATTCTAATAATAGATAAATCAAAAATTTATTTTTTGAAACGATTAAGATAATTTTCAAGATTTTAATTCTAAAAAATATTTAATATGCTAATTCTTTTATTATAACTGTAAAAGGACATTTCAAAATCGAATAACTATAAGTAAACATTTTAATAAAAATAAATGCAATTTAATTAAATAAAAAAGATAATAGTTTTTAATGAAAATTCTGTCCAGTGACATAAAAATGCAGATGCTTCGATGTAAGCATATTTGCGTTGGCAGTTAATTTATGTTTTGAAAAACTAATTGAATAAAGAAATATCAAATGAATGGACAGATACATGCTTTAACCATGTTATCTAAATATCTTATTGTCAAGATTTATAGTTTGTATTTTGATTTAAAATTCTATAAAGATGAATGATATTCTATTAGAAAGCGCAAAAATATATCAGAAGGTAAAATATGATGCCGGTGAAAGAATATATTGCCACATTTATTTTATAAAATGAAAAGAAAATGACAACCACAAAATATTCGAGAGACCATCTCGGAATTTTTTTTACAAATTATTCCCTTAAGGCTCACTATCAATCAATTCCCTTTTTATTCGTTCCTACTATAAAATGATTTATGGATAATGTTTTCCACTAATAGAAGGAAGGATTCCTATTTCTGTTGAAAGAGTTCTTAATTTGCTTTATTTCTTTTTTTGGCTAACTTGTCCTTTTAAAAATCAATGATAATATTCACATTTCTTTGACGAGTGATTTTAGTCAAGAACACAAGTGTCGCATTTTTACCCGTTCGTATTTGCATTTGACATTCTTCTTGAAAATTTACATCACAAATATTAAACTTTTTTTTGAAAACAAGATTTTTGATTAGTTGTAAGAGTAATTATTTCAATTTCATTACTTCAAAACGGCAGTTAAATGTTTAATCATATATATATATATATATATATATATATATATATATATATATATATATATATATATATATATATATATATATATATATATATATATATATATATATATATATATATATATATATATATATAAAAGTTTTAACTAACCCACAACTTTAAAATGAAATAACCCAAAAATAATGGCAGCACAGAAAATTTTTTTTAGTGAAAATAACGTCGAAAATGATGCTTAAGGTTTCCAAAGTGAGAACCTTTAGAGGTAATACAGTAGTGCAACCTAGTCACGAATTTATCAATTACTCGCTTTAGTGTTTCTGTTTTAGTGCTTGCAAAAGAGTCAGTAATAAATTTTTTGAGACTCTTGAAGTCTGTCGGCTTCTTTTTGTATACCAAACCTTTCATGTAAACCTAAAATTAAAATAGTATGGATTCATATTGGGTGAATAAGGTTTTGAATGCTATGCACAAGGATGATTGTTCAGATATTGATAAACAATAATCCGGATTCCAAATACACTGTTAATGGTGTAAAAACATTCTACCTGTTCTATGCAGAATGGAACCATTCTATATGAGCCAATATCCTCCGTATAGCCAGAGCATGAATCTAGATTGAAAAATTTGTTTCTGCACTTCCTCATACACATAAGCTTAACAGTTGTCGCAAAGTAAATTAGTCCGATAACTTCTGATCCACGAGGAGCAGCCCAAACTGTTAGCTTATGTGAATCCAATAATCTTGACACATTAACAAACTTAGGACTTATATAGGTCCCTGGAAACGATAATTCAGTCGGTTAGGATAACATGACAATCAGAAATGGTCTTCATCTGAAAATCTTATCTTCTTTAGTCCAATATCCCTGTATCGATGAGATCCAATATCTCATTAGCGAAATCGCTAATGTCCATCGGTCCAAACGGGTGAGATACAGTTATATAGGATAAATTGAACAGTTTGGATCTTGTAAGGAAAGACCCCAATAACCATCCTGAATATCTTGGCTAGAGTGCTCCGACTCTTATACAATATATTTACCAATCTACGAGTGCATGTGCTTGTCTTATCTACTATGACATCCCTTGCTTCATGAATCATTTCTTCTTTTCTAACCATCATCTTTGCGCCAGCTGTTCAGAAACCTTCAGATTGATCATCCAACCAAACATCTAACATTTTCTTATAAGATCACTTATTATTTCCCCAGAAGGTTACGGGTAGTTTTTGTACGTTGCAGCTCACTTCAGTAACTACAGTGTTGAATTCTCATCCTATAAATACCAAGTTTTAACAATGAATATACGATCTTCGGTTGAATATATCATTTTGGGCGTGAAACCAACGTGAAACAGTTTTCTCCGACACAGCGTTACTACATAGCGCCATCTAGTGAATCTCTACAAAGATATTTCCTTTTACATATGTAGGTTAATTAAAAGACACCTTATATATATATATATATATATATATATATATATATATATATATATATATATATATATATATATATATATATATATATATATATATATATATATATATATATATATATATATATATATATATATATATATATATATATATATACTATCTTACTTTGCCAATTAGTTTTCAAAAGTTACAGAAATTTTGTATCTTAAAAATCAAACAATCTAAGTTTTCTAAGGAATTCAAAACTTCTTAAGAACTTATTTAAAGAATATTGTAAATATTTTGGAGAAACTATGTAATAAATTGTCTTAATCGAAATTACATTTTCACATGAAAAAATATTATTTGTAAAAAAAAAGAAACTTTGGAGCAAATTATTATTATTTTAATAAATTTGTTATAGGTGTTTATTTTAGGAATTCTAAATTTTCTTAAAGTTTGTAAATGGGAACACAAAACATATCAACCAAAAGAAAATTTCCTTGCATCTAAAATTGATTTGAAAAAAGCTTTTAAATTATTTTCTATAACAAATAATATTTTACTAATTTTGTAAGATATTTATTTAAGTGAAAAAGAAACATTTGAAGGAAATCAGAAAAATGTAAAAACTAAGTTTTTAATCTCTTTGGAATATAATAAACAAGAAACATTTTGAAGTGATTTTGTGAAAATAGTTATATTTTTAATGTATTTTATTTTCTAATTTTAAATTCCTTCTTTTTAATTGAATTTATTAAGCTGTAAATGTCTTATAAATTTTGTTGCATTTTATGATTTTTAACCTTAACAGTTTGTTATTTACATAGTTCTATGTAAATAACAAACTGTAAAGTTTCAATTAAACACAGTTTACACAATAATGTATTCATATTCCATTTAGTGAAAAATTGTTCCCTGTTATTTGTATTGTTTCCGTTTATTTTAATGTATTCTTGACAATGTTTAGTTTTTCACGTATAAAATATATTTTTTTATTAATGAAATGATCCTCTATCAATATTTGATGATCATTTGAAGTCATCATGGTGTAATGATGATACAACACTTTCCAAAAATATCTTTGACTTGCGCGATGACTGGAAGAATTTATATATCCGAATATCAAATTTATGAATTAGATTATAAATCTTGAATAGTTCTATACTTTCTCAATTTTTTGTATTAATACGAGCTATTAAATTTATTGAATAATTTTTGAGAAATCTTCAGTAAAAAATTGTAACACAAGGGAAGTTTATAAAATACATCGTTCATTTAATTGAGTACTTATGTTTTAATAAATTTTTTAATGAAATTAATGGATTAAATAATATAATTGAACATCAATTTGAAATTTATCAAAAGAAGGAAATATTTGTTTCATTGTGGTGCTTAACAATGAAAATATACTTTATCATATTAAAAACTAATTCCTTTATGCCGTAATAGAATGTAAACTTCATGCATAAGCTCTTCTTTCTACCTTTTGCATCTAAATAATTTTTAGAGTAGTACCTAATATTAATTCAATTTTATCAAAATTTTTTCTAGGGAAATGTCCAACTTGACTTATATTCCAACACTATTAGATATTGGAAATAATTTAAAATAATGGAGTTAAATAAACTAAATTGTTAAAAAGAGTACTCAAATAGAACTTGATTAAATTCTGTATGATCTTCAACATTCAAAACATATCTTAATTAACGGAAAATCTTATTCAAAGCTATTTACAAGGAAATGGTTATTCTTTGCAAATAATTGTTAACAACAATTGCTTTAAAACCACAATTTGCGTTTTTAATACGATATAAATTTCTCATAAGCAAAAATACTCAAAGATTATTCAGAACTAATAAAATTGTGAAAATGCTTCAGTTAAAATAACCAGACCTTTATAATCAATTCATTGGTTTACTTACTCTAAGAATATAAAATACCCTGTTAATATCAGTAATAGTATAATATGTAAATATAACACAAATCATATGATTTTTACTGCTGATAATTTGCCTAAATTTTCAAAACTTTTAAATAATTAATAAATTTCTTATAATTTACACTTTTTTTTAAAAAATTACACATATATTCCAATTTTTATCATTGAATATGATTACTTTGAAAATAATTTATATTATTAGTTTTGAAAAGTTATAATTTTAAATATTAAAGTATGCTTAAAACTTACACATTTATACAGCAAGGATTTAATATTGCAATGAACAAAAACTAGGTATTTTGATATAGTTACATATTTTTAATTACATTAAATGCATTTAAAAAAATTTCATAACTTTATGATTTAGTATATATCTTATACCAGCTGAATGAAAGAATTTATTATTTTTATCTAAATTATATAATTGATAAATTTAGCTAAACATTTTTTACAGTAAGATATTTAATTTGTAATACCTAACATCATCGCAAGAATATCTTATTTTAAAAGAATAATATTGAAAATAATTATCAGCATTAATATTTAAACTCTTTTAATGTTTTAAATTTAAGCACCAAAAGCATTAGGTAATACTTTTTGGAGCATTTTACATAAAATAGATTTTCACACAATTTTTTTATTTTTAGAAAATTTTACTTAAACTGAGATTATATTTTTTCCTGCGATTTTATGGGTTTCGTTGTAGCCAAGTAAAAAATATTACTTATTTCCTATTCTGTAACAGTAAATATGATACAAAATTTTTTGGTGTTGTACTCTTCATTAGATTCCATATTTTAATTATAATACTAAATTTATTATTATCTGTAGCAGAAATTTATTTTTATCTGTAG
The DNA here is from genome assembly GCA_037975125.1 of Latrodectus hesperus. Taxonomy (NCBI): domain Eukaryota; kingdom Metazoa; phylum Arthropoda; class Arachnida; order Araneae; family Theridiidae; genus Latrodectus; species Latrodectus hesperus. The sequence goes on from CM075860.1 coordinate 50,136,064, forward strand.
TAGAAACCATGTTTACAATTAAATAATTTATAAATTTCAAACATTTATATAAATTATACTGTGCAACTGTAAGTATACATAAAATTGCATATATATTGAATATTTTTCTAAAATATGGTTCAGAGTTATCTTTTTGAAATTACTCTCAATTATAATTTTGCGTTCTAAGGAAAAACTTAACTTATCAAATATTTTTAATCACACATTAAATTTTATTAATTTAATCAGTTTGATTATTACACGAAATATACGTAACTTTACTATTACAAAATATTTTTATCAAACAGATTGAAAATATTTTATTTTGAATAATTATTTTATATTTAAAAATAATTACACTTGCTGACAATATTTTACTTAAAATCTTTTTACGATCAAATAAATTTGAAATTTTATTTTATTAAATTTTAAAAATCTGTAAATCATTAAGCAAATAATTAAGCTTCCTCCACTACTTTTTAATGTGATCCACTGAGCAAGAATGAAGTAAATTAAATATGTTTAGAATTTTATTCTCAGATCTGTAACGTGGTTTGCTTCTATTTAGAGAAAAATCACCTTTTTACGAATCTATTTCAATTCATGTTTTTTATATGTATCATTACTTCAAAGCAAACATATAAACTCATTTTATGCATTAGACAGAACAAAATTTTTTTAACACATACCCTATGATAGGAATTATGAAGTTTATGTGACTCCAGTAATTAATTTTAATAAGCAGAAAGATTTTTCTTAAGGTAAATTTTCCTGGATGCTTGAAAGCTATAAAAAATATTAATCCAGATAAAAACAAACTATTTTTTAAAACTTTGGTTTTTCATTTGACTACCTAACAGTATTTTTTTAAGGTTTTTAAGACTAGAATCCTAAAATTCTATTTCAATCAAGTTCATTACTTTCCAATTAATAATTCTATTAATTGGAAAGTAATGAACTTGATTGAAATATAAATCTTTCTTAAATTAATGGTTATTTCTATTTTAATTAATTTAGGGAAATATCTTAGTAGTAAATTTAACTATAATGTTAATAAATTATTTTTGAAGATTCAGATTTTTGTTAGATTCTTTATGTTATAGAAAAATGTTATTCTCTCTGATTGTTGAATATTAGAGTATATAATATTTTGTAACATATTTAATATCATGCTTTATGTTGATTGTTTTTATACTCTTTATAATAAATGAATATCTTTATAAAAATTACAAAGGGTTGATAAATATCTTTTGAAAGATGAATTGAATAAATTGAATTTTTGTTTTATATATGATAACATGTTCATATGTCCTCTTTATATAATTTATACTAGATCATTCATTTTCAGTTTGTTGTTTCAAGTTAATAATTATTTAAATTTGATATTAATAATGTAATGACTGATCAGTCATGACAGATGATTCCAAATTTTAATTTGTATTTATATGAAAATTGATTTGTTTTTTTTAAGAATGTCAATTGTAATGAAAATTAAAACAATTGTTTAATTACTTAATGTTATAAGTATAACATAAAGTAATTAATGTTATTAAAATAATTAAGAGAATCTTAAAGATTTAATTTACAGATTATAAAATTTTTAAGTAAATCATTTAACTGATCGTTTTAGTCATATCAAATCATAATTTTCATTCGATAAATATTATCGTAAAAGACAGTAAAGTTTGCACAATATTTTTATCTAGTTTAGCTCTATCAGCAATTCTGAAAGAACTTATAAGTTCTATAACCACTACTCCTCTTCTTTTCTGGCTGCTTGACTTATTGATAAAATATATAAGTATTACCTAGTTATGGTGTTGATTTTTTTTATAAAGGTATGGTGGAAGTTTAAAGAATTTTGGAAATTATAAGAAAGAATTATAGTTCAGGTAATTTAAGTGGCAAACGTTTCTTTGTTTGGTCTTGAGAAAAAAATAATAAAGTATTTGGCAGTCTTGGGAATGCCTCATTTAAGTTGTTAGCACTATTAAAGATTGTATTATGTAAAGAATGTTTTTGCAAATTATGTTGAAACTCTTATTTTGCGATCTGAACTCCAAACATACTGGCATCCAAAAGTTAAAGAACATTATGTTATTCTGAAAGCTCACCATAGAAAATAACTGCGGATGTAACTTTTATTGATTTTAAATTTTTGTTTGCAGATTAGCTGAAAATAGTCAGTGGGTAAAATAGCAATTTAAAGTAGGATATATATATTTATAAATAAATATATATATATATATATATATATATATATATATATATATATATATATATATATATATATATATATATATATATATATATATATATATATATATAAATATATATATATATATATATATATATATATATATATATATATATATATATATATATATATATATATATATATATATATATATATATATATATTTATAAATATATATATATATATATATTTATATATATATATATATATATATATATATATATATATATATATATATATATATATATATATATATATACATACATACATACATATATATATATATATATATATATATATATATATATATATATATATATATATATATATATATATATATATATATATATATATATATATATATAATCGTACATTTTTATAAAATTAATCAATGAAAAACCAAATTAAGAATAATAATCAAATACTAGATGAAGAATAATACATTGATACATTGAAAATACCAAATGGAGAAAAATAATATATTTCTAAAATCAAATCCAAATATATATAATCAAAAAAAAATTAATAATAATAATCAAATACTAGATGGAGAATAATACATAGAAAATAAGAAATACAGTAAACAGATGGAAAAAATGTTCAATATATAGTTTAAAATTTCAAAGAAAATATAGAATAAAGGAAAATGGAACGAAGTACCAACAAGGCCAGCTTCTTTAGAGGGTGTTGACATTGGTACAAAGTATGGATTTTCTGCATTGATCAAGAATCTATCACGAATTTACTAAATGCAAATTTCCACAGAAAAGAATCAGCATTTTGCTCTATTTGGTTACCAGAGAAAGCCAATCAGAGTAGACGTTGTCCTTTAAAAACATCATCTCTTCAAGTTATATTTTTATAACATCATCCGAATATTTTCGTAAATGTTATGGTGGCGTAAACTTGTAAAGAATTGGTTGATATGATCCTCTTTTACGGTGAAGCAAAAGGGAATGTATGCGAAGCATGAAGATCACATGAATAGCAGTTCCTAACTGTCGTATTTAAAGCCAACCAACTTTTCCAGTGTTGATCGATTACTGCGAGAAAGCGGTTCATTTATCATCTCAAAAAGCAGTGCAAGACATTCGCCAATTATTCTAACACCAGAAATGGAAGACCGAGTTTTGACTATATTTGAAAAAGCTCTTTCCACAAGTACGCGAGTAGTGGTTTAAGAAATGTGTATTTTTCAACAAGTAGTGCGGTGTATTTTCACGAGGAACGCATGCACCCTTACCACGCTCAAAAAGTGCAATCTTTTCGGGCACATGATTAACCCTTCCGGACAGACTATGTGCAGTGGATACGGTTATAAAAAATAACAATCCATGATTATTTACTGCATTAGTATTATTTAAAGAAAAGGCAACATTCAGCAGAGAAGGCATTTTCAACACGCGCAATCAACACGCTTGGTCTGAAAACAATGCCCATTGTACAACACCTCGTAGATAACCAGCAAATTTACCGCGAACGTCTGTGCGGGTATCCTTGGTGATTACCTAATAGACCCTCATATCATGCCAGACCATTTGATCGGTGCAACATACCGTATCTTCTTGGAACAAAAGTTTATCAGTTTATTGTAGACTTCCCATCCTGAGAGACATGTGGTTCATGAAAGATTTTTCCATTACGGTCTGTAAGTATTTGAATGCTTCCGCACGATGGATTGGACGTAGTGCACCTGTGGCTTGGTCTCCTTGCTCTCGGGGACCTCAACCCAATGGACTTTTTCCTCTGGGGGCACATGAAATCTTATCGTACGAGATACATGTGCACTCAACTAAAAATCTCAGGGCTAGATTTATTGTTGCGGTGGACAAAATTAATACGGCATCAGGAATTTTTGAGAGAATGTGCCTGTCGTTATTTCGCCGTAGTCAACTGTGCAACGATGCACATAGGGGGCATTTTGAGCATTTGGAGGGAGATTTTCACTAAAAAATAAATATAATTGTGAAACTTTTGGTATTATTCATTCGATTACCCAAAACTGTTATAAGTGTTGGGCTAGCACTGTTAGGTGGGAATTCTTTTCTGCCTTTCAGAATGGAATGCGACCCTATGTTCCTATCTAATTATTGCTTGTCTGAATGGATACCTATCACCCCTCTTAATTTCTAAAAACAACTTAGTCACCATATATATATATATATATATATATATATATATATATATATATATATATATATATATATATATAATATATAATATAAGCAAAACAAAATTCATCATGGAAGACAATGTCTTTCCCTTCCGTTTTGTCTCTTTGCCGTTTCCGTATCATTGGCGATGCAAACGCCAGTGGATAAGCAAAAACATGGGCACCTTTCGGTCATTTCATTCATATGTAAACGACGTCTAATGGTGTGAGAAGACACTGAATGATGGATAAGACTGAATTTGTTGTGCTGTAGTTTATGATGTGGCTGAGGGATATGCCATTGCCATGCACTCAATGTGATTGTCATCTCGTGCAGTGGTGCAACGAGATGTCAGCGTGGTTGGTTTTTCGTTCCTTCATGCATCCAGTTATTACAGATATCCACATCCCAGTAAGTTGCTTTTATACAGCCCCATCATCGATTTCTTGAAGAACAATCAGAAATATTTCTAGATTACTATTCTTCTGTTGGATTTAGAAACTTCCTCAGAAAACTTCCAATGTCTTCTACGAGGCCTAGTTAATAAGTTTACTTTAAACAATTAAAAAAATTCAGTACTTCAAATTTGTAATCTCTTTTTCCTCATAAAATAAAGAGCTTGCACGTGGCACTACAATTATTAGTGTAGGGCTTGTGTGTTGCAATGCTAATGATTTTTAAATCTCATTGCCTCAAGCATATGATGCAAATTTTACAAGATTTGCTTGTTTTCTTCATGGTGCTGCATGTTAGATGGTTAGCAGATTTGATAGCAATTAAATGCTTTCTATTTGATTTAAAAATATCATGCCGTTTTCAATATTGCTTTGAAATATTTTTTCTGCAAAAAACTTTTTAAATATTTTTGTAGATTCTAATTTTCTTAAGAGAGAGAGAGAGAGAGATAATTATAGATTAAAAATTAAGTGTTCATTGAATAGAAATGATTAACAGAAATTAAACGGAAAATTATTATAAAATTAGACATAAAACATATAAATACAGTTTTTGCGAAACAAAAATCTAGAATACTTTAGATTATATTACTTGAAATTTGCATTAAGTTCACACACACATGTATTAAATGCAACTACATTCTAAGCTTAACATTGAGATGAAAGATAAAATTTAATGAAAATCAATTTACAATTAAATTTTATGTTTCAAAGGTTGCAGTTGAAAAAGGGAATAATACTATTATACTATGTCCTACTCAGATGCCAAATTGAAAATTATTTTGCTTAATTATTATTGCACTTTTCTAAAACCCAACAATATGATTATAAAGAGTATTAGCAAGTTCAAAATTTTCAGTCTGAAAGTTTCCTTCTGTGTTTCAAAATAATTTGTTTCTTTTACAAGAATATAACGAGACTTAAATATGACACATTAGTGGAATGAATATTCGAGAAACTCCAGCGATGAATTAAAGGAACATAAAAAAGAAAATAATTTGTCTGCGCGCATAAAGAAACTTTAATTAGAGATTTGTCAAATTAATTTTTGTGCAGTGCTTTTCGAGTTAATTTAAATGGAAAACCTAAAGCATAGAATAAAAATTTATTCCAATTGTATAGATATAAAATTCACTGAATAGCAAAGAATTGCGTATCACGTTTCTAAGTACAACTAAATTATTTTACATTCTGACATTAATGTTAATGAATATTGAATATTTTAAAGGCTAATTAAAAATAATTTAAAAATAAGAGACACTTTATAATTACACTTTCCTTTATACTAATTATAAAATGTTAAAGCAAATAAAATTGTCACCATAAAATAATATAATTAGATTAGAATTTTATCGATTAAATAAAAATTATCGAAACTTCATCAATAAAATATTAATAACATTATTTTTTCCTGCAAATACATTTATTTTATTTATTTAAATTTGTAACTTCCTTAAATTTTTATGACATAATACTTTTAATTAATTTGATGTCAATTAAAAAATACATTATTGCTATACATTTTCTACATTATTGAAAATTAAGATGTCGAAGCTTTTTTAAATTGTTCATAAAAGAATATTGATAAACATTTTGCCTTAAAATCAGGTATATATAATAAATGTGAATTAACTATTAAATATTAAATGGAAATCTTACAAATTGAGCTGCAATTTTGTTTTTGGGAAGTTTGCTTAGAAGATTCTGAAAATTTTTTGAATAATTATAGATTTTGAAGGTAACAAACTACTAGATTTGTTACCTTCAAAATCTAGTAGTTTGTTTTTCTCTTAGGGTTTCCCTCTTTAAAGCTTATTAATATGAGTATTTTCATTATCTTTAAAAGTAGTGCATAGTCTCAATTTTGCTTGAGTGTATTGTGCAAACATTTATTTACAATACCAAATATATTTTCTGTACATTTCAACTTTTGAAATTAAGCATTGAAAGTTAGTGTCTCCAAAAAATGTTTTTTTATAAATGTAAGCAGTGCTTCAGATTGATAAAACAAAATTTCAAGTTTGTCATAAAAAATAAAATGTTAACACTTTGTGAAATTTTGCAAAAAGAACTTTACTTTTACATTCCTTTTTCATTATGTTCTTTGTGTTTTGTTTTCTGATCTGTAATCAGGAATCTGTGCAACTGATGGAAATTGTTTTTGCATTCATTCAATGATGATTCAACATAAATTGTTTTTAAACAAAACAGCACAATTCTAATAATCAATCAAATTCAATTTTTATCAAGCATATTTTTCTTACATTGTATTTCATTCCTACAAGTATAAATAGTTGCTACATGTCTGTACACAACAAATGAATGAATTAAACAATAAAATATAATGAAGTTTAAAAAAATAATAGTTTTCTTAAGACTTATTAGTAAACGGTTGGTATAAATTGAACTTATTTCAATAATCAAATTATCAACACCCATTTAGAAATGAATTTTAATAAAAACTATACATATAACATTCAATTCTTGCTTAAAAATAGTTCATAAAAATATCACGCGTTTCTTTTTCAATCTTGTTATTTTCTGGTTTCAAATCCAATTTTTGCAATTCCATGTGTCAATTCTTTTAATTTACAGGTGGAATTTTCCTTACAGGTATTTTCATGGTTGCTCTTTTACTTTCTTGGACAACAGTTTAAAATATATTGAGAAATTTATTATTGTTTGAATTTCTGGACAGGTTTATCGAATGAAAATATTTAGTGCTTTTTGTTCGGATATCCATTATGAGGTTAATTTACGAATATAAACCCATTTTTTCCTAAACCATTTCTAATTTTAAATATTAACGTATTGCTGAAGTTGGATTTTCTGAGTCTCATTACATTAAATTTGGTTTGGTTTGTCGCTCAAAGGTCATTTTTGGCACACGAGGGCTAATTAGACCGGGACCTATGGTTTAAAGTGGATTTCAAACCACTACAAATATATTATTGAAGAGAACGAATTTTGCTTTTGACGAAAAAATACATGGTATAACTCCTTCAAAATAACTTATGCAAATTAATTTAAAAGATGTATAATCGTGTTTATATTACAAGTTGTATCTATCCAAATATAAAAATTGTTATTATTTCTTTATTTTAGATTTTCTCTAGACATGTCAGAAATAAAAGTACGCTACGCTCAAAATTACTAGCTCTGTGTAAATAGTCTTTATACAAATTTGAAAAATGTTATTGGAATAAAGATTGAAGCCTCAAGTAGTTAATAATTAGAAATCATAAAAACTTAAACGTATTTGTTAAGCATTGTGTGTAATCATATGCTTAAAAGTTTTAGTTATATTTGAATCTTGTATGCTGGTCTGTAATATTCCTTCTATAGCTGGTTGTTTTCCACATTCATGATGTTTAATAATACAAATCAAAGCATTACATTTTTTACGACTTCTGTTTCATATAAAGCTTATAATATAAGCCCACCAGATTTAGTGAATGCGGCTTCTAATGAAAAATCTACATTTAGATTTCAGAAAAAAAAAACTCGATTTGGAAAAAAATCGATATTTAATATTTCAATTATTCAAACTATTGTTTTTAACCATAAAAATTAAGTTTCACGTTTAAATTAGCTAAAATATATCGAATGTTATGAGCAGTATTTAAAGACTGCTTTTTGTTATGTGAATATTTTAAATAAAATCAGCGTTTTATTGAATTTATGATCTCTGGCGTGTAGGGAAAACTAAAAACACTAAAACTAAAACAGTGTAGGGAAACAATTTCCAAACCTCGAACAAGAGTATGTAATATAATTTATACTGTAGCAACGATTAAAGAGTGAGTTCTCTGATCATTCCAATATATTTTTTCTTTAATCCTAACTGTTAGATATAATTGATCATTTAAAAGCGGGGAAAATTATTCCTTTCATTCTTGAAATTTGTAAGATTTCTAGAAAAGTATGCATAAACATTTTTGGAAGATATTCAAAAATAGAATAAATTACAGCTTAAATTGCACCCAAAAACTAGTGAAAATTTTGAAATGAAAAAGCCTAAATTTTAAGATGGAGACAAACATCCTAATTTTTTTTCAATTTTATTTTCTCTATCCGAATAATCATTCTCAATTTTATCCCTTACGAAATTTCTGAGAAAACAAAGGGTTTTATTTGTACATAATACTATTTAAAAGAAGATTTCACATTTTTCTTCTTTTAAATAGATCTCGATCTTAAAATAAATGGGCCAGGAATTTTTCCTAAACATTTTGACTTGAATTCCTCGCACAAACTTCAACCATATGGTTTGAAGAGGAAATCATTAATTTTATGAACTTATAAATATTTAATTTTATCTAAAATACAACAAATATATTTATGGACGAATGCATAAAGGAAAAACCTTATAAAGATGTAAGAAAACTTACATATTAATTCAATAAATGAAATAATTTCGTATAATATCTAAGCAATTATTTTATTTATGATTTCAAAACCCCTTGTTACCCAGACTATTTTGTATTAAAATAGTTAATATTTAAAAAATCACATCAATATTTAAGTTTAATTTTTCATTTTCAAATCATTTTCTTTTAAATATTTTGATCAGAAATATTTCTTCAATTATTTTTGTTAAGTTTTCTTTTTATTCGGTTTTGCTGAGAATACGCCCAACAGTTTCTTTCCAACTAATGTTTTCTGAATAAAATTTAATATGAACAATGGCGTGATAATTTTTAAAATATAATTACTGTATAAAATTTAAATCAAATTATTCATTCTCCAGTAAATCGTTATTGAAATTTTATACTAGTTGTTTTTGTAATCACTATGTAAATTAATTAAATCAATGTAAATTATTTTATTACTAAAACAAACTTATCAATAGATAAATTAACTGGACATTAATTCTTCTTTTCGAAATATTTTTAAATTATAAATTTTTATTTTTTAATACTAAAAATGAAATGATTCAGAAAGGTTAAGTTTCAGCTTTTTAACCTCTCAATTGTTATTTTTTTCACAGAAATGCTAGTTATACCGAAAATAACATTTTAAAATTAATTTCGAATCCTACAAACATTTAACAAAAAGGTCAAAATTTTTAGTTTTAAAAAAATAACGAAAAAGTTGAAACAATTTTATTTTAAACACCATTTTAAATATATAAGCATTTATATTATTTTCGAAATGAAAGCTTTTTTAAAATTTGAAAATATTACCTAAAGTAAAAATATTTTTAAGGCTATAAAATATTCAGAATTGTTTTGTTAAAGCATAATAAATTTTAAAACGCATTTATTTAAAGAAAGATAAATATCATAAATACTTAACTATATTCTTAACGTGTATCATTGACAAAACTGTGTCCCGAATAGGGTTTATCCTGTTTAAATTAAATGTGCAAACTTTGTTACAAAATTTTTAAAAATAAAAATTAGTTAAAAATTAGTAAATATTGATTTCCAGTATGATCTGTTATCACACTACACAAACACATATAAAAATATAGAAATATAAAATATTACTACGATATTCAATTAATTATTCTTACAAAGATAAATATCACATTATAAAATATTTTACAGAGCTTTCCTACTTAGGATTTTGTTCCTTTAAGCATAAATACGTTTTTATATTATTCTATAAATTAATAATTTTGTTTACAATTGCTGCATTGCTAACTTACATCTTTGCAATTCTTTTTTCTTCATTTCTTGTAATATTCCTCATACTTAAAATACACACTGATTTATAAATGCAACTATAATCGCACACAATGCTTAGGTATAAGAATAAAGGTATAAGGAATATTGTTGATACAATTTCACACTTGTTATTCGTTTCTTTTTATTCATGGTTATCAGTTTCCATTTCATTGTGAGTGAAATTGCTAGATCTATTTAAGTCACGAAATAATCCAAATGTTTCCTGCTTAAACTGAAGAACTTTTGAAGAAGGATCTTGGCTTTGCCTTAGGTTATCATCAAGTGGTTTGCGTTTTATTCTATTTGCCATCATTTGATAAATATGGGTGTCTGAAGTATCTGAAGTTTTTCCAATTTCAGTAAAATCACTCTGGTTTGCTATTTTTTTCTTCAGAAAATGGCTGTAAGTTGGTATACAATTCGTATCTTCCAAGAAACGTGGAGGTTCAGGAGCAATAATCATGTTACCTCCAGACATATGAAGATAACGTTGGTCGATGGTTGGATGTGCACTTAACTTAAAAGTTTCTAGATATTTCAAATTCTCAATATCTTCTCCAACACACCGGTCTGAACTCATTTCATCATTTTCAGGCATTTTGCTTTCAGGAAGAGATTTATTTATTGGAAAACCAGAATTCATTGAGTTGATTAGAAATTCTGTTGAAACATAAGGTTGGAAAACGCCAGTTTCATTGGAATTCATTGCGTTCGTATTTGGAAGAAGAATAAAAGTCTATTGTGATTAATCTGTTTTCTCAAGGATATCCAACTGTTTAATAGTCTCTAATTTATTAAAAGTTTATTTTATTATCTGCTAGTGCTTATTTAATAACTTAACAAGACGTGGTCAAATAATAAAATAAAGTTCACAGAGGTCTGAAAACACCATTTTCAGTTTCTAAAATTCTCTTAGTTTCCTGCTGAATATTTCAGCAACATATTTTTTTGTTTTTAAATCGATCGCACAATATGATCAGTTATCTGCTTTCTGATTAATTAAACATCTAAATCTTTGGTAAAAGGTATAAAATTTGATCGATTTTATAGTTACTTAATGCATGTTAAGCATTGTCAACTGCATTACTCTACAGATATTCAGATGAAAACTAAGATAGTCTTAAGTAAAACAGAAATTATACTTCTGTAGATCAAGATCTAGAAGGAAATTTAAATCCATATTAGAAATAAATATACAGCTTAAATTTTGAATGTTCATATGCTTAAGCTATATAGTGAGATGTTTAAATAATTTTTCTAACTAAGAATTTTATAACTAATTCATTTCATGAAATTTTATTAATGACTGTCAGGATAACATTTTTATTATTGAGGACTGCAGTATATTTTTTAATAACTTTGTGTGAAAATATCGATAAAGGGAAATAGAAATGAAAAGGCAAACTTTACTACAATATGGTGAAAAGCTAAGCATTAATATTAGATTATAAGTGTATCTAATGTACTTTAAACCTTATCATTAAGCATATTAAATAAACTAATGATAAATTTGCCAAGTGAAACATTATACATACTTAATTTCCGAAAATGAGATCATTTAGTTGTTAACAGTAAATATTAATAATGGAATTCGGTATTAGCATTTTTCAGTATTTCAGTGCACAGAAATGTGATCTTACGCAGATTAAGAGTAATTTAAACTTTATAAAATAGTAATATATATATATATATATATATATATATATATATATATATATATATATATATATATATATATATATATATATATATATATATATATAATTACAAAAATTTACTTTATTTAATCTTTGCAATAAGTATTTTTAAAACGTTACGTTTAATCTTGTTGTTTAATTGTTGAGCTGTTATAAATTTTGAAAGAGAGAAGCATAATTTGATATTGTAAGAACTTTTGACTAGACATATGATTGTTTAAGTTTTACACACCACACACACATATTTTATATATGAGTGCTTACTACTGCAAAACTGAAGAATATTGACTTTGACCAGTGAATGTCAAGTATACAAAGCATTTTGCTGGATGATCGAATATTTAATTGTATTTTCATAGATTCGATCTATCACGTATGTATACCGAGAATCATCAAAATGTTCTAGTTAAGGTCGAAATAACATGCTGAGAGTTCAGTAGAGAGGTAAATTTGATGCCAAATCTTTTGTTTTTCTGCAAAGAAAGTTACGTATCATGCATTTGTTTAGCCACGTAGCATTAATGTCTATGAATTTCATTCACGTGAATTTCAATAGGTTGTCTATGAATTTCAATAGGTTGTGCGTAACGTTTTCTTTATATTTACAAATTACTATACAATATTTAAAATTATATTGAATCGATATTGGTGTGAATTGCGATTTTTTGAAAAAGTAATTAATTTCAAGGTAAAATTTTTTCTGTTTTTCAAGAAGACGACAATAATATATTTTGAAATATTTTCTGCTAAATCTAAGTGCATTGCACCTTTGGATTACCTATGATTAAAAGTTTTAACCCTTTAAAAACTCTGATGAATAAAAATTAATATAATTAATGAAAATAATAGAGGCATATATGTCAACAAAGATGAAATGTTCATTATATTACATGAAATTCACATACGAATACGTCACAGAGGAAGAACACATATGTTTACAGATGGAAGAACACACACACACACACACAACACACACACACACACACACACACACAGCACACACCACACACACACACACACACACACACACACGCATCTGCACGACACTTAGCAATCGCACGCACGCACATAAAAACTTCTATGTGATGCCATTAATCTCAGTAATCTGTAATTTTTTACTTTGGATTTACGGACAATGCGGATCACTTATACACATATATATACACATTACGTCTTTCATGCACACATATTTTGTTTCTATATCTTTTCACATACACTACTATTACGCACACGCAGACTACACATCTCATATATATACACGTACCTATTGCATGCACAGACATACACATTTGCTCACATACACACACATTCGGACCAAATATACGTTAAATATTAATGGAATGATTTTCAATAACTGTAAATTTTATTCTGTGAAATTAAGAAATGATATAAATTTCACTCTTTATCGTTTTTTGCTTCTCCGAAAATTTTTTCATACTCTTATGCTTTTCTATTCTTAAGTAATAATACTTATCGAAAAGGCATCAATTTGAACATTGAAATTTAGAACATGTAGTGGCATCAAATAGACAAATAAGATCAAACACATTTTCTTCACATTTCTCTTTTCTTGAAGTCTTTTCATTGTAACTTAGTAGGTATATAAAATAGTAAATGGAAAAAAATTTGAATTAAAATTAGACACAGAGTAAACTAATTTTGATACTGTTTGTTCCTACTCAAAGTTAATATATTCTTGTAGAAATTAAAAAATTCTTTATTAAACCTTTAAATTTCTTATAATTCTAAAGATATTTTATCCAGAATCTCAACTATTAGAACTACAGAAATGTAATATTAAACAAATTATTTGAAATAAAGTTTAATAAAAGTCAAATTTACTGCTGCGAAATTCGATTTTACTTCTAAATCATTTTCAAAACGAATTTAATAAAATTATGTGCTAATAACTCCACTATAAAATAATAGTTTGTAGTAATTGTCAACTTTAATTTAATATTTGATTTCTGTAGTGTTAATTTTTAATGATTTTTTAAAATAGAAAGCTTTAATTAAAATGTATTTTATGATGGAAGATTTTTAATATGAAAATAATTTATTCAATTTAATTTGAGATATCATTCATAATATTTTTTGATACAATTAAAGATATTTTAATTTAGATAGTGTTTTCAAAAATATTATCTTTCAACTAACTTATTTCAGAAGTATTTACTTGTATAACTAGCTTAATAGCAATGTATTTATAATAATTATTTTATCGTATTTTGTTTTATATTATAACTTATTTTCTCTCTGCTCATTGTGTGCCGTTTTATATATCTAGTTGCATTTTTCCAGAGCAAATCATCAATTCGTACAAGTAAAATTCAACGATTATAATGAATATTTCGTCCCAAGGACGTTTCTTATAAATACACAAAAATATGTAAATGTACTGGATTAAGCTTATTTTTACACTGCAAACTTATTCTCTGAAATGCAATGTCTCCTTGAGCAATTATTCTCTACGAATTTCAATTGAAATTGTCACCTTAAAATGTTTGAAAACTGTAGAAATTAATGTTAAAAAATGCTATTTCCCTGAAAAATGCATTTTGCTGGTCTATAGTCATTGTTCATATAGAGATTATTTAAGGGGAAGAGATTATTTAAAAGGATTGAACCAAGAGTAATAAGCCCCCTTTTAATAATTCATAGTAAAGCTTGAAGCAATTTCAATTCAGCGGTTTTCGAACAAGATGGCTTGGATTAGTTCTACTAGTTAATATTACCGCCAAAATTATGATCTTATGAATTTTAATTCCTAATTATTCTATGACATAGTGAAAATTTGATTTTCAAAGATGTCTGCAGTATTCAAAATTGTGGTATCAAGTAAAAATCTAATCATAAATCCTTTTCTTATTTATTATAACAATTAGTGTGTGTTTACATTGTACAAAGCTTAAAAAGAATTCAGTGTCCTGTGGTAACACTGAAATGTTTTCCATTTGACAAATGGATTCGATCTTGTGTTCTTGATTGCTTCTGGATCCTATTCTTATATTTACACGTATTTCCTTACAATTCATTGATAAAATATTAATTTACCGGAAATTTTTATTATTATTTTGGTATAAATATAAAATTATCCAACATACGCATTAATAATTACGTGAATTTGCTTTCAAATTAAATACAAATAATTAAATTTTTTTTATCTTAGTTTATTTATTTTAAATTTACTCTCTGCTACTTTCATACCATTTTTTTGTCCTTAAAACAACTTTATATTTTATAGATGTTCAAAAAACTTCAATCAAAGATATTAAAACCATTACACATATTTATTAAATTAAGAGATTAAGTTCCTTATACAATTTCATTCACTGAAAAGAAAGACATTTAAAAGAAAGATATTTGCATGTACAATTGAGAGTATTAAAAATACAATACAGAGCATTATCTCATTTCAAAATTTTTGCCATTTTCCTTTCTTCCTAGTGAGAATATAAATTTAAGATATATTAAATTATCTGAAATCCAGAAAATAATGATTCCTGATTTAATAAACAACTTGAAAAACTTAAGCGAATTCCACTACTTAAATAGAAATTAATTTTTACTTAATATATATATATATATATATATATATATATATATATATATATATATATATATATATATATATATATATATATATATATATATATATATATATATATATATATATATATATATATATATATATATATATATATATATATATATATATATATATATATATATATATATACATAAATAAATAATAAATTTAATTTTAATAGTTAATAATTACGTATTTTTCTTTATATTCTTCGTACTTTGTTCTGTCTAACTTTTTATAATTAAGGAGAAATTAATGAAATGCATATTAATCAGATCAATTATTATGTTTTACTCAGAGGTGATATCTTTTGAAGAATAATTCAATTATACTGTCATTATATTTGGTCCTATTTATATTCACGGTATTTTGTTTCAATTATTCATTTGAATAGTATTTTATTTTTGATCTTAGGTTCCTTTCATTATTAAGATGTAAAAAGAAATTTATATACATATTACACCTTAGATCGATTAATTAGCTTTATGCAAATGAAGAAAATATTTCCCCTTTTGAAGTTGACATGAGTTATTGCTTTTGAGCTAAACATAATACATTTAAATAGGAGGAAATTAGTTTCACTATTCAAAATAAATTTTCAATTTCTAACAATTTTTCTTTTCAAAAACAGAGAAAGGTTGTATAAAATATTGTTTGCAACAAAAATAACTATTTTTTAAATTTTAGAATTCCGCAAATGAAAAATTTAAATTAATTTAAATTCTTTTTAATTTTATCTTCATTTCAAAAATAGTACCTATTTCAAACATCAGAGTTTATTGAAGGGGTGACTTAAAATTGTGACATTGTATTTCTGAAATAGTACATTTTTCTTGTAATATATTTGTATAGTTTTCATTTGTGATAATTATGTTGCTACTTTTAATAATCAACCCACATACGATTTTTTTTTATCAATTTTAGCATTTATTAATTTGGTATAAACTAATCGTTAAGCCAACGTAAATTTAGCATTTTAAATCTCCTATTTATATTTTATTATTCATTGGAATTTTGATCAGTTGTGAAGAAGAGACGAATTACTAAATTTTTACCTTTTTCTCTTTACCGCATTCTGTCAATAGAGGATCCTTAGGTGCAACCAATGTATGAGATATCCTTTTAATGCGGTGGATTGTAAGTTGGTAAATTCCTTGTGATAAGGAAATTTTAATAAAAGGTTGTTTTCCACAGTTAACTAAGCAAATTTTTGAAACGGAAATTTAAATATAAAAGTAGTGATACGTACAGAGTGATGATCAAGAAATAAATTTTTAAAAGTGTTTGTTTAATTCAATATTCACTATTCACTTATATGATAAAAATAAAGAAAAATTTTAACTTTTATTATAAGTGTAAATAATTTAAACAAAAGTATGAAATAATTTTAGTAAAATAGAAATTATTAAGATATAATTAGATGCACAGTAAATATGTTTTTCGGTAAAAATTCAATATTTATAAAATACGTAGTGTGTCAAAGACATACAGGGAAAACAATTAGCAAAAGTTTGGATTGTACATGTAAGATAATTTGCGATTTTTATGATCTCAAAATTTAAATAGACGTTTTGCACTGAAATGTGAAAAAGATTATATATTAATGTGATCAATTTCTATACATAATAAACTTTTGTTTATAAAATAGAATTCATTATTTAAATAGCAATTTTAAGGACCATGGTGGCCTAGTGGTTTGGGCATCGGTTTTCCGTCCGGGAGGGTGATACTGGATTCTCAATGCCGCCAAAGACCCACCGAGTACATATGATATACGCACTAGTTAAATCTATGGAATCGAAAGTCCTGTGGTCGGTTGTTGAGCAGTTAAAATGGGTGTAATTGTCTAGAGAAAATTTCTTCTTCCTCCAGATCAATGTCAAAATGAAGGGATTAGATCCTCTGGTGGTGCCATCTATCGGAGGAGTCTTAGAGCAATGTCTAATTTCCCCTTTGTGGTGCTCTGGTTAAACGAAAGAAGCACCCTAATGACTTAAATTCGTATAGCCGTTGGTAGGGTTAGCTTGGCTTGTTTAAGTGTCCTATATGTAACAACAACAAACAACAAATTTAAAAAGGTGCTTAAGCGTATAATACTGTCACAATTGTTAGTTCAGTGTTTGAATAAATTTTTTTTAAAATTATAGTACATAAAGTACTGTAAACTCTTGAAACTCTTTGCATCAAAACCTTTGTAAATACTTAAAATTCTTTTAAATTCATTTATTTTAAATTTTAAGTAAATTTCTTTCAAATTATATTTTTTAAAAATCTGTACTGGAAACTATTGATTTCCACTAATATTTATTTCATAATTTCAATATAAAGTTTTTTAATAAGGAATGCTTTTCCTCTTTGTTAATTAAATACTCTTTTTGTTTATTTGTTTTCTAGATAATTTGGTATTTATTTTTAGATAAAAAAATTAATTTCTGAGCAGTTAAGAAAATATTACCGGAACAAAGCATATAACTTCGATTAAAATTTTTTTCTCTTCTATTATTCCATTTCTTAAAGATCTAAAATAATATTTTACGTAAATAAAAATGTGATAACCATCTGAAAGGAAAAAATTTTGAAAAACGAAAGTCAATTTTTATTTAAATGCAGAAAATATGCAATTAAATTATTTATATATTAATTTTTTGATTTTTAATCAAAATCATGATCATGCATGAAGAAAGGAAAATAGTTCTTGCTAAGTAAATTTTTGTCACTGTATAATTCTTTAACATCCACTTCCTATCCAAATAATCCTTTTCATTCAAAAATATCAGTGTGATTTAAGATATATAAGTAACCAACTGAAAATAATATAAAATATCTCATATTTCTCCACACGATAAAAGAAGAGAATTTAATTCCGGATTATAAAAGAAAAATCATTTTCTAACTCAAACCTTTTTCTTCGTTTCGTCGTCTTTCATATTTTATTTAAAATGGTAAACGATTTTTTGTGATACTTTATAAATTTTATAATTAAATAAATATTTCTAGCAATGTTAATGAAAATTTTTATGTAATCTATTTCTTTCATTCTTTATATTACATGAAAAGCATTATTTTAGTATTTAGTATTGAAACTTTATTTCAGCATCTCTAAAGACATTTATCAAGTTTGTAACAATGTATGTATAAAATAATAAAATGTGTAAAATTCTTTTATTTTATTGCTACAATAAATGTAAAGAAGTAATTTACGCAGTATTTGTGATAAAAACTCATCAAAATTATTAAGTAAAGATATTTTGATAAAGTAATTATGTATTGAATATTTTAATTATTTAGTTAAAAACTAAATATTTGCTGTCACTGTTTTCTAGTTTTTCAAATATCATTTAATTTATATGCAAAATGAATGAAATAATGAAGAGTAGTTTTATTCAATTAGTTTATCAGTGATAAAATTATTACGTAATCAAGTAACAATCAAGCAAAAGAATGTGCGATCAAATGAAATTCATACTACTGTTAATTTCACAACTTTTAAACTAAGGGACTTAAAGTAAAGAGCAGAAAAGCAAAAAATATAGTTTAATGCATAGATTTTTGTATTATGTCTAACAGGAAGCTGTAAATATAATTGTGCGCGTGAAAACAGAAAGATTGAAGGATTAAGTGCAAAAATATTACTTAAACTTTCGAAAAGAATAATGTTTCAAAATTTATGTTTATGAAACTTAACTTAAGTTCCTAACAATTATAAAGGGGAAGTATATATTTATAGAGAAAAAAAGAAACAAAATTGATGCATCATTTATCATTGTGAACATTTATTTCGATAATTAAGTGTAGAGAAATTTCTTAGAGATGTTTTCTATTCATTTAAGTGAAATAAATTTCAGTAAGAGTTTAATATATTTTCTCCAGAAGTTTTCAAAGAGAATACTTTAAGTCATCCATGTGTTGTTAACAAATAGCAAGCAAAAGATATATAGTTCCAGTACTAAACAAACTTAAAAAAACATTCTTTTACCAAGCTTATTTTCGAATAAAAAAATCAATTTTGCGAAAGGTAAAGTTATTTTTATGAATTACGAAAATACAAATAAAAAAAAAATGCATGTTGCTTACAGTGTACTGGTAAACAGCTTAAAACTTTTTATACAAAATTTCTTTGGAAGAGATTATAAATGAGAACTTGCCTGTTATAATCATGCGATTTTCCATTTTTATTAATTAAATAACTTTATCTTATGTTCTGCAGCTTAAAATCTCTTCAAATTTAGTTTGTTATTTTTTGTGAAAAAGTATGCGAACAAGCTGAATGGTATAAAAGTCAAATGCTGTCATAGACATATAGGTTATAATGAATAAACTAAAAAAAAAAGCACTAATCGAAATTTTGTTTTACAAAAATATATGAAATGCTCTTCTTAAATTAAAAGTTATTAATTTTATAAACACCACTATTTTGGTTTCTAAGCACAAGTAATATGTGCTTCTATTATAGAAATTTCATTTACAAATTTATATTGTTTTGTACACAAACACAAATTTATTTTTTCTTTCTTCAATATGCTGTGTGTTGTTGTTGCGTCCAATCCTTTAGGATCTAGCGACAGCTAGATCAAATCCATGATTCCATGCACCTTAGTAAAGTCAAGCACCAGGAGAGGGCTGTTGCGAACATCCTCTAAAGTGAGCCCCAAGCAATCGAGAATATGTTGCGGGGAAGCCGGCAGCAGATGGCACTTGGGACACGTTGGATAGACTTTACGGCCGGATTCAAAGGACATGCATTTCAGGTGCCCACTGAAAAGTCTTGTGATAGCCGTTTGGTCCTATCTACCAGCCTCAATATGTAATGCTCCTCCTGGTTTTGACCTACTGTACCAGGGATGGGCTGGAGAAATACTGTGTGTAGAATAGCAGTATAACAATGTTATAAGCAATTTGTATTCTTGGGTTTGGTGTAGATTTAGGTACTTCTTGATTTGGTGGAAAATTTGCAATAAAATTTTAATTTCTGGTAACCATGATACTTTGCTTAGATTTTTGTGTAGGTCTTGTTAGTCACATCTTAGCTCATATCTTGATGTCAAAAATATCGCCAAAAAGTCAAGGGTTACCCTATGTAAACTTTAATTAATCATATTGAACCAATTTCACATGTAATAAGTGGTATTCATTTGTTACAAAGGATAGAAACTCGAAACGTTTAAGTAAAAAAGTTGGAAAAAGAGTTTAGATTGAAATAAAATTCATTACTCGATTTACTTTTGATAGTGGTGTGATAATGCCATCGATTTTCTGTGGAAAGTAATCTTATTTATAACCCAATCTATTTTCATATTGTATAGTTAAACTGATAGAGTAGAGATAGTAGCCAATCTTGGTAAATACATATATAATAAATGATATAATGATTAACTAGTCATTCGGAGAAAGTTACATTTTATTGTATTTCAGATATAATGAGGTGTTGGTTGATTTTTTTGTTTTTTCTAAATAAAACAATATGTTTGTATATTAAGGAATTTTGAGAACCATCACCAATAATATTATTGAACAAATATGAACTGTCTTTATTCAAACTATTTCATTTTATTGAAAATGCTAAAATGTAGGCTGAAGTGAGTTTGATAAGTTCCTTAAATCCATATTCTTAAAACGTTATGAAAATTTTGACTTTTGCTGGAGAAATTTAGCAAAAAGGGAAATAACATTCATTTTTATGCACAACAAATAATAATGATTAAGTGTTATTCCTAATTCAATTTTATATAAATTTAAAAAAAAACTCTTTTTGACATCGTTTTTAAAAATAATTCCATACGTTCCTACTTTTACCAATTCAAATTCGGGCAATGTCATACATGGATTTATATATGAAGATTACTGAGAGCATTCATTAAAACAGACTAATAGCTGGATATTTCTTAGAATTTTATTGATTTTACAATAACAGTGATTGAACATACAAGTAATATTTGAATATTGATAGGAATAAGGAGTGAGTTGAATTTTAAAAGTTTTATTTCCTTTATGATGTAACAAAATAATTGTCTCTATTGAAATAGGATGATAAAATAACATTATTAAAATTTTAATAACAAAACGTTACTGAAAAGAAGATACATCATTGATCTAAGCATTTATTTTAACAAAAGTATTTAGAAGAGTTGACATTGCTTGATATATACGGGTGACCTATACTTTAGGATGCCCCTCAGTTTTTCGCCAATTTAGCGTCATAATGTTAGCGATGCTGATTTATTTTTGGTTGGATTATCGTGTTTTCATCACCATCTTGTTTCTTCTAACATGCTCGAAAACAAGCTTGGTGGAATAAAAATTACCAATTTTTTTCCAAGGGAATCCCTAATGTATATTTTTTACGGTATACACACAGTGAGCAAGATGTTCAGTTTTATATGTATATCTAATAATTTTTAATGTTTTAGGATAATTTTTGGGTTAACATATAAAACTGAGAAATTATTTGCACTTCCTTTAATGTTTTTTTATAATTAAAGGCTTCTCGTAGTTTAAAGCTCCATAAATATATTAATTTTTATAGAAGATATTATCTACGCTTCACAATTCAGTTTTAAAGAAGGCTTTTTAAAAAATTATCATTCACTTTCACTTTCATAAAACAATATACATTATTTACAGCCTCTTAATGTATTAAATAATACATTATACTCTTAATGTATAAATAATACATGTAATTTAATTATATCATCATATTAAAAATGCACTTAAAACATACTTATATCACTGACTTTTAATAAAATCCTTTTTATAAATTATTTTTTAAATCAGTATTGTCGAGAATGTTCACGTTTGCTTAGAAAACTGAAAGTTCCCACAAAATTATTCCCAGTATTTTGTTTATGAAAAGGAACTTAAGGTTAAATATAACACTGTAAAAATAATAGAGCATTACTTTTTCTGAAACGAATATGCAATATTAAATGTGGAAGATATAGAAATAAATGTCTTTAAAATTTGAAAATTAATTCAAGTAAATTCTTTACGAAAAAAAAAATTTATGAGAAAAGAAAAAAGTGTAAAACAAATAGAAAATTTTTAGGCTCAAAATAATTTGGTGATAAACTTATCTGGGATTCCGACAATTCTATGATGTTTTGTATCACAGGATTAAGAGATAAATTAGACTGAGTACTAAATTAATTTTTGAAAGATGTTTTTGCAAATAATATTCACTCTAAAAATAAATAACTATATTTAGTATTTATTAATGAGTTTTATTTAACGTTCAAAAATATTATAGTTTTATCATACAACAAATTTTGAAACTAACATCATTTGAAAATAAGAAAAATGTTTTGATTTGAAAGCTACCTTTTCTTAGTAATTGCAATTCAAGTTCCAAAACATTCTCTGATTTTCAGTTCAATTTGGCAAGAAAAAAACGCCAGAAATGTTTATCTCAAAAATGTTTTGATATGTAAATTCTAGGAAATAAGAGTTTTAACGGTATTTATAACGACTGAAAACAATTTTAATTACATTTTCTTATTTTATGCTTCGTGCTATGAGCTCAATCATTATTCTGAGAATGGAGCTCCACTCAATCTCAGAAACAATCCCCTTGAAAACATTTATTGAATCACAAAAAAAAAATGGAACTGGTACATTCGAAAAGAGCAGATGTAAAAGGATAAAAATACTGAAAGGAAACTCATTTCCATTTGTTCAATATTCTTTTCTGTATTCTTTTGGTAGAGTATAATAACTAAATCTTAAAGAAAAGAAGAAAACTATGTATATTAAAGTTCGGAAGTAGGATATGATAAAGAACCATAGTTACAATTTTAATTTCAGCATTTAACTTTTCACATTTAAGGAGAAATTTAAATTTAAAAAGAGTACCTGTGTTCCAATTTTCTTTTGAAAAGTAATTGAAATACTGAAGAATATAATCGGTTCTTACGAACTTGATTAAATTGTGCAATACTGAACTTATATCAAGAAGTTACATTAAAGAAGAAATGGTTTTGTAAAATATTTGAAGTCTAAAGTGTTTTGTTTTAAGACACAAAGAGAGAATTAGGTGAACATTTAAGATTTTTTCATCCCAATGCTTAAAAAATAATCGATAAAAGGTCTTAAAGTATTTTCAGAACCTTTTATTTTTAGAGACTTTTTCTGATTAAAATCCACACTAGTTTTGAGCAACTCATGATTCATTCGAAAGAAAATGCGATGCTTGTATTTTGCCATTTTCAAGGATTATTTATGCTGTAGAAATTTTTTTATATCCTCCTGATAAGATGGTGTAGTGGTAAAAGCACGAGTTTTGGTTGATCTTTAAGAAAGCCTGTTGTACTACTGGTTTAGATATTTCATATAAAAAATCTTTGATTTTGCTGGCATTTCTGTCACAAAATTGTATTTCGGCTTATACCATTTCAATCCGTTTCTTTCAAAATAACTATTTGTCCAATCGAAAGTTGTTTCTACTGTTGAATATAATTCCAAAGTCTTTCAAATTATGAAAATTATATACTTCAAATGGAATTCTTAAATACAAATGTAAAATAGAGCAATAAAAAGGCTGTTATTTATTTGGGTCAACGTCAAACTGGATGGCCAGAATTTTACTGTACTTTCCACATAAGTTTTCCAAATCATGAGTTTAACTCGATATTGCATTGTTTGTTATAAAAGTTAAGTAAGTTTAACTTAACTGTTATTTTTCAAGTATATCCCTTGCTTTTTCCATACTTCAGTTAAATTTTTATCATTGTTTTTTCTTATCATTATTTTTTATCATTGTTTTTTTTAGATCTTGCTATTCTATAACTTAACTGATATGATATTGCAAAAAAAAAAAATTTACTGTCTAATTGAAGTTGACAGGAAAGAAGATAAAAAAAATTTCTTATTACCTGCTGGTTTTCTTTCAAATTACTCTTAACTGTTAATTTTCAAACATATACTTGTGTGTTATACATTGTTTCAAGGTTGTCTATGAAGAAATGATTGTTTTAAGCTGTTGTTAGTAAGTATTTCATTTCAAATTAAACGTAATGGTTTGGGTATGATTTTTCTTCAATAAAAATTTGCAGGTTTCTTATGTTTTCTCTTGAAATTCAATAGACATTTTCTTTTTTTACACGAGCAAAATGATATCCTTCTACAACATTCACTATCAAAGTTCCGTGTTTCTAAGAAATCACGTGATGAAGCTATGAATGAATGAAAGAATTCAAGAAGTTGTCCAACATTCCTAGAACTTTTTATAAATGACCTATTTTTAACAATCGATTAATACTAAAATTATTATCAGGATTATTAGAAGTTATTTACATATCAAAAGAATTTTTCTAAGCAAGGCCTTCCACATCTTTCTATTAATCGCAACCTAATATAAGAGATTTTTAAGTGTCAATACAAGAATCTATTAAAATGTTTACACAGATGAGAAATATTAACTTCAGGAAAACGATTCTACTTACACGTAATGAAAAATGAAGAAAAATCTTACTTAAGATTTTATTGCAGAATCAGGAATCTGGATCATTTGGTTGGCAGATTGCCAACCAAATGATGATCATGAAAAGCTAGTAAATGATCATGAAAAACTAGTAAACTTCTCTTCTTTAGTTTGCTTAATCCGTGCTTCTGTTCCGGTAACATTATTCTAAAAATAGTCTTATAAAAAGCATTTTTATTTTTCATTATTTTTACATTTGAGCTATTTACAGAATTTTTTGTAATATTTATGTGTGTTATTGCATTGTGCACTAAATAAACATATGCAAATTTATTACTTCATTATATTTTTAAAAATTTGTGTTTCAATATTCTATTTTTTTTTTTAGTATTATTTTTGCAAATTTCTTTTCTTATTTCCTGAATCTTGAAACCATTGCTCTTCAACAACTTAAAAATATTTTTATTAAAGTTTCAAATTTTAAGTAAAAATGATTTCTTATATAGCCAGGGGCAATATACAGGTATATGGACTAATGTTTCAGTGGATATATTTATTTTGAGATAAATAATATTCCTTCAGTTTATTTATATAAATCTATATTTTATACATCTAAAACATAAATCTACTATCTTATTTGAAATTAATTCTGAATTCATGTTTTATAATTTTCATTGTGAATTTTGTAAATGAGAAATTCTCTGCTGCACTTTCAAATAACATTCTCTCTTTCTCATTAATTAATTGAAATAAGAAAATCCACTTGCTATCCTCAATTTTTACCTAGTTGAGTTTTAATAATTAAAGTAGAATTGTTTGAAATAATCTTAAAGCCAATTTAGTTTTTTTTGAAAATTGCTTCCTAAAAATATATTATTACTAGTCATTTGAATAGTTCCAACGATGTTTTAATTTTTTGAACATACGATATGAAACTTCAAGATTTTTCAAGATGCATTCAACTCAATTATGTGCTAATAGATATTTGAGCTATTCAAATTACAAATGTCTTTTTTACTATCAGCATTGTATAAGTATTGGTTTTTATAGCCTTTATAATAGGTAAATGTAATGTGCGTAACTACATTGATTGTTCTTTTAGTGTTTTACCTGATAAGAAATAAGAAATAACTTCCTTCGATTCTATTTATTTATGAAAACACCAATACATTTTTATACCTCTACTTGGAAATAATTTCAGGCATTTGTTTAAGTGTTCACAAAACATTTTCTTTTTGATTTAAGTTATGGTGAATGTTATTTTAAAACGTATTTAAAATTATCTGCAATTCTATTATATTCGTTAAAATTTAATTATAATGGTAGCACTTAGGTTTGAAAAATATAACTAAACATATTTTTCCGAAGTACCCATATTTTTGAAACATCAAACTATTATTTATATATATTATATTTCTACACTCTTATCCATATAGTAATAAATTTCTACTCCCCCATTCTTGGCAATCACTACAGTTATTTGATAGAGACTAAGTATAGTGAAAGTGAAAAAAGGGGAATCAATTTAGTGTCATGTAATTACTCACAAAAACGTCTAAAACACCAAGGCATTTTTATACGAACCATGTATGAATGAAGAAACGATACGAACGAAGGAACGATATGAACTATTTTTTATTCGAACGAAGGAACGATACGAACGATTTTTTATACGAACGAAGGAATGATTTTTTTAAAGACCTCATCCAATTCACTTTATTGGCACAGAGAACGAAAAACACAATTTTTGATATGAATTCGATAAAAAATTTAAAAATAAAAATGGGCAGTAAGTAAACAGGAGAAAGTAAATTCAGATGGCTAAAAAGGAGTCTCATTTTTGTACAGTTGGATGTCGTCCTTCTTATGAAGTACAACATCGTTATATAAAAATGTTCTGTTACTTTTCATTTTATTGCAAATTATACTACGTGGAGACCAAGAAGGATCAGGTTGAGCTGCAAAACACACACACATTCAGTCTAATGTAGTCTTCATCTGATCACTGCCAGAAAAGTCACGATGGCTGGGGATCTAAAGAAAAATCAGTGTTTTCATCAGATTTCTAAAGTTGAATTCTTTCTTCAGAAATGTACTTGTGCATTTTTTTAAAATTTTGGTAAGTTATAAAACAGAAGTTTCAGCATCAATAAAAAAATGCTAGGTTAAGATTATACTGATTTTTTTAAATTTATCAATTATATGTGGTTTCACCGCAGCACTTCCTTTCCTTCTTGTCATCGGTACCTTTGCAAGCTCGAAGGTTAATGTCCATTTCCTCTCAGGTCTTCTCATTGCTGGAAACTCCAGGACCGGTTTTCCAGGTAGTAGGGTATTTAAACTTTTTTGTGCACGATACCACAATAAGTGTAATGTTCAAGTGTTTCTGAATTTATTCTTGTTTATTTACAGTTTACTACACAGTAAATTGAAAAAATTATTTATTTTAACGCCAGATTTAAATATTATTTCCACAGAAAAAGATGTAGTGATCTGCTATTTTTTATTTCAGTGAATCCTGGTAGTGGTGGGACTAATCCCCATTTGGTCTAGTGGAACTAGATCATAGATAGCCAAAAAGTCTAAAAGCAGATGCGGACTTTTCACAGCCTCTTCAAGAGAAAACCCGAAGCACTTCAAGATGTGTTGCGGGCAAAACGGTGCATTGTCGCACTTGGGGCATGATGGGTATTTTCTTTCACCGTCCTCAAAGATCATATACTTCAAGTGGCCAGTAGAAAGTCGAGACAGTGTCGTCTGATATACTCTGGATCCCTTAAATGATGTGGCGGCTCCAGGATGTCTTTGAAAGTACCTAGGGTGAGCAGGAGGGTCAGCTCAGGTTTTAGAAGTAAGTTGTTTAGTAATGGAAGAGATCTCTGACGGTGTTAGTGCCATGCGGTCTTCCGGGTTCAAAGGATTATTTGCGGTAGCCTTTGCAAAGTCGTCGGCTACTTCATTCCTAGGCAGACCAACATGCGAGGGGACTCACTGGAGGTAGATTGTGTGTTTAACTGAAAGGCTTTTCAACAAGAGTAGAATACTTCTACTAGTACCGTCGCCGATGGATTGCCAATTGAAAAGGTGCCGGATTGAGGATCGACTGTCTGTAAGGATCTATATCTCCGAGAAATCATTTTGTGCGTTGTTATCTAACAAAGAGAGTCCCCTCATGACGGCGATGAATTCCGTTCTGAAGATGGAAGTGTGGCCAGCAGTTCTTTTTTCAAGCTTAATGGAATGGTTGGAGAGTTCAATACATACTCCGTTGTCAGTTGCATTGGTCTCCAATTCGCTTCCATCAGTATAAACCCTGGCTGCTCCAATAGGCATCTTGTCAATTGTCTCTAGAGCCAATTGTTTTAGTAAGCATGAGTGGTCCGACTTTTTATTTGCATCAAGCGTTAAATTGTGATGGAATGTGACTCCCTGGAGGCCAAACGCAGGGTTAATCAAAGGTGTCAAGCAGAAGGACTCAACATAAGGATACAGCAAGTTCTGTAAGTGATGCTTGGGAGAATGGACTATTACGCTTTAATCTTTGGTTATTGCTCCAATTAATTAAATATTGTGATGTTCTGTGTTCGTGTCCAAAGCTCTCTGATTAGTTTATTGAAGTACTTGGTTAAGCAATAGTTCCTTCTCATATGTAATGGTTGAAGGTTGCACTCGTACAGAGCTAAATTGTTAGGGCAGCTGTTGCGAAGTCCTCCAATGATCCTAGCAGCGCTCTGCTGAATTCTTTCAAGCTTTTGAAGGTTAGAATCAGAGGCACAAAAATAAATGGCCGAACCAAATTCTAACAAAGGTCTAATTAAGGAAGTATAGGCAATTTTCAGAGTAGAGGCAACAGCACCCCAATCCTGCCCAGAGATGTATTTTAGTATATTTAAGCGTTTTCTGCTTCTTGTGACTAGATCTTCAACATGTCGATTACAAAGAATCTCTTGATCCAAGGTAAATTCCAGATATTAGGGATGTTTTGAATAGGGCAGTTCATGGTCCTTCATGAATACTTTTGTATTAAAATTGTAAAGGTGTTTATTGGTGGTGAAAAAGCTGACCATTGACTTCGTGAGATTGAATGACAATTTGTGGTTTATAGCAAAATCGCTAACTCTGCCCAAAGACTGTGAAAGGGTATCTTCAATAGATGAAACGTCGTGGCCTGAGCACCGAAGGACAATATCGTCTGCGAATAAACCAATACAGCCATTTCCAAAAGTCCTCCTTTCCACACCTGCCATGAACAGAGAAAAAAGTGTGGGACTGAAGACTGATCCCTGAGGAACTCCTTAGCCGAGCTTAAAGTCCTTAGAGAGAGATTTATTAAACTTAACTCGTATTACTCTGGATTTAAAAAAATCTGAGATCCAAGGTAGAGAGCTCTCCCCTTTATTCCAAAATTTTTAAACATATTAAGAATGAGTTTGTTTCTCCAGACCGTGTCAAAAGCATTGGACCATGAGTGAATCCTAATATGCGTATTTGTTAACATTATCGGTAACAGATATGACAATGCTGATTATCTAATAGCATTAATAAATCTTATTTTCATTGCTTCTGGTAAATGAATATACATTTTCCTTATTGGTTTTAATGACTTAGTAGTAATGAAAATTGATCTCTAAGATCAATATTCATTACTACTAAAAATCAATTATCATCTAATTAGAAATTAAAATAATTGATACATGATAAAATTTTCCACACTTTTTACGTTGGCACACCATCTGGGTGTCCCACTGTAAAAGTTGTCATCTCCTTCGCCCTCATACTGGTGAATCTGAATAAATTGTTAAGAGCAGCCAGGCATAGGAAAAAAATATATTTCATTAAAGCATTTAACAAACAAAATTAACTTTCTAAGCAAAATAAATATTCTTTTACATTTCAAAAAGTATTCGAAAATATGCTTGATTTCTCTTGATTTTTCATGCAGTTAAAAAGCTTTAATACCAATAGCTATAGATTAATAATAATTTATAAATTTATAAGACTAAAATACTTATGGTAAAGCGTTTTTTAGAATATGACTGGTGAAGTTATTTCATAAGAAATATTATTAAAAAGCATAAGGACAACATACTAAATGAACATAAGATTATAAAATGAATATCTACTGAAGTTTCGGTACTAAATTCTCCTTTTCTGGAGTTATTAATTCAAAGAGAAAGGAAGATAATATATTTTTATATAAAAAAGAAAAAAAGCGAAGATGTAAAAAATTTCAAACACTGTCGTTCCTAAATATTAAATATGATCCTTAATGACAGATAATATCCTCTTCAGAAATGTAGTCAGTAAAATTTTGTCCAAAGTTTCTTTCTTATGTTTAAATTCATATAACAAGACTGCTTTTTTATAAGATTTTCGATATTAAAAGATCAACTTACTAATTTGTTTTTATTTTCTATTTCCCGCAAAAAATTGTTTTAATTTTATTCATTTCATTATTATTTTTATATATATGCTATTATTATTTTAAGAAATACATATTTCTTAATTAACTTATTAATTTTGAATGACTTTTTATTTTGTCAAATTTTATTTTATGCATTTTTTAAATTTGGCTCCCAATCCTTTAAAATCCAACGAATCCTTTACCAAGTTAACAAGTCATTAGACAATTTGATTATTTATATATTGTATCGTTGCCATTTAGATGTTCAAATATTCTATTCGTTTTTTTTTCTGAAATTAATTATGATTTTTTTATTTTACTGTAAATATTAATATGAAACGAATTTTTGTTACTTTAATTTTACTTTTATGCAACACTTGGACTTATTTGTTTTTGTTTTAATTTATGATTTATTTTTTGAGAGAAACATTGTTTTATACTGCAACCAAATAAGGTTTTTCCTTCATTTTTTTTTCAAAACATTACATTACGTAACTAAAATGAATGGAATTTCAAATATAGCATTCAAATAAACATGGTATTTCATTCGGAGCAGAAAAGTAATTAATTAATTTTTTTCCCGAATCAGTAATCATGATACCAAACAAGTGAAAACTTCTCACAAATCCTTTCTTAAAGAAAAAAAAAAAGAACAGAGAATGAGTTATTATTACACTCATAAAATTTTGGATCTATTTCTTTTTCTAAAATTCCTTTTATTTTGATCAGTCTATTTTGACTCAAACAACTAATAAATTGTATTGATTTATATGAATTTTATCATGATTTTCACATTTCTCTAAAGAGAGAGATTTATTTTTAAAATCTTTTTTAGTTATGATTTTATTTAAAAATAGTTCATTTTCCAAATCATTTTACTTTTGTAAAACAGTTAATAGTTTTTATTTTTAAAGAGCATTCAAAAAAGGAAATTTTTTGAAAATAATTGCTTTTTTAATAATTAATGTACAAAATAAATATACTTACAAATCAATAACATCTATGAGGTACGTAAATATGCAAATTTAAGAAATGAAAAGTGTGCAGAAAATATGATAAAAAAATTTTGCCCACAAAAATTCCAAGAATATCGATGTGATACAAAGGAATTTGAAATTTTTTTGTACATAATGGTTATGAATAATCTTAGTTTTTACAATATATTTTAAAATAATTCTTAAACTTTGGCTTAAATTGCATTTTACAAATCAAATTTAAATTTCATGATTTATAGTTTTTTAAAAATATAAATTATTAGAAAAAAAAAGAAATGATAAATTTTTAACAGTTTATAAAATGAATTTTAAAACAGCTTGTTTGATAAATAATGATAATTGTTGAAGCATTTACAGAATTTAATTTGAATCACAATATTTTCCTGTTCCAGAAAATTGCAAAAGATACTACATTTTAATACGATGAGTTGTTTTTAATCTTAGTAACTATTTGCTTTGATAGCATTATATGTATAAATGTGTAGAGTATCCCAGTTTTGAATATAACTGAATATATTTTCACATTTTTTTTATTTTCTGATTGAAAGAAAGTATATTGACAAAGAAAAAGGCTAACATGTAAAGGAATAATCTTTTACAATAAGTTGAGCAAACATAACTTAAAATTCACAATTTTAAATTTGATATTTAAAGAAATGATATTAGCAATTTTTATGTTTTCTCTTTAAATAACGATATCATATTAGAGCTACACATTGGTTGTTATCAATATTTTTTGATATATCATAGAATTCGTCTAGTTATGAAGTTCATATTTGTCCTGAAACTTTAAGTTTAAATATTTACAAACAGTCCGCAGTAGAACACTATGCTGCAAAAACTTAATTCTGCTTAACATTAGTAGCATGACAACCTTTGATTATATTAAAAAATATTTAAAAAAATCAGGTTTTAATGATATCTATCGCAGCTTAAACAAATTGAAGCTGAATCAATAATTCAAAATACAAAATTTACTACATGATTGAAATATTTTCATTGATTACTTGAATAAAATTGAATGAATAATTACCGAAAATTTGGTTTTAAAATTATTCTGTAATTAAAAATGTACATTATGTAATTAAAATTTAATTACTATATAATTAAAATTGCTTGTATTATATATTTGAAATAATAGTCACAGTGAAAGTGATAATGAAGCATTTAGTGAGAATTAATTTGAATAACTAGGACAACTCTAACTATAACTGTTGTTCTATCTTTTTCTTTTTCTTTATGAGCACAACAGCCTTTTTTAGGCCAAGACTGATCCACAGATCCTCTTCCATCTGATCCTGTCAGCGGTGATGGACAGCCATCGGTTGACACTGAATATGTAGAGGTCCTTTTCAACATCATCTAGCCATCTTGTGGGTGGTCGTCCCCTTCTTCTTGTTCTTTCTATCTTTGAGAAGGTCACCTATTTGGCAGGCTCAACTTCTGTAGAGATAGCCAAGTCATCTGATGCGAGACGCTTTGACTGTTCTTATAATGTCAGTCCCGTCAAATGTATCATATTTTTTGTAGATCTCATCATTGTATAGTCCTATACAACGTGACATTATAAGAACAGTCAAAGCGTCACGCATCCGATGGCAGGACAATCTCTCCATACGTTACCCTCTTTAACAGGTCAAAATTTTTTTAGGATATTTCTTTCAAAAATTAACAGTTTTTCTGCTACTGTTTTATTGAGGGTACTACATTCCCATCCTACGTAACAAAAATTCGGATTAAAACTTTATAAATGCTTAGTTTTGTCTTTACAACGATAAATTTTGAAATGAATTGTTTTCGTAGGCCGTAATAGCTTCTGTTCGCCATGAAAATTCTATTATTTATTTCAATTTTAAGATTATTGTGACTAGTATTTAGTGTTCCTAAGTATTTAAACTTAGCTTACAGTTTCAAATATAGTATGTAGCGTTCTAGTATCTAGTTCTTAAAATCTTTAGTGAAAATATATCGTATTTTCCTGTACATAACAGTCATTATACGTCAAAAATTTTCGAGCTTTGTTCATTGAGCCTTTTACACACTGACATGGATAATCTGATAAAAAAATATTCTCCATCAGAAAAACTTACAACAATTTTTAAAAGAAATGCCATTTATGCTTTATAAAATAAATAAGAGATAGCTTGTTTGTTTGTCGCTCAACGGTCATTTTTTGCACACGAGGGCTAATTAGACCGGGACTTACGGTTTAAAGTGGATTCCGAACCACTACAAACACCCATGCCCATGGTGGGATTCGAACCCACGAAATGTTGAACCGAAGGCAAGAGCGCTAACCATTCGGCTGACAGCTCGGCTAAGAGATAGCACCATGACTCAGCTGACTTATCTTAGCTATTATAAGTTTTATCCAATTACATTCAAGAGCAAATTCTGTTCCTCGGAAAGATATTAGAGTTGCTATTGGCGATCATCATTTTGTCTTGACCTGAGCTCTTTCATTTCTGAAAATATTCAGGTTCACATAATATTCTCATGTGAAAGCGAAAGAGTACAAGTTTCATATCAGATTTTAAATTATATGTTATAGAGAAAACAAATTAAAAATTTTGACAAGAATTTTAATGTAAAATTAAAAGGAAAGCATACATAGTAAAAAAAATAAATGTATCGAATGCGCAATTCGAAAGCAATCCTTTTCTTTTTTTTGATTACTAACGAAATATATTTTATTTTTAAAGTGTGTGTAACCTCGCGTTTTAAATATTAATAAAATTTAAAAATAGATAAGTTTCACTAGAATCACGGAGTTATCCTTTTTGATGACCCATCGGGCTTATCGCACTTTACGATGATATGAATCCAATTAAATATTTTCATAGTAAATGTTTTTTCTGTATAATTTATTAAATTTCTAATCATACTCTTATTTTTATTTTATTTAACATCACTTTATCTGCAGTACATATTTTCGACTATTCGCCGAAAATATTTTCTCGGATTATACGCCACTGAGGATTATGTACAGAAAAATATGATAGTTTGAATAAATTATAAATGATAACTAAGCTGTGAATGAGAGCACATTTAAAATATCTTCAAAATTCGTTGTTTGCATAATATTTAGGAGAATAAGAGTTGATTAATTTGTTACACATAAAGGTTGATTAAAATAGCGCTTCAAAATATTTTATATGATTGTTTTGATCAATAATTATTTAAAATGGAACTTAATGGATTCTTGGAGGTTCACATGAATACTAAACTGATATTTGTGAATTCGAAACTAATGGTTCTTATTTCAGACTGAAGATATTACTTATGAAAAAAAATAAAGTAAACAAAATACATTTTTTACAAAATTCACTAGCAAAAAAAAAAAAAAAAAAAAAAAAAAAAAAAAAACTCACATATGAAATATTCAGATTTTTTTGAAATCTTAAACACATGTAACAATATAACATTGACAATCAATTTATCTTTTAATAATAGGTGATGAGATGATTTTATTTAGAATGTTATCAAAGAATAACATTTACTCAATGAATTAAACTATAAAAATACAACGCACTGCAAAATTTTCATTTTATGTTTTCTTAACAACAGCAAATATATATTTTTAAATGTTCATCATTTGAATTTGATTTAATAAGAATTTAAGAGGTATTTATTGATTTCTATTTTATAAATACCTTGTATTACTGTATTATTTTTCTATATATTATTTTAGAATCGAAGTATTCCCTTTTAAGTATTGGTTCTTGAGCAATTACACAAAATTACAAAGAGATTTAATATACAATAGTTTGTTGCTTAATTCAACATTTTGTGCCATTTTAATATATTTTTTGATTCACATTTTATGTCCGAAATTCTTTCCTAGAAATCTCTAAATCTTCCTATCTGACTGACATACAATGACACGAGTCATACATTCATTCATTTCATAGGTCACTGCAGACATTAACAAGTATCATCTACCATTAAATGCTAAAAAAGAAATTTATGGATCGGTCTGATCAATAAAAATCTAAATTTTTAATAAAACGTACTCTTTCTCAGCTTTAACTTTCTTGTTCAGCTTAGCGAAATTAACTAGAATTTTTCAGTCACTTCAAGTTCCATTTATTTTGTACGTCAAGGGGTTGAAAGGAATACTAAAACATTTGTGATGTAACTTAAAGTAGGCCATTTGCTCGTGGGCCCAGGTGTGGAGAAGGTTTTCCAATTAGATTTAAGAGTTTTGTGCATTTAATGTTATAGTTTAATTTTTTTTATCATTTGAATTGAAAACAAATTAATTATACTTATTATCGCGCAAACGGAAAAGATGGAAATTATCTTCGGTATCAAGTTGAAAGTTTATTTTTCTTGAATTAGCAAAATAATTATAAAGAAAAGCTATTTTAAAAAAAGTAATTGAAAAATCAATTTCTAAGTTAAAGTAATTGCTATATTTTTCTTAAAATATATTATTTCATTGCAGAAAAACATTAAAACGTCTTAGAATCTATATTGTTATAAGATGAACTGATTTTAAGTAGGTACAAAAATTTTGCATAAAAATAAAAATAAAATTATATATATTTCTGTCATAATAAAAAGTATGCCTATTAACAAAAAAAATGTTAAATGTTTAGTCACACAATTTTCTAATATAATAATTAATTTTAGGAATCCAAACACGTTAACAATAGAATTTTCTAAAATTAATTCTTTTTATTACAGAAAAAATCAAAACGTTTAAGAATCGATATTATTAAAAGATAGAATGAGCTAATTTTAAGAGAATGCAGGGAATTCGCGTAAAAATAAAATATAGATGTTTCTGTCATGATAAAAGACTATCAAGATAAAAGATAAAAGCAATAAAAATGTTAAATTTGTAATAGTGTTTTTTTCATACATGTAATAAAAGTATTGCTTTTATAAAAGCTCTTTTGCTTGGAGGAAACTATAAAATAAATATTGTTCTTGGAAAAATAAAGTTTTCAAGATGAAATTTACAAATTGTAATTTTTTTCTATAAAAAATAGATTTTTGAAATTGAATTCCTTCTTCAGAAATCATAGGGATGTGTACATAAAGTCTGGGTTATATACATATGAAATTAAGCTGATCAATACTTATCTTATAATTCATACAATAAATACTTTAAAACAGATGCCGTATAATCCAGAATTCAAATTCTGAATTTTTTAACGTTGAAAAAATGTTGCGAAGATGACGTATTGTAACGTATGCAATGACTGGTTGCCAAAATAGAATTTTCTGCATAATTTGTATAGTTGGTTGGTTGGATTTTGTGGCGCTTAGTTCTAAAACGAAAAGGCTGCGCCAAATCTAAGTTTAATGAGAGTATTTTTTTTAATCTTTAATTTTGGAAAACCCAATCAACATTAAAATCATATAAAAAACATAAATATTTGTATAAAACAATTTTAAAACCTAAATGTAAAATAAAATTAAAGTATAATACATAGCAAAATATAATATAGATGTTTAAAATACAAATAATAAGCTAAATAAATTTTATGAAACCTATTGCTTTTAAATAAGCAAAAAGGTTTCTGTGTGGAGGTTGCCCCACCAAATCAAGCATAGTTAAAATGTCACAATCAAAAAATGTATAACGATAACGACTAAAATCAAGACATGAAATTAAAACATGATGAACACTAAATGCTTCCTCACACGTTTAGTTCGCTTAAGAACAAATGTCTGCGGCGTGTGAAACGTATGTGTCCGATATAAAAGCGAATCAGACGAACATCAGCACTTAGTAAAGGTAAAACTGTTAATGAGGTGACGTATGGATGCAGTTTATTAAGAACCTGCATGTTCCATGACTCCAGCAAAATATCTTTCTTGCCTCAGCAGAGAAGATGGAACAGGAAGAGAGGAAACATTAGCTAAGAGGTTTGTTTTCAATAATTACAGCACAGTCAACAAATCCTAGAAATTATGATCCATCTGTGAAAATTGGTGTGTACGTGGCATACTGACAGCGATGTGAGGCATACAGCTGCTGAAAATAGTAGTTGAGTCCGATTTTTTATAACAAGCAAGATAATTGATGGTTTTAATCTGAAAATCATTTTTAGATTAATGTATAGGGAGTTTAAATACATAAAAAACATTTTAAAAATAAAATAAATAATTCATGTTTTACAGATGTGAAACGTTTTTCAAATTCAATTTGTATGACCTGCAATTTGTGAAAAGAATAAATTTTATAAATAAATATTTAAAAAATATGTCTGTAATTATTGCTTCTTGTGACTTAGCTTAGATAATAAAATATTTGAATTATATACAACAACATTTTATTAAATTTTGAAGATTTGTAAATTGTAAGAAAATCGATGAATAACAATGTACTTAAGTAAAACGGAACATATAGAGTTTACATAAGCAAATTGTAATAATTTAAATTAAATTCGGAAAAAAATCGAATGATCGATACTGAATTTTGCATAAAATATTCATAACTCAACTTTTAAATATTTAAAAAGTAATTTTTATCTTTTATTATTTTAAACGTGGTAAAATCAACTACTATAAAAACAAATATTATGATTAAAATAATTTACAAAGAAAAATTTCATCTATAAAAATTTGGTTTCAAATATTAAAAAGAAATTAAATATACTTATATGTTGACATTATATTCATAAATGTTAATTGAGTACATTGTGGTCTAAATGTTACAAAATTAATATAATAATTAAGGAAGGCAGTTTCGAATAAATATCATGCCTTATCATCCATATTATCCCATAATTAAGTGTGTTAACGAAATGAGTTGGAAGTGCTTTCCAGAAACATTTACATTACACAAGGGAAGAAATATTATCTCCCGTAATATTAAAGTACAAATCTCATCTAAGCTAAAAGGATATTTTGTAGTTTTATCTTAAGACTACTATATTTATCAAGTAAAAACTTTAAACTGATACAAAATATCTGCCTATTTATTTACCAAATTCAGGGTCTTAAAAAGTATAAATATTGTATATAAATAAAATAGCTTAAGTGACTAAATAATGACATAATGATGTATGAACACTTATCAGTGTAACAAATGACATCTGTATATCCCCAGAGAAATTTAATCTGATTTATAATCAATGATTTTTTTATATGAAATTGATTAGGTTGTGTGCTTTTGAGAAGGTAAATTCTTAAAAAAATACCATTGAAATCATACATGGAGAATATGCTTTTTTGAAAGAAAATAAAATCAGACACGTCAATAACATTTTTTGTTTTAAAAATGCAAAAGAATATATTAATATAAAATTTAACTTAAAATTTATGCAAAGAAAATAAATGCATATAGTATACAAGCATGAAAATTGAATTTAAAATTCGTTAACTACAGGATGTTTTTGCTTTCACAAACATCTTATCAGCCATACAAGTGATAAAGAAGCAATTTTATATAAGGAAGGAAGCAATTTATATAAGTCTTTAAGAAAGTAAGTCACACTTGTCCCACCAGCAGTGGGATTATTTGCGAAAGAAAAGCGAAGCTTGTGCAGACTTTAATTGAGTTTCATGATTTCCAACTGTAGCACTTTTATTCATATTGTTTGAATTGTTGCTTCATAGCATGAGAGAAATTTACTCCAACGTTAAAATCCAACATGTATTCTTTATTTGTGGGCCAAAGGTTTAACGAGTGCGGAGATTCATCGTGAAATATGGCAGTGTATGCGCTACGTGCAATGTCATGTCCAGCCATTGTAAAATGGTGTCAGCATTTCGAAGATGACACAAACTTAACTGATACGGAAAGGCAATGAAGTAGTGCACACTGCACAGCAATTCGAAATATCTGTTAGCAGTGCTCGTTCTGTCAATCGTTACCAACTGGATTATTGCAAATTGTGGTCACGACAGGCTCTTTATTCTTTGAATTGCAAACACAAAGGAGTAAGGTTTGCCGCATCACTATAATTCCTTCAACTTTGTTCTCTAAAGGCAATGATTTCTTAAGCCACATCATTACTGATGATGAAACATAGATGCATCACTTCACTCAAAAAACGAAGCAAGTGTTGATGAAATGGAGATACACATCATTGCTTGTGAGAAAAATATCCAAAGTTCTGCCTTCAGTGGTAAAGTCAGGGCTACTGTTTCTTCCGATTGTGAAGAGTTTTTTTACACCGAGTTTATGTGGAAAGCTACAACCATTAATGCTGAATCCTACTGCAAAACATTTAGAGGTTTGAGGAAATCTGTGAAAAATAAGTGAAGTGGAAAGTTAAATAAAGGCTTTGTCCTTTAGCATAACAAAGCAAGATTTCAGATGGCACGCACCGGACAGAATTTGCTTCAAGGTTTTGGATGGGAGGTCCAAAAATATCAACCGTACATGCCTGATCTGGTGCCCTGCAATTTTCATGTGTACGGCCAGCTCGAAAAACATTTAAGTGGAAGACAATTTTCCAGCAATGACCAGGTTCAGACGGCTGCACTAACGACGCACAAGAACCAAGGATTGATTTTTCTATCTTTAAGGTATTAAGAGATTAGTGCTTGGTTCAGGAAAATGTCTGCAGCTACATGAAGATTATGTAGAGAAATAGTGTGTTGTATGTGTGTCAAATTATATTATAGAGCACTTCTCAGTAAAGTGATTTTTGACTTAAATCTTTTGGGTGTAACTTATTTTTTGAACGCCCTGAACAGAATAGTAAAGAACACTTTGTGTAAACCAATGAATTCACATTTTTATTTGTTCTCTAATTCAAAAACGGTAATCATATCACTGTTTATTGTGATTAAAGAAGTCAAATGATTTCAATTTACACACACATTTTAGCATTTTCTTCTAGTGTCAAAATAATTTTATATTATATTCACTTTTGATAAAAATTTGGAGAAACAAATTAAAATTGTTTTTTTAACTTCTGATTTAATATATATATATATATATATATATATATATATATATATATATATATATATATATATATATATATATATATATATATATATATATATATATATATATATTCATCTCAAAAAATGATGTCTTGTGTCTCTTTTTTCTCATTTTTTACTGACAAATTAACAATGAAAGAAATTTAAAATAAATATTCCTTCATAGAAATTTCGAATGAGTAAATAAATGATCTTGAAAATATTAATAAATATTATGCATAGTATAAAAGGAACCTTTCAATATATTCCGATTCAAATAGTCCCTAAAGTGTTCTATTATTTTTTCCCACGCAATTATTATTGTATAAAATAATAAGAAAATATAGTTTGGAGAAAGGCTAAAATAATATTTTATAATTTTAAAAACAATATTTTAAACTTTTTATTAACAATAATTATTATTAAACAATATATATTATTAACAATATATATTGTTAAGCAATATTTTAAATGTAGTTTATTTCAATGAACTACAAGTAGTTTCTAAAGAAAATATTTTGTTTAAACAATCATAAACATAAAAAAGGTATATAAGATAGAAATACTTTAAAATCTAATATATATATATATATATATATATATATATATATATATATATATATATATATATATATATATATATATATATATATATATATATATATATATATCTTATAAGATGATATATATATATATATATATATATATATATATATATATATTCATCTTATAAGATTTTGTTGCGTGGAGTTAAATTCAAAATAAATATAAAGATTTGGAATTGTAAAATTTTTTATATCTTCCGACCTTTATTTTAATACGAAAATAAGAAATAACCCAATATGAATGATTTCCCAACAGGAAATATTAATTTTAATTAAGTTATATTAAAAGGCATTCAACCTCAGTTTTCTTAAAAAAAGATTAATTTAAAATATTTCAACTAATAACTAGATATCAGAAATGCTATACATTATTTATGATAAATTAAAAATGACTAATCATTTTAAACATAAAAATGATTCCTAATTAAGGACTGAAGAAAACGTTTTTACTATTATAGCTTATAATTATGTAAATTTATTATTATGTGACTAATAATTAAATATTGCATATTTTTTATTATGTTACTCAAAAGCTGCTTCATCAGGTTTAATACAGCTGAAGAGCTTTATTTTTAAATTGTTTTTTTATTACTGAATAAAGCATAATTTTGAATAAATGAGTTGCATAAATAAACTATAATTAGGTTTGCATATTTTCTAAATCTGCATTATTTTCTAAATCTACATAACAATGAAATTAATTGTGTGGTGATTAAAAATAATAATTTATTTAAGTTCAGACTTAAGTTGTTAATACAGAATTGTTTATTTTTAGCTAAATAATAAAAAAATTTATTAGCATCTACTTTAAATATAATAGATCATGATGAATATACTATTTATGAAATTATTAATGCATAAAAAGGAAAAACTGAAAATAAGTAATTGTTTAATTAATTTATTTTTTATTCACTTTCTAAATATTAGGATTATTTAAAATCAACGCTTAATGTTTCAGAGAATGATTATAAGCCTTGATAATGGATAAAAGATTAAAAAATTTGCTCATTATATTGATGACTATTGATTTTGTGTTAGAAAAAATAATTATAAATTTTATGCACGCATATATTTAAATTTTGAAACGCATCTTAATTGAATTATTAGTGAAATGCTAAATAGAATAAAATATTTTTGTTTACTGTGTTGTAATATTAAATGATTAGTTGAAATTTCTTTTCTTTGTTTACTAATCTAAAATCATTTCGCTACAATACACTTTATTTTGGTAATATTTTAGGTTTAAAAATATGTTTCATAATTAAAAAGCATTTTTTACACACTTTAGTTAACTAGGATAAATTTGATTTTATATTAATAAGATGGATATATTTAACATTTCAAACTACGAGAAAAAAGATTATAGAGGAAGCAAGAATTAAAGAAAATAAAAATGTTACTGAAAAATTATATATTCCTAATTTAAAAAACATACTGAATACAATCTGAATAGTATTGAAAATTTATTACTTTTAAAATTTTTGTTTTATAGTCTACTTGAACCAATTATATATAGATGACATTCTAAGTTGTTACAGCTAAAATGTTGCAGATTTTGAGAAAGGTAGAATAACGAAGTAATGCAGGATCAGAAGAGTCTAATTGATGCAGTTGATCTGAAAGAGGGATGCAATAGACGCAAAACGTTTGTGTTTGCCGATCTTGAAGTTTCCTTTCGCAAGTGAGCAATGTGGCTTATAAGAAAAGGAGCCATGGGACTACAGGCAGGAAAAACAAGGATACAAATAGTATAAAAAGCTGTTTAGCATTCACTGTTCTTCATAAAACATAAAAACAAAACTAATGAAAAGGAGGTGCAATTAATTCATTTTGAATGGGTGGTCGATTTGAAGAATTTGCAAATGATATGGTCTTCACATCTTCTCCTTATGGAAGTAAAAATATTCTCAATGATTCTTAAGCCTTCCAATTTTATCAAAGAAAGATGTTATAAAAGTAAACTGGCTCGTGAGAAGATTCAATTATGAATAACACAAAGTCTTAGTCGATTTGCAATAGGTTTTTGAGCTATAAGCGGCATTAATTTATGTCATAGCTATTCAGGTTCTTCTGCACGCTGTTATTTGAAATCCGAATTTTATTCGCAATTCTTTGTTTACTACTATTAGGAGTGTTCTGTATCTAGTATAACACTTTCTCAGTTGATTGGCTCACGATTACATGTGACATTTTGGGAAGAACAATTGTTATGTAATTAATGTTATGGGTGTGTGCAAACGTAGTATGGTCAGGAGTTCCCCTCAGTGAATATTTTTATGGATATAATATTTGTTTGGCAAGACCTTCCAAGACCTCTTGTGGCAGAACTATTTTCTTTGAATTCGAGTAGTCTGTCATTCTGTGGACTCTTTGTCTACTTACAAAATAAAAGTCCCTCTTAACACGGCATTTTTTGTCATAGACAGCTCTTACAGTGACTAATTCATTCATCCATGGTGAACTTGCACATTATCTGCCTAGAAATCAGTCAAGATACTTCGAGACGAGAATTTTGCATATTATATCTACTGTCATCACTCTTGCAATTTTGGGACCTACAAAATCAAGTTTTATTTGATCTAGAACTTTCAATATACTTTCTATGTTAAGAAGGCCTTTCCAACCGCATCCTAAAATTAAATA
Source organism: Latrodectus hesperus (assembly GCA_037975125.1). NCBI lineage: Eukaryota > Metazoa > Arthropoda > Arachnida > Araneae > Theridiidae > Latrodectus > Latrodectus hesperus. The sequence goes on from CM075860.1 coordinate 50,179,820, forward strand.
ATACATACATAATCATATAAGATAATATGCCATTGCTTTGATACAAAATCATATTAAGTACATAATATTTTTATATTTTTTAGTACTATTTGTTAACTTTCTCCATTTGAAATTGCAGTCATATGCCAATTTTGAAGTTTGTAGTAAATTATGTTTTCGTTGTATATATGCACTACTGAGTCTTAAAATTTTATGAAGTTTTCTCTAAAGTGAGAAAGAAAAAACGCAAATATAGTAGAAAAATGAGAATTATTGAGAAATCAATATGATTTTTTGCATGCAAGTGGTAAACTATTGTAGTTATTTAACTGATACAAATTTTACGATTGTAAAATCAACATTCTTTCCTTATGAATATCAAAAATTTACATTAATCTCTGGTTTTTAATGTTCAACAGCAAGCCACATCTGAAAATGTACGAATTTTTCTTCAATGCCCGGCTGCATAGGGATTTTATCCATTCAGCGCTACAAGGGGTGGAGGAGATGGCATCTTATACAGTGGGGCAGCCAGTGGGTGTGCCATCTTCACCCCGAAAGTGAAAGGATAGTGAAACACACACAGAGAAAGAAAGTAATAGCTGCGCTCGAACCAGGATTCAAATCCGGAACCGACAACTTCGAAGTTAGGGATGATTACCATTTCGCCATCTGTCGGCAAATGAATCAATATTATAAGCAGATATGTATTTTGTAATTTTCTTGACATATAAAGCTTAAGAAAACTACGTAAAATGTTTAGTACATTCGAAACACTATCAGATGATCAGAATTACGTCAATTCAAATCTGATTATTAAAATTATAATTAGTATATATATATATAATATATATAAATAAATATATATATATATATATATATATATATATATATATATATATATATATATATATATATATATATTAAGAAAATATATGACAAAGAAAGTCAATGTATTTTTCACATATTAAGTTAAGCTACGCATTGATTATTATAATCGTATACCAATTTTCGGTTGCATTGAATTATCTAAAAATAGCCTAGAAGAAACTAATTTTAAAAATTAATCTATTAAAGATAATCTAAACAATAAAATTTAATGCAATATTATCGGCAGCGAAAATTCCAGCATTCAGCTATAGAGAAAATTAGGTATGTCCCATAATTCGAAAGAATGAATTAATCTTGAGTAAGAAATGCTTGTGAACTATTTCACATAGAAAAAACAATATAAAAGGCAAGCAAAAAGTGAAAAATATAGCATTTAAAAGAGATAATTTCTTTTTACCAAAGTATATTCCTTTCTTAGAATATGTGAAATAACTTTAAATATGCATCTTTTTAAAATGGTATATTCCACTCTTAAATTTTAATAAGCACTTAATTCATTTAATTATTTAGTACACCATAAATATATTAAATAGGAAAGTAGTTAATTTAATCAATATGATTAAGTTTCCTGAATATAACATTTTTATTACCATGCCTTTAATTATAATCGTGAAATGAAAATATTTCAACACCATGCAAACTGCGTAAAATTTGAGGCTAAAAAGCCGATGATTTTTTTGAAGACGTTTAATTACGTATGCTCTGGTACAATGAATATATCGCAACTTAACTAAATCAGTAGATTGAAGGACTTTGAGCTCAATTAATGCAATGTATCTTAGAAAATTTTCTAAACTGTTCCAATTTTAGACTAAAGTATAAGTGAATGGAGAGTGGAAATTTTAATCAAAGAATTCATAGGTGCACATAAAAATGAAATAAGAAATGATATTTAAAACCTCTACCAAAGAAATTTTGTAACGAATACCATTCTATTTTATTAGCATATAACTTTACGCAATACTTAAAGAACTATTCAAATTTGATTCTATTAAGTATTTTTGTGTGCCATAAACCCATATACATTTCCTTAACTGTAGAGTACCATAAAGGAAATAACAATGCGGCTAGTAAAACAAAAATGGACAGAAAATCAGTTTAAGTAGAAATGAAGCATAGCAATTTTCTCTACACATATGAATTGTCCTTTAATATACAATAACAACCTAATGCTATTTTAAGGTATTTAATATCCATCCAAGAGAAATTTTCTTCAATAATGAGCAAGGGACATAACCTGATAATGAGCAAGGGACATAACCTGATAATGAGCAAGGGACATATTCAAGGGACATAACCTGGAAAACGTTCGAGTCCCCACACTGATGAACATGAATGGAAAAGGAAGAAAGAAAACTTCTATCTCATGTTGTTCGACAATGGCTGGAATTGAATCCAGGATTTTCGGCTCAGAAGAGTGCGATCTTACTATTGACCATGGTGAGCTTAATACACAACTTTACAACAATGGAATTATTATCTGAAAAGTGCATAACAATAAGAATCAAATTGCATTTGCAGGTAAAAATGTACAATAGAAAAGATAATTACGTAATTGATATTTCTCATCAATGAAAGATCACTCTGGTACACCATTTGGAATGAATAACAGATGACTAGGATACATAAAGATAAGATCTAGATACATGTCACATTTATTTAAGATGCAACAATAATAAATGAAATCCTTAACGCAGATGACTTTGCCAAACTTTTATTTGCGAAATATGTATAGTTTTTCGAAAGAAATAATTTTTGAATCTTTCGGCTAGAATGTTTTCCAATAATGAACCCAATATATTATGATTAAAATGTTCTAGAGAAATTTTGCTTATCTTTATGCATAGCTTGCAGCCTAATTGTTAGCTCTATGGTCATCGGTTCAACTGTACGGGGTTTAAATCCTATCTAGGGTGTGGATTATATTATGTTTCGGAGTCATTGGTCTATCCCAGTCTAATTAACCCTCATGTGTAAAAAAGGACCATCGATCGTCTAGTGACAGCATAACTGTCAGCTCTACGGTCATCGGTTAAAAAATTCGGAGTTGAAATCCCATCTAGGATATGGATATATATATAAAAGTTCGGAGTCCATATTAAACTCACAGGTCTATCCCAGTCTAATTAACTCTCATGTGTGAAAAAGGAACATCAATCGTCAAGTGACAGCATAACTGTTAACTTTATGGTCATCGGTTCAAAAGTTCGGGGTTGAAATCCAATCTAGGGTATGGATATATTAAACTCACAGGTCTATCCCAGTCTCATTAACCCTCATCTCTAAAAAAGGACCATCGATCGTCGAGTGACAGCCTAACTGTTATCTCTACGGTCATTGGTTCAAAAGTTCGGGGTTGAAATTCCCTCTAGAATACATATAAAAGTTCGGAGTTCACATTACACTTACAGGTCTATACCAGTCTAATTAACTCTCATGTGTGAAAAAGGAACATCGATCATCAAGTGTACAAAAAACCAACTAATGTTGCATCTTTATATCCCAAAATTATAATTTAACTGTTGTAAAGATATCTACAAGTTAAAAGAGAAAAATAAAGTAGCTTCCTGACAACTCTTTCAATGATGCGCCATTACTGTTAGTCAGTAAAAACAACATAAATATAGAAGAAATGTTTGAATTGGTTCTTCTAAAAATGAATCTTTGAACTAAATGTTAAAATTATTTACTTTAAAAAATAGTAAAAATTATTTTTTAACAAATAGAATTTAACTGTGTGACCTAAGATATGTTTTTAATTCATTGAATGAATGAATAATTTCTTAAGATCTAATAATAAGGAGGTATTTGCTAATCTTAAATCAGATAGAAGAATTAAAATTATGAATTTTGTTGAATTATAAATGAATATGTTTTGATGAAACATATTTGCTTGAATTACTCTCTTTTCGTTAATTGCCAGAATTATCCTACTTTAAATTTTGTGAGATACTTCTAAAACTACTACGAGTATTATAGCATTTTATCTGGAAAATCTTTTGGGATATAATTAAATGGATATTTTGAATTCAACTGTAACAACTTTGAGTTTTATCATTTGAGTTATCATATACATTTCTGAATTCGCAAAGTTAAACTTCTAATGATGATTACAAATAATTAAAAAGTACAGAATAAAATATTTATCTTTCTAATGAAAGATTAAGGAAGAATTATCTTCATTAAAAGTTAAGGTTAAACTATCTTCGTTCCTTATATTCAATCTCTCTAGTTTAATCTTGCGATTAATTGTTCTGTTAAAGCCGATTTCTTGAATAAACATATCTAATAAAACTAAGTAGTGCTATTTGATCAATAAAATAAATTATTAAGCTAGTTTAAATCAGGATTGATTTTAAAGATAACGATAATATTAAAGGTAAGAGATTATTGATAATTATAAAAGAAACTTATTCTTTTTTATTCTTTTATAATTAAGAAACTGTTCTTATAAATTTGGATGAATAAGTTTAAATTATTTTGGAATTGTTCAATTAGTAGAATTTAATTTTATGACTGATAATCAAGGTAGAAATATAGAAAGCAGTGTCTTTAAATAAATTTATTTTCAGTGAATAAATTTGGTTGAAAAATAGTTTGCTAAGCGATTGTATTAATTTTAATATTTTTATTTCCTTATCCTTAATCCTTTTTATTACCTTCTTTATATTACTCAGTATATATTAATACGTTAGGCTGTATAGTTCTTAAAATTATTATAGAATTATAAGTATTTTATTAATTAGTATTTTAATAAGTACTTTATTTCTTTAAATATTTATTTTCATTAAAATAATTTAATAAATATTTATTTTTTCTCTTCAAATTTTTGAGAGTGTTTAGAAAGTTCTTTTAGCATTGATACTCATTATGTATTAGAATATTTCTTGTTCTACTTCAATTAGAAATTTAATTATAGAATAATTCAAATCATTTTATGCCTGACTTAATTAAGCAATTAAAAGTCAAGGTGAATTATTATGTGTGTTTGTATTATTTGATTTCAAATTAAAATAATTGAAAAAAGTAAAACGAAAATGCTCAATAATTTTCAAAATGTTAATATCTACAATCATGTTTCAAATTGTAGTATAAAACAAGAGATTACAAATATAACAAGCAAAATTTTTAAAAAATTATGTTAGACATCTGAACAGAAAATCATTAATCCAATTTTTCTTATGACATATTGGACAATTCTTACGACCAACTTTTATGTACGGGTATTGGAAAAAAATTCTCAAGACAGTCTATTGCTCAAATGTGCACTGTAATTATTGTATTTTTAATATTTAAATTCAAACCAAAATAGTGTTAAACTAAAAATATTTAATAAAAAATATACCTTATAAATTTATCAGCATAGTTTAAATAATGATTTTAATATTCAATGTTAAATTTTTAAATTTGAGATTGGTATTAAAATCCTTTTACTCATTATCTTTAATTAAATTTTATTTCTTTAATTTGATCATTTTAAAAATATTTAATTTAAGACCAAAACTTGAAATAAGATTTTCCTGCTTCTGCTTAGACTCTCTAAAACGAATTTTATAACATAAAATAACACTATTCAAAGTATCCTAAGATAAAAATTTGCTTATATTGGTTTAATCGTAATACATAACGTGGTCTTTATTACTTCCAAATGCGACATTTGTAAATAATTAAACATTTAACTAAAAAGATTTCTGCAAACTCAAGAATTGTTAGATATTTATACTTGGTTAGAGAGTTTGCGTTGCACATAAAGAACGATTGCGATAAGTGTTTTAATAAATCATGCAGATATATTAATATAAAAATATTCATATCTATTATTATATATTTCATATTCTTATTCATTATCGTTCCCATTGTTTATGAAATGAAAGACTTTGAAAAAAATAAAAATATGTTATGCTAAAAATAAGGCTTCAACGTTTTTATTAATATGGAAAACTATTTTACAAACACATATGCACATATAAGGCATCAAAATTTGAATATAACTGAGTAACTTAGGAAATTTGCTTAAATTTTAGCGTAGTAATACAAATGTGGCTATATATGCTTTGTGAGAGAAGAGCGAAATAATAATAGGAATATTCTGAAAGGTAAAATAAGGAATGGTATTGCTTTCTGGACAAAAATGAATAAAATTACAGTTTGTAAAGTTAAGATTTCAAATGATTCCAGCAATCAGCGCGAATTAAAATTTATGTTAATATTCTTATTTTAGTGTTTCCTTGTATTTTTGCAATTTTTTGTAATATTAAAACTAATTGTTTATGTTTCTGTTCATTCTTCCGCACTAAAGATATAAAGTTAAACAAATAAAGAAATGTTTCCATAAAAATTATAGCAGATAAAATAACCGTAAAACTATACTTTCTTTTTCTTTTAAATTTTTATGTTGTTACTTATCATATTTCATGTTTGTCTGGGAAAAAATATTATCTTTTGCTTTTTCCATTTATTTTGTTAGTGTTTAAATGAATGTCATCCCAATTACTAATTAACAATAAAATTCTTTACAGAAATAATATTAAATTTTATTACTTTTTTAAAATGAGCAATATTAATAAATATGCATATTTTTAAATACTATTTAAAGGAGGCTTATGATATTGTAATTATGAAGATAATTTTTTATGAGTTATTTAAAATAATACTAAGTTTAATACGATGAAAGTAATTTATTTTACTACTTAACTGAAAATTCTTCAGATGAAAGAAAATTTTACTTTTGAGTCAATGATGTAGAAAATTAGAAAATGAAAAAGAGTTATGCATGGAAATAACTCATCGCATAAAAGTTTGAATCATTAACGTATCAATTGTTAAATTTTTTAAAACTAACATAAAATTTCTAATTCAAATTAATATTAGTAAATTACTAATCTATTTTCATTTCTGTACTTTTCTATCTATAGGTATATTATAACCGATGAATTTAATTAATATAAAATTTTTTATTATGTAAAATAAGTAAATCTTTTATTCAACACAAATGACACTTTTATTAATCTTTCTTAGAGAGTGAATGCCAACTAAATATTATTGCTAGTTACAAAGATTATCCTTCTTAATATGATGCCTTCAAGAAAGGCTTTTTTAATTTTAAATTTAATACACTATCTGCTTGGATGCTTTTTTCTAAGAAATACTTTAGAAAATTTGTCAAAAATTTACTTATAAAAACCAAAAATCCATTTCAGCTTTCTGAATAAATATTACAGTAAATTTTAGAAATTTCAGAATGGAAAACGTATTATAAAATACAAAATAACTTAGTATATTTTAATAATTTATTCACTTTTATCCAAGATGTCTTACATATTTTTTGTGGATATAAGAGGTAATATTAGATGCAAAATCTAGTTTATTTGTAGGAAAACAAAATGAATGAAAAATACAGTAGCAGAATCTATCACTAGATTAGAATAAATGCCACAAATATTTTTGATAAATAATATAGACAACTTAAAATATTTAATTTTACTCTTATTAAATTCAAAATGCTTTAATAAAAATAATAAAATGATATTAGTTATCGTCATTAGTAAGTAATGTAGTTGTGATAACTAATGATTATAAGCTTCCTATAAGCGTTTTTTCAATAAATTTTAAGGACCTCAGTAGTTTTAAGTCTTTTCAGTTTTTGCTTAGCGGAAGAAGGTTTATACTTTTACATTTATTTCAAAATTATTTTACTAGATATTACTAATTTATATATTATTAAAATCTAGATTATCATTATCTCCTTGACATAAAGAAAACAACAATAGCGCAAATATATTCTAAATTATATATGGAAAAGATATTTTAATTATTAAGGAAAATTGCGAAAGGTTATGAGAATTATAAATATATTTTTTTTAAAAAATACGTGATCAATAATGGAATAATTGAACACTGCTGAAGAAATGCATCCAGACTGAAGATTAAAATAATGCTTTTCTTTATGTCTTACAAAAATTTACGATTATATATCAAAATGAATTTTGGGGGAATATTTTAAGAGGTTCGTAAAAAATAACTGAAACGATCACGATTGTAAATAATATGAATCTTTTGAAATTTTTCAAGGAAATACAAAAGCCCCAAGCGAAATAAAAATGATCTGTTTCAGTATTAGAAAATAAGCAATGAATATAAATACAGACGAAAACAAGGGCACTTTGTGAGTGCCGAAGGACGTTCTTTTTTTTCCAGCTCCGTTAAACTTTCATCGTTCTCTCAACTATTTAAGCCTGCCACTTTGAGAAAAGAATCATTTTTCAAAAAGTTTTTCCCTTCAAATTTGCGATACTGCAATTTTCTTCTCATATTTCTTTTCTCAATCGAGACATTTTAGTCTCCATCATTCTTTGCGAGATTCCTTTTGAGGTAGTAAAATAAAATGAATAAAAAGTCTATGTATGCAATGATACCATTTTACTAAACATTTAAAGTTTCCTTTGACACTTTTTAAAAAAAAGTAGTTTTTTTATAAAAAAGAGTTTGTCATAAATTATAAAATTGTAAAGAAAAAATTCAAATAAAAATTAATGATAAAACTCTTCGAGGTATATTTCCTCCATCAAAATATATTTGAATTAATTATCCATATTTTGAGAACTAAATCTAATATTTAGTGTTAAAAATTAGCTTTAATACAACTTTAACAATCTAGATAAAGTCGATTCAATGCTTTTCAACCAATAAAAGGAGCTTATTTTTACTAAAAATTGCTGAAACACGTATTATTATCAGCTGAAATTTATGACAAGCTTGTGACACTTTTTAAATTAATTGAATAACAATAAGTACAGTACGTTAATAATAAACTTGCATTTTGGAATTATAAACCTCTCAATTGTGTGTGATGTGTAATCTTAGATGCGTTATTTTTGAGATAGGGATGCAATAAAAACATTCAATCCCTATTTACTCAAAAAGGCAAAGTTCCTAAATAAATGTTTATCAAAAAGAAAGTAAAAGGGAAAAAATTAAAGGAAATTAAAATTTTATCACTACCTTTTGTAAATGCTAAAATTACTAGAAAAGTTCTAAAAGGTTTGATGCGACACGATACATTTGCAATTTCTCTTTTGGAAATAAATCTAATTACTATAATTTATTTTAAGATGCAACAAAATTAAGACAAATATAAAGCATCAATTTATTCAAAGGGAAAACTTTAAATACTGATCATACTTTATTTATAGAAAAGAAATTGCTTAACGGCCTAGAAACTGTTTCTACTCTTAGAGAATTAACTAATCTGTGTAATTATAGTTAAGGAATAAATTAAAAAAATTCTTTACTTATTTATTTATAATTTTAAACATGTTAATTAATAAATGAACATAAATGTTAATTTATACATCGCAGTTTTCTCAATTTGGCTTTTACTTTTATGACATTTCAAAGTTAAAAGTGAAAAATAAAATAAAATATTAGGTAAACAAGAAAGTTCTTGCCGTTTTTGCGTTGCCATTGAGTGAAATGAAGATTAGCTTGCAAATTACTGTATGCCATGGTTTAGACATTAATCAGTCGAAAGTAGGAATAACAGTCGTTATAAAAGTAGGTCCACCACGCACATTTGTCAATCAGAACTAGTACGATGGAGAAGAGAAATGGACGTGTCGAAGGAGCTCGTTCAGTGCTGTTTGCATTATGACTTCAAAGTGGGCTTATCAGTGACTGCATGAAGCCGCCGAATATATCAAGAATTGGGGGATAGTGCTACAAATGAACATACGGCAAGACATTGATTTCACAAATTCAGGTCGAGAGATTTGTCCTTATTTGATGAAGCTGATGTCTGCTGGACCAGTCGCAAGTGGTTCAGTATGAGTTGCTATCAAAAGGACAAACGGTCAAGCTGGACCTGCAATCGCAGCAATTAGACGTGTGCGACAGGCATTGCAACAATTGCAACAGAAGGATTCAGTACTGATAACTCCCAAAGATGTACTGTTCAAGGTGGACTTGCAATAGCAGCAATTAGACGTATGCGACAGGCATTGCAACAGAAGGAGTCAGTACTGATAAATCCCAAAGATGTACTGTTCAAGGTGGACTTGCAATCGCAGCAACTAGACATGTGCGACAGGCATTGCAACAGAAGGATTCAGTACTGATAAATCCCAAAGATGTACTGTTCAAGGTGGACTTGCAATCGCAACAATTAGACGTGTGCGATAGGCATTGCAACAGAAGGAATCAGTATTGATAAATTCCAAAGATGTGTCTGTTAAAGGTGGACTTGCAATCGCAGCAATTAGACGTGTGCGACAGGCATTGCAACAGAAGGAGCCAGTACTGATTAACCCCAAAGATGTATTGTTCTTGATAGATAACGAGAAGCCGCGTGTCTCTTGTTATCGAGCATACAGTGGTATTATAGAGATACTATATAGTGAATTGGTTAACAGATTTTGTGTAATCCTCCTTATTCACTGACTTTGCATCATCAAATATCACCTGTTCTATTCCCTGGACATTCTCATCATCTTCATGGGAATTCCTTCACCAATGAAGCAGACTTGCACCAAGTAACCAAGCAGTTCTTTGTGTCCAAAAGCCGCGAGTTTTACTACAAGGCTATTGTACAACTGCAAACAGGTTGGCAGATAGTGCTGGTTGTCGAAAGTGATTACTGCGAAAACTAAAACTAGGTCACACTTTCATTATGTCATATTCTTTTGGGTCATTAAAAACACTAAGAGTTTTCTTAATAACCTAGTACAAACAGAGTCTGAGTAAGACAGGGGTATACGGGGGAGTTGTCACAGGTTCCCACACCTGAGTGGCTCCCAAATGGAATGGGAAGTACATTTTATGTTGTTAGTCAAATAGAAATTCGTTGTGAAGCAGAAGGGATCCCCAAAGAAGTTTTTGTCCTGGGCTCCAGTTACGCTATAGCAGGTCCCGTTTACTAAGCATTAATTTTATTAGCATTTCGTGAACAAAACCCACGAAGATGCGCATTTAATTTAAGTATTTAATTTAAATAATTAATTGAGGTATTTAATTTAAATTTATATGTAATAGGTATTTGTTCTCATTTTCTTTTTTAAAATATTAATAAGATAAAATGAACAGATAATTTTATCATTGCACATGGTATACGACCGATGTAAATTGTTCAAAAAACAACTAATTAACTTTCATTAACTTTCTAGAAAAAATTCAATTTTTGTTTCCATAAATTGTTTTATTATTTATTTCTTTATTTATACAATTTTTTTTCTAATTTTTATTTGCAATTTTTTAAATTTAAAAAATATTGTTTTGCTAATGAGGTAAAACAAAAATTATAAATAATTTTCTTAAATTTTAAGAGAATATTTTATTTTTCATACTAGTTTGTATATTTCTATGATTTATTTTTTATTATAATTTGTGAGAATTATTCATTCATAAACTGACTTTTGACATTTTTTCTGAAGTTAAAGTAGCTGTCTGATGTGGAATAGAGCTGGTATAATTTATATTATTTTCATTTTATACTTAATTCAAGGTTCTTCTGTACTTTTAGGAAAAATATCCAAAATCTGAATTAATATATCTGAATCAACAATTGATTTGCTGTATTACGAAAACTATTTAACTGTCGTTTTAAGGAACAAATATTATGTATCATCCTGAATTAACTTTCTTGTAAATAATCCTGTCTCTGCCAGAAAAAACACATTAATCTTCAAAAGAAAAGAAATAATCATTGAAAACATCTCGAGAACTATTTTGATGATACATAATTAACTATAAATATTTCTTATAAAAACATTTTATTCCTCATTAGTTGTCCACTGTGTTATTTGAAGAGCATATTTTGAAGATTTTAAAGTCAAATTACAAAGATAAACATATAACGATTTGTATTTTAATTCTTGTTCAGCATATTGATGCTTAAAGCTAAAAATTCCTACAAACTACATTTTGAATTTCTTTTTAGATCTTTACAAGCCTGTCGCTAAAAGTACTATGTTGACATTGACACCAGCGAACTCCCCTGTACCTAACTCCAAGGAGCTTTACCAGTTTAATGGGAGCTGCTGGAAATAGATTTTAATCATACGTCCTTGGTGGACTAGGGTTAAGAGTTCAAATTCTGGCTTAACCGAAAATCCGTCATGTTTGCTTAATGTGACTGAGGTATGTTAAATAGGTCATAGTCACATTGTCTTCCAAGTGAAATGATACCTCTGAGGATAGCATATCAAGTATTTGGGGTCTTCTGCTTAGTCTCTGCTTCAGACTCACAAAGACTCCACTCTGATGTTTTTATCTAACTGGTAGAGCCCAACTCATTGGCTAGTTACTGGGAAGCATGCTAATTCAACAACATTTTAATCGTGTATTTTTACCGAGATCTTTCATTTTGATGTTATAGGGAATTTTGTAAAATAAATGTAAATAAGAAATCTGTGTGCGTGTTGTTATATTTTAATTCTTCTTAATTTTCTACATACCAGCAATCAATAATAAAATTACTTTCTTATCCCCAATAATTCAATTTAACTAGAAAAAAGAGAGTAATAATATGACGCGGTGCATGATTACATAAAATATTTCTTTATTTTGATAGCTGAAATATAATAACGATATATCGATTTCCCATAATGTATAGTATTCAAAATATTTGCAAATGTTAAAATTTATTATACATCATTAAAAATTGCAACTTTATCTTTATTAATAATTTTAAACTGTATATATTGTAAGAAATGTATTAATATATAAAATTTGTTTAGTTATAGTATTTAAAATATTAAATTCAGTTTATTCTATTTTCTCAAACTTAATATTAATCCAGAAATAATTTAAATAATAAATTTCTGTGTTACACTTAGATTCAAAAATGCCAACAAGATAAAATGTAATATTCTAAAAAATAGTTAAAAATATGATTATTTAATTCAAATCTATTATCTTAATTACTATCACAATTTTTTTTTATATATTCTTAACATGTTCCAGTTTGTGTTATTACTCAATTTTTGATATTTTTACTACCTAATTCTGATTTATGTATTTCAAGTTTATCTCGAAGTTTATTCTGAAAAATCATTCTTTTTACTTTTCGTGTTCATGTTTAACGTAACCTTTTCAACATGTATAAAAATATTAAAAAAATCAGACTTACATAGGAGTAACTTCTTACCTTATAGTTAAAAAGAATGAAATATAATATTGTCTCTTGAATTAATAATTAATTATTAGTTAATATTCGAATGAAATGGATTTTTTGCGTAATTTTATAATTTTAAAGAAATATAAATAAAACTCAAACATCATTCATTAAGAATTACTTTCATTGCAGCATGTATGTTTTAACACGACGTCTCAATACAACTTGGGATGATACATAATTCAAGACTTAGTATAAAATTATCACAAAAAGGGAATAAGCATTTTCGAACTTCAACAGCATTAAAGGATGTAGAAAAAAGAAAAAAAAATGGTTGAAATCATTTATGCTTTGTTTCGGGAGTCGAAATCACTAGGATTTGAAAAAGAGAGAATGGTTCAAAAATTATCTGTAAAAGATGAATAAACATGTGAAATATTTCATTATGTAAAAATTAAATTTCATTAGCAACGATTCTTTTTCTAGTGGCGTAAACTAAAGCAGAAAATTTTCTAATCTCAATATTGCTGCCTTCTCTTTTTTCAGTAGTTTCCTTTCTCAAATTGAAGATACTAGATTCAACCTTCAATCATATTTGTATATTGACAGCACAAACAAATTTTGAAATTTTTTTTATTTTATTAAATTGAATGAATACAAAAAGTAGAAAATTCCTTAAAATCGAGGATTTATATTACATTCAGCAAATAACTACTTTTGGTAATGAAAGAAAAATTGTATTTATATTATTTTTTGTCTTTTTTAAAAAATTGGTTTTATTTTTTTCATTTGATTTATTCAATACAAAATTTCAGCTACTAGATTTCTATTAAGAATACAGCTTATAACTTTTAAGTTATAATTATAATAAGTAATTAGTTTATAATAATTAATTTCACACCAACTTTAAAAATTCTCCTTTTTGAGCTACAAATCATTTGCTCCAATTTAGTAGATATTAATATTGCATAATTTCAATTCCTATATTAAAAAAAGAAATTAAAAAAATTTATAATTAATAAAGAAAATTGAGTATCAAAAGCTGTATGTAAATTATTATATTTTAACTAATAGTATTATATATTTTAACTATATACTATTCACGTCTATAACTTTTCCTAAAATAAAAGCAGAATAAAAAAAGTGAAATACAGCTTTAATTATTGTTTTTACAAATGAACGTAAGAATATATTCAATCTCAATCACAAATATTGATTTATTTATCTAGCCTTAGATATTTTTGCTTCATATTCAATGATGCTACCATTTTGATTTACTTTTAAAAATATTTCTTTAAAAGTATACACGTCATGATTATACTCCATAAAAATTATTTTCATTGTCATCTTGTCAATTTTGTCAATGAATCACAAAGAAAGTTTGCATTTTTTTTAAATTAATTTTCATTTAAGCATTCTGAACGTATTTTAAAATTCAATATTTATATTCTTATAAAAAGAATTTAAAACATTTCACATTTTGGTTACATTTAAATGTCTTCAATTAGTGTACCTATCATTTTCATATATTTAAGATTATTTAACAACTAGACAGCTAGAGAAATAACTTTATATTAATATTTCTTTCAAACATAAATCTAAAAAAATTTTAAAACAAGTATTGATTAAAAAATATTTCAAATGATATTTTTTCTCCATTGGAGAACAATAATTAACTCTTGAGTGGTGGAAAGGAATTATAGTTCTATGCGTAAAGAAAGCAGTTTTAGTGAGGATAGCTTAATGTGTTGTTGTCACGTGCCAGCTAGGCTGGCATTATGGGGTGCGCTGCTCCACTTTTCCAACTGAACCTTATTTAGGTGTGGAGTCCAACTTCCTCAGTACACACATGCCATATTATAGGTGCCATACCATATTATAGGCCATGCCATATACCCGATTATAAGGTTGGCAACTATTCACAACCCATTCACACAAGGAAGGAACAAAGACAGGATAGATAGAGAGAAAAAGAACATTCATGCCCGAACCTGGATTCGAACCCAGGACGTCCTTATCCGCAGTCAGGCACGCTGACCACCAGACAAGTTGGGCGGTGCTTGATTTGTTTTACCTCTTATATACAGTGGTGAGAATGTGTTCTTAATAAGCTTGTAAATGTACAATTTTCTCTCAAGTAAATGTACATTTTTCTCACTATATATTCTGTAGAAAATAAACTGGACAGATTTCTTTTACCGAATTTCTGTGATTAGTATCTAAACAGTGATTACTAATTATTTACATTATTTTATCTAACTTTTCCTTCATATCTAAATATACTATTATATATATATATATATATATATATATATATATATATATATATATATATATATATATATATATATATATATATATATATATATATATATATATATAAACCCAATGAGAAAGGCACGAAAGTCTTATTATAATTGACTATTAGACATACTCGCATGTCACAAGACATTAAACGTGAAAAAATTAACACACCAAGCTAAATAGGCATGCGTACGGAAGGTAGAATCACAAAATGCATGTATAGAATTCAAGAGTGACTAGGATTGAACGTGGAACATCCTACTTCGAGTTATGAAGTTTTTCTTCTTAACATCAGTTTGCTTTTTTCATCGGAAAATTATTACAACAATCATAAAACTAGCAGGTATATTTGCAGGAAAGAAATTTTATTAATAAGGCTTAAGGCCGAATTTAGCAAACAAAAATTCTGAGTCGGTCTAAAGATAAATTTTCATTAGAGTAGTATATTTGGCACTGAAAGGAAACATTTAATACAATTAAAAGAAAAGTATAGTAAAATTAAATAATAATACTTTATTTCGACTGTGTAAATTAATTAATTTTTGTATAGTAATATTTTATTATAAATAAATTTCATAATTTACTGTTATTAAAATGATTACAATTTTCGAAAAAATACGTTTACATTAAGGGAAAGACAAAGAATTATTCTTTTTATTGATTGCTATTTTATTTATTAATATAGTTTCTTTATTTCACCTGAGAAATCTATAAAAGATTGCAATTAAATGCATAATTTTTCTAATACATTTTGTTAAATTTGAGGACATTTTTTGCAGATTTTTCTATTTTTGTTTAAGTTTATAACTTCTTATTTTATCAAAATGATAGAGAATGCTAAGAATAATTTGTAACCTTCTCTCTATATTGTTAACTTGAGTTTATACCTCCGAGTGGGGGACAGCTTAAAATACTTTACATTTTACACTTCAAAATATTTTGCATTTTACACTACAGAAAACTTGAAACTGAATTTCCAAATATTTTTATTAAAAATCTTGGGAGAAAAAATGAAAAGAATTTTTATTTTTAAAAATTCAAATTTTTCACAATTTTATTTGTTTTCTGTTATCAGATGGATTTACTTCTAAAATTTAAAATTAAATTAGCTTCAATTATTACTTTAGCTTGGCTACATTTTTAATTTTAAAAATACCATATTTTCAAAGGAAAATATGGCATCTTTTCCAAATATTGGAAGAAATAAATAAATATACAAACTTTCTTTTGTTTGTTAAAATCTATATTCTCCTTCTGCATTTTAAACATAATTTAAATATTTTATGAATCCTTAATTATATGTGCAACGAAAAAGATTACTTAAATTTCAGACGCATTATTTAATTTTATAAAAAATATAATAATGATTAGATTTAAAAACATAATTTTATTTAACACAATTTAAATCCTTTAATTTCAAAATGTAAAACGAAACGTAATTATTTTCAATATAATATAATCATATAAAGATTTTTAATCCCTTGTTAAAATTCTTGATATTTAATCTCTTATTTAATAAAATTTTAAAGATTTATAGAATAATCAAAATAATCTTCATTTTCTTGTTTACATTACCACATTCAATGAAAAAACTAATGTTGATTTGGTTATTCTTTCGTCGCAATTGATGATAAAACTCACGATTTAAAGATAAATAGGAAATATATCAATGACCTATACTTTTTTTATTATTTTTACGCTGTGAATATTTTCAAAAGTTTTATAACATTGCATATATAAAGTATTTTATAAAATTTTTATACATTGTAATTTATTTAGTTTTGTAAAATGTAAATTCAGAAAACTCTATTGTGAGTTTCAGAAACTATATGTGAGCTTCAAATGTGCATTTCAATTTCACTAATAATTAAATTAAAATAAAATTAATTTAAGATATCATTATTTTACCCCATGAAATCAAATTGCATGATTCATTTTACATTTAATCTTTTAAACTTATTAATTAAAAATAAGGATTTCAGATTTAGTTATTTATTGCTGAATTAAAAATAGTATGACAGTATGATTTGTCAAAATTAAAAAAAAAAACAGTAAATATAATAATAATTTCTAAAAAGACAAAACAAAAACTGAAGTTAAATTTTCCTTTTTGTGTATGGTATTTTTTTCGTTATTATTCTAATTTTCCTATTATTGTAAAATAACTCCAAACTTATTTTTTGATATTTTTCTGTAAAATTTTATCGCAGGAAGAGGAAATTTATTTATAAATATTCTAAGGTAAAATTATGATTGACATAAAAATAATTAACTAATATATGCATTATAAGTTTCCCAACTTTTAGAAATCAATTAAATTAGTGATTATTATAATTAATAAAATGTTTTATTGATTTTCTAAATGCATTAATAAATCCGGTATTTATATTTTATTGTTGGTTAAAACAGCTTTATTATTTTCACTGAACATAGAGAAGATTGTTATTACATTTATCACTTCTTAAAATGCTTATTTATTTCTTATATTTTTACAAAAAAAAGTTAAATATTTCTGTCTTCAAATTTCTTCTTGCGTTTAATTTCCAAGTATAATCGTAAATTTGACTATCTTGAAAAATCTAATTAAAAGCTCTGTAACAAAAGTAGCAAAGTAAAAATCAACGTTTCTAAGTTTAATTTCTTATGGTTTGAGTAATAAAATTATGGTATCACTAAATTTAACATTTATAACTCACAAGTTCAAATTTGGTATTATCATCAGTATAAATCAACTGTTATAATTAGTATTATTTAAATAAATTTGGTTTCCCGGAACAATTTAAACAGAGACAATACAAAATTACGTAAATGTAATCATTGAATATTAATCTGATGCTACTGATGCATGGATACCATTGAATATTGCACATCTACAGAAAGATTGCATTCATTAATCCTATAATGATGTAATTTAACAAAAAATGTATCAAGCATATTATTTACTTTTTAAATTGCTTTGAATTTCCAGCTAAATATTTCGGATTATAAGAATTTAATCCAAAGCATTTACAACATAAATATTTCTTGATGTTATTATGTGTTTATTATTAAATATACATTTTTTCCATTAGCTATACTATTGAGAGTTATATAAAGAAAACATTGACACTCCTTGCCTACGGTAAAATAATTTTTAAATGCATTTTTCCCATACAAGAACCAAATATTTATTTAACTTTAATGAAATTTTTTGATATAAAATGAAAATTGTAACTAAACTAATTTTAGCTTTATCTAATCTTTTTCAAAGATAAATATTTTACACAGGTATCATGTAATTTTATTATTTTAACGTGTTACAGGTTTAAAGTATTAGTTTAAAGTATTATATATAGATGAAATTTTGGTTAATTTCCTATTTGCCTGTAAAAACTTGCTCACAATTATAGAATGAAAAATACTGAAAAATAGAAAGAGGAATAAAAAAGCACTTTGTAGGAGAAATGCATATTCTCTACATTATGTCGAAAATTTTCAATTTTGTTGGAGATAAAATTGGTTTATAGTATTGCTTAAATTTTTATTAAAGATAGGAATACATTGTATCATATATTAATAATTGCTTCACTTATAATTGCACTGCCCGACATTGAAAACTCAACAGCAAGAAAGAGTGGCCAGAAAATTTTGCAAATTTCAGGGTATATGCACCTTAATGATTTATGCAAATTATGTGAAATGCACAGCTCTCCATCGCACGTAGGATAAGATATAAGGTGATTAACTGGTAGAGGGGATAATATTTAAGCCAGTATTACTGCATGGAAAATAATCATTGAAAGTTTGTTCTTGTCACAAAGGACTTCTGTGATTGTAGAAAAAGGCACAGAATCGTCGACAAAGTCAGTTCCAGGAGACAGACGAATTTCCGAAAGACATGGTGATCAGACTGAGAAGGGCAGGATGGTCCTTAAGGCAAATCGTAGCTGGATGACACCTGGACGCGTTCACAGTGCAACAACGGCTGTGGCGAAGATGGTTGGAACAAAGAACTGTGGAAGGTTTGTAGGGTGCCGGGGCAGCAAGAGTAACGTCAGTATGCGTGGATCGATGCACCCGAAGGGAGTCGGTAGTGGCTCCGAAAAGCACGTCTATCGAAATTTTTCAGCATGTGCAAGACATCCTAGATGCTCCCATATCAAGAAGAATATTTGCCATCGGTTGGTTGCCAGTGGCCAGCGACCATGATATCCGTTAAAAAGACTGCCATTGACTCCACAACAAAGACTTCGCGGAATGGCCCCGGATTAGAGTGAAATGGACGATGGAGTGGCACAGGATCATCTTTTCAGATGAGTCACGCTTCTGTTTCTTCACCGTATGCGATTATTATGTCGACACAGAGACAGGTTGAATTCTGCACAATTCATAATTTGAGGTACCTTTGCATACGATTCCAAGTCACCTCTAATTCGTATCCATAGCACTATGACAGCCACACATTATGTGGATGATTTGCTGCGACCGTTGACACTTCCCTACCTTCAAGAGTTGCGAAATGCCCTTTATCAGTAAGATAATGCCTGACCGCACATTGCTCGCATCAGCCAGCATGCCTTATAAGGTGTGCAGCTGCTATGCTTGCCAGATCTCTCCCCAGTCGAGCATGCTTGGGATATAATTGGAGACCGTTTGCAGACCCTGCCACTGCTTCCTTCAAAAGACGAACTTTGGAAAATATATCGTTGGGAATGGTAAAACCATTCCTGAGGACGTCATACGAACTCTCATTGATTTTGTGCCTAGACGTGTTGTTTCGTGTATCGCCGTCTATGGTAGCCTTATAACGTACTGACTTATACCCTGTTCTCACTCTGTATTATGTATATCATTTCGAAATACAGATCTCTTATTGTTCGCTGCTGTCTCTCCCTGTTTGCAGAGGTTCGACATTTTCTGGCTACTTCTTTTTGGAGCTGCATTTTCAACGTCGGGCAGTGTGTTCTACATTTAAAATTCATTGTCAAATCGTATTAATATCATGTTGAGTAACAATGACATATAAGGAATATGTCATTGTTACTCGTCATAGTATATTGATGGACAACAGAGAACCTGACTGTCAAACACAAAATTTTCTGTGAAAATTTAAGTGGTAATTCTTTAGTCAGCTATATTATATAGAAGGCAGAGTGGATTAAAATTGGACTTTGTTGATTAAATGTTCTTCTATATTACTTTAAAATAAAAATGACATGTATTTAGAACAAGATTTCAGATTTTGGATTTTAACAATCGGCGAAAACAGGTGCCGTTGATTAAGTAGAACTCCTGTCGAAAAACATTAAAAAAGGGCATTTATGGTTATGTAGAAAAGTAACAATTTTATTTATTTTGATTACTGGGAGACCCTTTTAAAGTTATTTTCTTGAAAGATGTTCTTATTTTACTAAACTTTGATGTATTATATTTCGCTAATATTAATTAAACGTTTATATTTAATAGTTTCAATATTATTTTCATGGGTTTAAAAAAATTCAAAAACTAAATACCATTTGCCAATAAAAATATGTAAATGAAAAATTCAAAAACTTCTGAAAAATATTCCATCCTATTTCCAATGAAGATTTTAATGATTATTTGGAATGAAAAAAATATTTTTTTAGCACAGTGATCTAATAAACGTGAAGATAAATATTAAAGTAAACTTACATTCAGATTAAAAATATCTTCTAAATAAAGAAGGAAAAAGTCCTGGCAAACAATGGATAATTAATTAAATTCCAACTTTAAATAATAGATACTTAACTAAATCCTACCATTAAACTAAAAATAATTAATTAAAAGCCAACAGTAAACAACAGAAATTAACTAAATCCTGGCATTAAATAACAGAAAATTAACTTAATCCCAGAATTAAATAACAGAAAATTAACTAAATCCTGGCATTAAATAAAACAAAATTAAGTAAATTCCAGCATTAAATAACAGAAAATTAACTAAAACCTGGCATTAAATAACAGATAATTAACTAAATCCCAGAATTAACCAACAGAAAATTAAATAAATTCCAGCATTAAATAAAACAGAAAATTAACTAAATCCTATAATTAAATAACAGAAAATTAACTAAATTCCAGCATTAAATAATAGAAAATTAACTGAATCCTGGCATTAAATAACAGAAAATTAACTAAATTCCAGTATTAAATAACAGAAAATTAACTAAATCCCAGCATTAAAATAATAGAAAATTAACTTAATCTCAGAATTAAATAACAGAAAATTAACTAAATCCTGGCATTAAATAACAGAAAATTAACTAAATCCCTGCATTAAATAACAGAAAATTAACTTAATTCCACACAGCATTAAATATCAAATAATTAACTAAATCCCAGAATTAAGCAGTTGACAATGAGAATAGTTATAATCACTCCACAAGATTCGTTTCACTAATGTTTTATAAAGAAAAAACAAAATAAAGTATTAATTTATTCTACATTTCTTTATTATTCTGTTAATATTTTTATGTTATAATTTTTAAATGATGAACGAAAATTATTTGAAGTACATTAAATGAATGCATAACATTTTTATAATTATTGTTTTTGAAGTTAGATATACAAAATTTCTTTGCTCTATTATCATATATGTATAAAAAACTGATATTAATACTAGAAATAAATTATTTTCCTAGTAAAAAACAAAAATGAATCTTCCAATTTTAATACAATTTAATTAGTATTAGGTAATGGCTTTAATATAGTATTATCTAAAGCCCAAAAATAGATCTCATATATTTACTACTCTTATCTTAGCAACATTAATACTTTATTAATACATTAACATATTAACTTTTTACTTTACGAATATTGAAAAAATATCATGTAACATATTTACATGTACAAATTAACAAAAATTATGAAAAATATTTTCTGTACGGTATAAATCTATATATTTCTAAAATAGAATGGTTTTTCTTTTGGAACCCAATTCATCAGATTTGAGAAGAACATTAATTTTTCATTTAAAATAAATACAAAGATTGTTTTGTTTATTGAATAATTTCAAAATTAGAAATATTAAAAATGATATCATAATAATAATACTAAAATAATTTTATTTTCATACTCAAAGTAATGTGCATTGCATGGCGAACAAGCTATAACGAAGAAAATTTTATAACTTTCAATAGGATGCACAGCTTATAAAATACCGAGTTTATTCAGTTTCTAAAAAGATTTTAAATTTAAAAGTCTATCAAAAATCTCTTCGAACTAAGAAACTTAAAAGTTGTGTAAAAGAAAGTAAATTTTAGAAAGCATAATGGAAATTAAAAAGATAAAAACATTAAATGCAAATAATTTAAGGAATGGTAAAACAAAGTCTCATTTTGAATAGTCAGGCTTAATTAATAATCACGTTGCTTGTAGAAAATTTCAGGAAAGGCATTATTACATTACTATATTTTTAAAATTAACCCACAGTTTGATAAATATACCTTCTTTTAAATAAAAATAAGGATTTTTGTTATTTTTTCAAGCACAGATATTTGAGATATAACTGAAAAATATGAAATGTAATGGAAAATTTAGATAAACATTGCAGCTTAGTTTTTATAGAAACAGACTTTATAAAAAATCACCATTTTTCAAAAGATTAAGTAAATCTAAAGTGCAAAATATTGTCCTTAAATTCAAAAATCAAAAAAAAATGCATTCAAGTAGGAAGAATTTCAAATAAATTGTTTATAATTTTGAAGTTTCACAATGGGTATTTTGCTCGACGTAACACAATATACATTGTTATAGGGATCGAAACATACTCTATTAAATATGTGTGGATATAATTATCCAAATAGTGCAAGAAATTCTATGTTGGTAAAAATTTATTTTTATGTAGCATTCTATATGGATGACGTAATATGAAGTAGGAATAAATATAATAAACTGAGTTCGGTGTAGAATCGGGTACCCCTTGCTTTAATGAAAAATCTGACGAGTTTCTGGTAATCATATCTTAGCTTAGCTATTGTGCAGAGGCCATCTTGTTAGTCACATCTTTCAATCTATCATGGCGTCAAAAATAGAGCCAAAAAACTCAAAGGGTACCCGATTGTAAATTTTCACCAATTTAGAATCTAGATGAAATAAGCAAAATTGGTAATGTAATATAATCATTATTTTTAATAATTTTCTACATTGGAAAAGCTGCAATATTAAAAATTATCATCAAGACTTTTGTTCTGTTTAATTAAGTATTTTATAATAAGAGATTTGAGGGAAAGTATATTTTGTAATAATCAATAATTTGCACTTACTATGAAGAAACAAATTCATTAAATGAATTAAAATATCAACAAGCTGGTTTTTCCGTTTTATTTAATAAGTTAGTTAAATAATTCAAAATCATTATTTAAATAACTTTTAAATTATTTAAATTTATTATATCTGTGTTTTAAAAGTGTTACATTATCTGTGTTTTAAAAGTATTACATTATCTGTGTTTTAACAGTATTATATTATCTGTGTTTATTCTAATTATTCATAATTTTAAAAGGATTTAAAACTATGAATAATTGGAATAAAATTTTACTGTTTCTAATTAATTTAAACTCTGTATTGGAAAATGATCAGTATATTTTTGATGATCAAAAGATTGTTTCTAAGCCATTGCCGTCTTGATTTTTTTCAATTTCTTGCTCGATATTTTAATTAGTTTTACTTCTACACTCAGAATGTGAGTTATTCATAAATTTTTATACATATATAAAAAGCTATTAACAATGAAACAACTTGTTCTGGAATAGTAATAATCTCTCTTTCTCTCTCATAAAGCAGTACCTTATTAAATTAAAGTAATTTAAAGGTAATGAAGCTAAGCTCTCAAAAATGAAAATAAAAAATGTTCTCTTATTTGAGAGTTCAATACATTACATTCATTGCTTATGTTTATTTAGCTTTATCCTTTCTTCTAATCACATTATTTTCTTGTACTTATTTTGAAGGAAGCTATTAATACTTAAAAGTTCGTATTCATATATTTTTTTACATAAAATTATTAATTTAAAAATATTCGGTTGATTAAAATGTATTTTTGTAATAAATGCGTCTCTGGTCAAGTGCTTTTCATATGGAGAGACACAGTAACAATCATTTTTCAAAAATGTTAAGCCTGTAATTCACAGTGATTTAGGGTTAAAAGAGCACACTTTTGAGCCTAAGGTCTCAGGTTCGATTCCTGCAACAGAGATAGAGATTGCACCTCTAGCTTCCACATTAACGTTTGCTACGGTGGGTGCTTGAGGGCTTAGCGAATTGCCTTCATTGAGATACAAATGAATGAATGCGTCCCACGATCTAAAAAGGAATTTTGCTGGAAGGTAATTGATGCGATCAATGCCAAAATTTGTAACAACGACCTTCAGCCATTAGGTTAGAGACTACGCTTGTCAAAACGTTAAATATAAACAATACAGAAAACCAATGGAATTTTTATTAAATTCATTCAACCATAATAAAATTAATTTTTAAACCTTTGACCAGATGGCAACAAGTGAGAGACAGGACTGGGGTTTCAATACTTCAAATGTTAAAACGGATGCATCATATTCACCTGCAACGGATTACTTCCCACGTGGATCTCGAGGGGAATGAGATTGTGGCAACTTTGGCCAAAGCTGGTGTGTCTGAGGACGATGTGCCGTCGGCATCTCTCACATTTCAGGAGATTCATTCAAAAATTAAACACGAGAATAAAACCACTTGGATTGTCCCTCCTGAGCATCATTGGTACGTCTGTGCGCGTCCAGGTGCTTCCTTGGCTACTGGTCTTAATAGACAAGAACAAACGGCTATTGCCCGTTTCAGAAGTGGCCATCTTAGTAACTTGAAATTCGTCGAGAGTACGAAGAAATTTGAAATTCGCTCCAAGTGCTTAAATGAACAGGCCTCTTCTGAACATATTCTTCAATGCCTTGGTCTCTCCGGGAGAGATCTGATGGAGAATCCTCTTATGGTACTGGACTTTTTAGAGGTGTACGTGCTCATGGAACTGGTCTAGCACTGCAGACTTCGGGGGCATGCAACAACAACAACAGTAGTTTTTAGTTTCTTATTCATTTATTAGTGAAACAGAGAAACACTTGATTTCTTCAGTGTCAGAGATTATAAGTATAAAAAAAATTAATGAAAATGCGCTAAATTTGGAAAATAATAAACTTAAGGGCCGTATACGAGAAAGAAAAACTGAAAAGTCTTATATAACTTATGTATTTACCTTAAGTTCTTTTAGCACATTTATTACTTTTTGTGCATACGCTAAAATATGTACATAAAAAAGAAATGTTTATTTAAACTAATAAAAATTTAGTTAAAATGATTCTTCAAATAAACTTATAAATATTCAAATACTTATTTAAGTAGAATAAATACAGTTTAGAGAAAAATTACTAAATACTTGACCATTAGATAAATTATCTGAATCACATAAATTGTATCTGACTATTCAGATCCTTTTTATTGTATGATCTGTGACGTCTCTGTATTGACAATTATTGATTGTGAGGTGAAGAAAAATTTATTTCTGAAGGAAAATATCACGGATTTTGATGAAATATGGTCAAAAGGGCTGTAATAATTCTTTTTATTCAATTATTTTTTTTAGAATTTTCATCATCCTGAAAAATATCAAATCTTAAACACAAGCTTTTTCATCATTTTGAGTGAAAAAAATATTTTTCTAGCAAACATTAACTAAATGCTACAGTATTTTGCGAAATTTTGTTACACAGAAAAAAACATTGAATTTTAGCACGATTAACATCAGTGAATTAATAATTAAGGAAATCTGTAATGAAATGGCTTTACCACTAGACAAAATATTCTGTTGATGTCTCTGAAATAAAAAAAAAATTCTGCGGAATGATAAATAAGCGATTAATAAGACAATATTCACCAGTCAGAAAGGTCGATGAACAGTCGATTGAATAGTATACTTAATCATAATGATCATCATCATAATCTTTATATAATCATTCATTATGGTTATCTTTATAAAGATATAATTATCTTTATTCATTCAACATGCCATTCATTATGATCAATTCTATGCTCAAATGAATAAATTCTATTATTAATGCCAAATGTAGTTTTTTAACATCTATGTCTGCAAATTTCTTGAACATTTTATAATTTTTCCATCTTGAAAATTACGTGTTAAATAGAAATTGTTCTCCTATTTGCACTTTGTCCGAAAGTAAAAAATATGAAAAAAAAAAACATATTTAAAAAATATTTAATGAAAAAACATTTCATTAAATATTTTTTAAAGAAAGGCAAAGGCACACACGTTATTCTTTATTTGTATAAAAATTTTTTTTCAATTTAAATTTTTGGCAATAGAGTTACTAAAAAAGAGTAAGTTAATTCTTTTAAATATAGTTAAAATAATTTAAGTTTTTTAAACTTAATTTATTTTAATAATTATTGTATAATTGTTAAATTATACAATAATTATAATAATAATAGTGACATTTTTAAATCTCTTGGCTGTAATAATTAATTACAGTCAAGAGATTTAAAAATGTCACTTTTTAAACAAATCTCTTCATAATTATTTATTTAAATATGGAATGAATATAAGGCAAATTTACTTAATAATCGTATTTAAATACAGGAAAATTTCTTTTTTATATCGAAGTTACCGTTATAATAACTAATGAAAGTATTTTATTTTAAAATTTTTCTAAGTTTTCATAAATTATATTAATCATCCTATTATATCATCCTATTACAGTTTTTGCTGAAAAACAAACACTTGTTTTTAATTATAAAGCAATACATTCCTTTAAGAAATTTTTCGCCTTTTAAAAGTAATCCTTTATTATTAATTAGTTATAAATATTTAGGTAATCATAATTGCTATTTTAATTGCTTTTTGTAAAAATATTGCTTTATTATTAATGCAAAAATATTTTATTATTAAATTTATACATACTGGGATCTTTGTTAGTATATAAAATATTTCCTTTATAAAACTTAAGACGATTATAATTATTATTACAGAAATGAGATATTTTCTTCAAGATTTAAAATTTAGTCTCTAAATTTCTATATTTTTAAAACTAATAAATGATCATTGAATTATCAAATGGAAAACAGTATTTAACTTATAAAATTCTAAAATAATAATTTAGTTAAAACAAACATTTTCAATTGCTACATTTATAAATATTAACTTAACTTTTTTTAAGCAAAATTTCAATCTATTTTAAATGTTTATAAATTAACTATTCAATATTCTAATGCACTTCATATATTTAGAATTGAGTAAATTCTATAAAAGTCTTAAAGAAGCATTAGCTTTTTTCTTAATTCAAAGGCAGAAAACTGAATAAGTATCAAGTTTCACAAATGTTTTTACACAATAGTAGATCGAGTTACATATTTTTGTTAGTTAGACCTCTCAAAACTGTTTTTATTGAAATTTTTCTGCAAAATATTTTCACCTATTTTTGAAAAATTTTAAATATTTCCTAGTAAAAATCAATGAAAAATTAAAAATTTTATTAAGATATGTGTATGTATCAATAAAAATATTTTACAGCAGGAAATTCGATTGCAAAACTTGTTATTATTAAAATAATAGGTTATTCTTAAGTGCAGGATACTTTCATTTCTTATTATGTTATCTAGTATTACAATTAGTTTTTCTATTTATTTGATGAAGTATTGATTTTCTCAAATAAATTGAAAAGATTGTAATTCTATGTAAGATGAAGTAATTGCAATAAATCACATTCCGGGTATAATGGCTGAAGATTGTTTAGCTTAAATGAATTCTGGTTTAACTGGTTTTGACCAGGGAAACTGAAAGACCATGGTATCCTTATGTTAAGATTAATTTGTGCATTTGGTATAAAAAGAGCTCTTAAAACTAAAGTCATGGTGACCTGGTTGTTAGAGTGTCGTGCTCATTATAGGAAGATAGTGAGTTCGAATCCAGATTCAATCGAAGATTCATTGTGTTCACTAAAGGTGGCTAATGCACGTTAAATATGGAGTGGTCACAATCTCCTTCAAATGAAATGGTACATCTGGTGGTGTAATGACATATATTTCTGCTAAGTCTTTGCTTCTAATTTACGAAGACGTCCACTCAGCTGCTTCCATATAACCAATAGAGCCTAAATCTGGGGTAGGTACAGAGAAGTATGTAGTGGAACAAAAAACGAGGGAAATAGTGGAGATTCATAAAATAACAAGCCTCTACATAAGGTGAAAATCTTGATTAATATCAGTTCTATATTGATATCATTTCAATAGATTTAGACAGTTCAAATTTTAAGGGAAACAGTCCAAATACGGTATTTAAACATGTTCCTGTTTAACATTAAGCGTATATTATATTCTGAAAAATATATAAGCTTTTGAAATATTGAATACCATCAAATCTGTTTCTTCATTGTATTCTTCTAATGTAATTGTTATTGGAATAAAGAACGCTCTATAGAATTTTACATTAAACTGCAGATAAATATCACATTTATTCAGCTCCAGTGTAATTTAATGTATAAATTGCTAATGTATTTCTGAAATGAGAAACAATTATGTGAATTTTGTAGTGGGTGTATCTTGCATTTGCACACCTACATTTCCAGATTTTTTTCTAAAGAATCTTATATTTTTAACACTATATATACTAATGGTTCAAATGGGTCAAAATAAATTGTAACGTTTTACAATAACATAAAGAGCTGTCAGTGACATTCTAGTATGCAGTCATAAAGCGGTATATACGAAGTAACTTATATAGCTAGACGGAACGTACATGGTCTGTGTTTGGATTTGTACTTATATCGACAGGAAAGTAAAACAAAAATTTCACTACAATACCAAATGGGCAACTTCCAAAAAACTAATTAAGCAATTCATTGAATTCTGAATATATATATTCACTTAATTAATATCCTATTGATCGTAAGACAAATATTTTTATGAATTAAAATTAGATAATATATCTAATAAAATTTAATTTTTATGTTCCTATTTTCATAATATGGTAACTGACGATAAATATCGAAAGATCTAAATTATTCAATTACAATTGAAATTTTTGCAATTCAAAGAGTTTGAAGAGAAAATGAAGAGTTTTTGCAATTCAATAGTTAAAATTTCATCTTTTCTTGGTTTACAATGTATTTTCTCCAATAAAATATAACCTGTTAAAGAAGATAACATATTTCATGCTTAATTAAGTTAGTGACATATTACATCAGAAAACACTGCTCATGCGCATGTTTATCTGCTGTTTCATAAATCACGCTTCGAAGGCAATCCTCGTTCCTTTTTTTCGCTTGTATGTCCTAACGGAGAACGAGATCGGTCTCGTCATGTTCAGTCCATCGGCCTTGACTCGAGCGAGTGACTCGCTCAGCAGCAACCCTGAATCCCCGGCTTCCCCAACCAAAGATGATTCCAAGGACAATTCATCAGACATCGATTTCAGCACAAAGTCCTACCTGAATGACTTGCTTGAGCGAGGACTGAAAGAGGAACGATTTCGTATTGACAGGAAGAAACTGGAAGACATGATTCAAGCTCAGCAAAGTAAGCTGTTTGTGTTATGAATGAATATTAATTAGAAGTAAATTCCTAATCCGAGGAACTCTAAGAAAATTAATAAACTTTTCCTTACTAGCCTTCTTTCCTTTGAATCTGCAAGGTTTATTACTAGATGTAGTTTTAATTTAAATTTTTAATTGCGATGATTTAATTGCGAAATCTTGCTAAAAACACGTTAAAACGGAAACGATGAAATTCGTTGTTGATAATTTTTCGTTCTAATATAATTCCATAAGTTAAAGTATTAAAATTGTTACGTGGAATATAAACTAAGTTAAAGTGAACCTAACTTATAAACTGAAATGGCTTCAGTTTCTTAAGCCTCATGATGTTAAAGAAACTTGTTAAGAAAAGTGAGGAAGGGATTCTATTTATCCAAATTTTCTTGGATTATTCTGAAGATATTCTAATATTCTCCATGTATTCGGAACTGCAAGTAAGATCATTACTAAGGTCCTAGGTTACTCGATTCCTAGATTAGTGTCCCAATTTGCGTATGAATGTTGCAGCAGTTCGGATTCTACCTTGAGGTTTCTATATGGTCACGTATCGTGTATATCAACCTGTGAACTATTAGAATTGAGATAAATAAGCTTAAAGACTAGATTTAAGCACGATTTCCAAAATTTTACTTTCATTATTTTGGTGGAACACAGTAAGTTGTTTGCTTGGGTAAATGACTACTCAATAAAACACAATTAAAACCGAAACTAAATATTTTCTATTTCATGTATCCATGATGTAAGCATTTAGCTCTGGCGAGTCCTTAAAATATGATATACTGAAAATATCTTACATTCAGATTTTGATTAAATTGTTGGTAACTGGATGTTGAATATTAATTTAGAATAAAACTAAAGCAGTTAGCATTTTTGAAAGTCTTTTCTTCCAGTATACTGCGAAATTCTTCGATCACTAACAAATTCTTCATTATAAAAAGGAGGTAAATTAAGTAAATGGTATACCATATAAGACTAAAGATTATAATCAAGCAGATATTAATCTGCCATACACTAATACTTTAAGTTTCTTTGAACATAAGATCTGTTAATCTTATCTTGGATATTGAGAAATATTTAAGTGACGAAAAACGCAAGGTAGTTGAGTTATATTTTAAAATACAAATTAACGAATGCTCTGTGATTGTCAGATTAAGTTTAAGTAAATAGCATAAACATGAGTTTTGTATTAAACACAAAAGAATCTCTTGTAAAATCATAATATCATAAAGGAAAGTATATATAAAAATCTAAATTTCATTATAACGCTTCAATCTATACTCTGCAAAACTTAACTGTAAATTTTGCAATTTTGTTTTAAATTCTATAGTTCACGGAGAAGGTTTTAAATCCAAGATGGAGTGTTTATTTTCTGCTGATTCAGCATTCACTTAATACCATCATAGTTAGTTTAATGTTTTTGTTAAGTGGCCGAAAGTCAGTCATTAATTTAGTCACCGGTATTTTTCAGTCTATTAGATCCAGAATGTTTTGATACATTGTACCTGTAGTTATCCCTTTTACATATTCTCAATTTTAATGAGTAACTTTTTAAATTTTATGTGACAGATTGCTTAATATAGCAATCTAATCTTTCTGTCAAATGCGTTAATGACTACTGATGGGTTGAAGTAAGACTTCTAATGTGGAAAAGATTATAAAATGATTCTGCTTTATAATCTTTAAAATTTTTAATTTAACTTTATTGAAATATTGGGAAGCGGGAAACTAGATTTTATTTCTAGCTTGGACTTCACGATTAAAATGTCAAGCTGACTGTTAAAAGCTGCTTTGCTGTTCATGTTTTTGGATGGTTTCGATTAGTTCTACTTAAAAGTTGACAAACCAAATAGAAATACTCACTAGACTTGCAATAAAACTAAAAGGAGTTAATATGCTGGCTCAAGTTTAAAGAATTTTAAATATTAAAAACTAAATTTTCACACAAGTCAGATTGACGTAATTTATAGTATGTTAATCATACAAATAAGATCTAAATTTAGAAAACTTGTCTACTAAAGTTTCTGACTATGCTAGTTCTTTTGTGTATTCATCAGATACCTTAAGTTATAAAATGCTGAAATATTATAAAGTTTAAGTTTGGTTTGGTTATTATAGACCTTAAGTTTGGTTGTTCGCATGACTTATTCCACATTTAGTAATCCTAAAAATCTAAATGTTACAGGTCCAAGCTCAAATGAAAACGCAGAAGAATTTTTTCAAAGGGTAAGTGTATTAGCTTTCCTTTAAAGAAATGTTTGAAGTATTGAATTTGACTAATTCAAGTACATGGATTTTAGGTTATGTTCGAAACGACCACAAAAATATCATGGCCTTCAAAGTTGAAAATTGGTGCAAAGTCAAAGAAGGGTAACAAGAATATTACTTACTAAAATTGTTGTACAAAAAGCGCTTAAGTTTTAATTTTATAAAAATGGCTCTATTTTTGTCTATATTTAATCAACTATAAAATTTTCGAAATTATTGTCCGAAATATGTATTATAAATTTTCTTTTATAATGTAAAATGCAAATGAATTAAGTTTGCCAGTCATAAAGAAATAATACCTTAAAAGCACACACTTTTTCCTACCGAAATGCTTTTAATCTTTAGATCTTAAATTCTCGATAAAATTGATTTAGGCCTGATTCTTAAATGTAAGCCTCTAACAAACTGAATTTCCAGATCTTGTATGATCTTCATTGTATGAGCCACATAAAGTTAATAAAAAGCTGTTTTTGGCTAGAAGTTTAGAGAAATGATTATTAACTTAGATGTTTTTTCAGTTTCAAAATTCACAGGATTTGACTAAAATCCTTTTAAATTCCAAAAGGAGCCATAAATTTTCTAAGATTTGTATAAAGGATATTATTTATCTTAATAAACATGAATCGAAACTGAATAACATACAATAAACAAATATTAACTAGAAATAGCTTAAATATATGAAGAAAAATTTACTAGATCAATTGACACAAATCCTTATATTTTGTATTTCCTAAATGCTATCTTTTGCTTTTGTGATCATTTTGAGGAATAAATTTAATAAAACTTAAGTAAAATTTTAAAGGTTAAAAGAGAATGTAGAAAATTATTAGCTTATGAGGGAATGAAAATATGTACTTGTAAGATTTCTTGGTTAAACTGGTCTCAGATTTGTAAATTCCTATTTGTAAGTACGCTACAAAATATTCACAAGATTCTCGACTATTTAGGAATTAGACATTAGGCTAAAAAATTCTAGGTATTTAATTTCGGTCTGTTGCGAATATAAGTACAACATGGTCTTTATCTGAAGTTTAGTAACATCAGTAATTTATAAAATTTCAGATCCTCATGTTAAAATAGTTGGTCTGCCCGAGGCAGTACAACTGGCTAAGGAAAAGATATTGGAAATCCTTGATACAAAGGTAAGAAGCTTAAAAGTATTTCGCATGAACTATTTTTTAACAAAGTTATGCTGAAACAAAATTTTATAATTAAAAGCTTAGATTTGAGCTTAACTTCTGTTAGTCTCATTAAATTTATAGAACCATGGAAACTATAAATAGAAGTGACTCACGGAATATTCAGAAATTGTGAAACTTTATTCCATAAAATGCGTGCCGATTTGACTTTTGGTTTCTACAAACCAACTACACTTATTAACTGATGGGCTAAATTTAAGCTATTTCTACAGGAATAAACTTCATTTATCTTTATATTGTTAGTTTCATATACTGAAGCTATTCATAAAAATTTCAGAATTCTAAATGGTACTCTCTGTGGTACACCGATCTTTTGTCTTTATATACATAAAATTATTTCGTTAAATGGAAATTTAAACTGATTAAGGAAGAACTGCTTGATAGAACTTGAAATTTAATTCAGATAGTACCTAGTCTCTTGAAACTAAAGTAATACCTTTTCCGAGTTGAAATTCTTGTTCTCATTAAACTACAGAAATTGAAAAGAGCCTATAAGCTGAACTGAGGCTCAATGAATCAAATTTGATATTTAGCTAGGAAATCTGTAGAAAAAGCAAAGATAAAAATGTCTAATTTAAAATCGGAATGTTTGCAGAAAAATCGGGTGACTTTAAAAATGGACGTTTCTCACTCCGACCACTCGTACATCATTGGAAAAGGAGGCTTCAAGATCCAACAAGTTATGGAGGAGACAGGTTGTCATATTCACTTCCCAGATTCCAATCGCAACAGCGCAGCAGAGAAGAGCAACCAGGTAATTTTCTTAAATATAATGAAATTGAATTTGATCTTCTGAATGCATAGTAAACACTTCAACAGAGCAGAATATTTAATTCAAAATTTCAGGTGTCAATTGCTGGTCAAGCTTCTGGAGTAGAACTCGCTCGTACAAAGATTAGAGTAGGTTATAATACAATGTGATTATGCTCTGATTTGATATTGTTACATTAGTTAACAGACGTCAAATTTAACATAGGATTTGCTGCCACTGGTTTTTACTTTTGAGCTTCCTAATGGCGAGACAGTCAACCCCGGAGAGGAATGTTCACCTGCTGTCCAGCACATCCAGCAGACCTACAGCTTCAACGTTGCGTTCCGTCCAATAGGCCCTGTTGGCTTGGGTCGTACGTTATTGGTGGTTAGAGGATGTCAAAGGCTCTTGTCAAGATTAAGACAAGGATTAGCTCTATTGATGGAATATTTAACGGGTTCAAAAACGGTAAATACTTGTTTATTTGCATAATTCGAATAAAACTGATCACTAAACTTAGCAATATTTAATTTAAACTAACAATTCTTTCAGTTAGCTTTTTATAAAGAACTCCTCAATATAAATGTTTCGGGAACATGAGCAAAAGACAAATGTTTAATTAGTCAATCTCGTGAGTTTGAGTGAAGGAATCTCATTTATGTCAAAAGTTTTTGTTAAATATGCAATTTATTCAGACTGGTTTAAACTTCCATTACATATAGCCTCTGCATGCATGCAGTTACACTAATCCTTGGAATCTTGTTTTAAGTTTTCAAACTCGCGAAAGTTGAATAGAGGAGATTAAATAGTTAGAGAGAAATGTTTTAGATATGTTTAAGAGCTTTCATATAGTCTATAACATATTTGCAGATTGAAATAACTGAGGTAGTAAGTAGCGATTGTCTTAATGTTATCTTCTAGGGCACAATTAAAATTTTATTCTGGTATTTAGCATAGCAACTGAGTTTTGAACCTCTAAATTCTACATAATGCACAATCCACCTTCTGTAATATTAAATATTGCTCAAGTGTTTCTTTTTTAAAAACGATCTTTAGAAATTTTGGAAAATAAACTAAGAATATCTTACTTTGCATCTTCCATATGTTTACATTCAAGCTACTAAAATAGAAGCAAATATAATTGTAAAGACGTCAATTTCTGAATTAAATTTAGTCTTTCAGTATTTTCTTTTGTCAGCACTGCTCGATGACTAAATTCCAAAATTTTTCAGATACCAGTTATGGGATTCATGAAAACTGAAATAGCAGCTCAACATCACCAATTTGTAATGGGAACATGCAACTCAAACATTCAATCTATTATGAGCAAAACAGGAGCAGCAATAATCTTCCCGGACACTTCTTCTCAACCTTTTGGAGCGGAAGCACCACAGTCGATACCATTGATATCTGGGCACAGCATATTGAGAAGTAAATCTACTGTCATCATTCAAGGCTCGTTTGACAGCGTATGCTTAGCATGGCAAGAATTACTGGTGAGCCATTTGAAAGATCTGCACATAGTATAAGAAAAGTTTGATCGTATAACTCTCTTAATACTCTTAATTTTTAATTGTAGAAATGTCTTCCTCTTGTATTGATGTTTGACTTAAAGGAAGGACAAGAATTAGATCCAGGTAAATTAATCAAAACAGATTTAAGACAGAATGCGATTTTTGAATGTTTAAGTTATTCAGTGTATAGTTCCTATCTTATTTTTAGCAGACTATAAGTACTCAACAACTTTGCAATTAATATGCATTAGTTATGAACGGAAAATTTCTGGTAAACTGAGCTTAAATTTTAAATTACAATTTTCAGTGTCTAGTGCAGCTAAGTTTCAGTTTTTATCACTAACTTAGCGCTTGAAGGTAAAATCATCTGCATTTGGTCATTGTATTTTTAAAATGTTTTCATCAACCAGAATAAGTAATAAAAATACTAGTTTTAGGATTATATTAACTTAATGGGGGAAGTTCTTACATTTGAAAGCTTAATTCTAAATCTGTAATTCAGCCTTGTGATCCTTTTTAAGTCTTAATGACTTTAGTTCTAAAATATTCTTAAAAACTTTTCTGAGAACAGCTGAATGTATAAAATTCGGCTTGTTTTTAAGTTTGGATTAAAGAATTTAGTCCTCGCATATTTATTCGGAATTTTGCAAAGGCTAGAATAACTAGTAAATACCAGTTTGTTATTTTTAAAAGGTAACTTGCTTTTTCAAAATGGCAAATAACTTGCAAATGCAAAATGTGCCTCATTAAGTTATTTATTTCACTTAAAAGTTTCAGTCCGAATACGAACAAGATAGTTTTGAGGCTTTAATGAACACTTAAAAGAATGTTTCACTTCATGAAATGAAATTTTGCATTTAAATTTGCCGAAATAAAGTCATATTTTAGTCACGAAGTCTTTCGATTTCGATTCCCTTAGTACACGTTCCTTAACACTTTCCACAAGAGCTTATTTCTTCAAACGTGAAAATCGCATTCTTGGAAAAGTTGTTGCAAAAATGTAGAAAGTGAATTCTATTTTGTAAATATTATAATCCATTAGCAGTCGCACATGTACGGACAACTTTAAAATTTGGAGATGAGGAGTACGTATAAACCTGTAGCCTAAGCCGCTTCATAGGATTTTTGAATCGGCGTTGATTATGTTGAATCAAAACTGTAAAAGATTTTGAGATTTTTCTTGGGTAAAAGCTAGTTGCAGACAACTTGTACTAGATTCTAATCTTAACCCACTAGAAAACGACAGTTGAGAAAAAAATTACGTATGTCTTAGCCTAAGCTTAACTTCTCATGTACAGTCAGTCAAAAAGTAGTGAGATACTTGAGGATGCATAACATGTAAAGCTATTTATCACATTAAAGCAAAAGTAACCAAGAGGTGATTTAACATTTGGTATGCCCTTTATAACTAAAACTTTGCTAATATTTTAGCTTTATAATTTGATATAGCCTTTTGAATACAATTTAAAGGCTAACAAGGGTCAAAAGTATTAGCTCACTTTTGAAATGAGCAAGTAAAACAATGTCACACAAAATAAAATTTAATTTGCTCCCACCTTTTTATAGACAATACTTTTCAACATAAGTTGTCAATAAAATCGGTTACATGTAGAGGAATGACAAAGAAATTTCGATGTATGTGCGAAATCTGGTAATAACCCATTGGAAAATCAGTTCACTGTACAGGATAAATCTTGGAGCTGAGTAAGTCTACTGTTAACATTATTCACAGGTTCACGTAAACAAATAGTGTTGAAAAAAGTAGAGATCAGGGCATCCTAGGATATTTACTGAACGTGAAGAAAGGTGGATTGTGAGACAAGTTCTCATTAATCCAAGAACCAGCGCAGTAAAAATGACAGATGTAAAAGTATGTTGGGGACATCTGTAAATCCTAAAACTGTCGGATGTTTTAAGAAAACATGGGTATCATGGTAGAGCACCTCGAAGTAAACTTTACATTTCCAAAGCAAACCGACAGGATAGACTGGCATTTGCTAAAATGTATGTAAAGCAGCCACCAGAATTTTGGAAAAAGTAATTTTCGTAGACGAAAGCAAATGCAACATTTTCGGATCAGATGGGAAGCAAAAGATCTGGCGGACACCTAAAACGGAATTGCATGTCAAAAATTTGCTGCCATACTGTTAAGTATGGAGGCCGCAACCAATTAGTCTGGGGCTGCATGGCAAGCTCTGGTGTTGGAAACTTAGACATAGATTTCATAGATGGTATAATGAATGAATACCTTGACATTTTCAAGCGAAATTTAAAGCAAAGTGCTAGAAAGTTGCGAATAGAAATCCATTTTAATTTGTACCAGGATAACGATCCAAAACATACTGCTCATATTTGACAAGTTATGGGCCCTTTACCACTGTCCTGGTGTGATTAAAACTCCTGCACAGTAGTCCAGACCTTAATCCCATAGAACATTTATGGGATTATTTGCAGCAAAAACTCAATGAACACCACATTTCTAACAAGCAGGAGTTAAGAAACCATCTGGTTGAAGAGTGGGCTAAAATCAACGGGTCATTTTGTGCAAAATTGGTTAAATCCATGCCAAATGGACTGTTAGATAACATAAAGTACAAAGGTGGTCCAACAAGATATTAACTATCAATTTTTGCTGTTTTTATCTATTGGGCAGTGTCCCAATACTTTTTAAGGTTATTTTTTGCCTCGACTTTTTATCTTTTAAATGATAACAGTGAAAAAACTCAAATGAAATTGTTATCTGCTTTTAAGAAAGTCGTACGTATTTCGTTTAATTTGTGTAATTATATATTATAAAATTTCATGAACTTATATTGTGTCCCAATACTTTTTTGAAGTGTAGTCTTCTACAATTAAACTCCGGGGAAAATCGCAAACTAACTAATGACTTTAGTTACATGAGTTATTTTTCAGATTAAAAAAAATGAAGCTTCTGTTTCTTGAAAGATCATGATTTACAGTAAAATGTAGGAAAGATACTTGAGGATACCTGCAATAACTTTTGAGTCTTTCATAAATCTAGATTTAAGTCTTAAAAAACGTAATACTTAATAAATCTAAATTAGCTGTCTAAAATTAGAAAACTTGAAATAAATTAAAGTCTTAAATATCGTAAGCCTTAAAAACTTGTCTTCTTGTAAAATTTAATGCTGAATACCTATTAACCTTATTTTCAGTTATGGTGAATAACTTCATGGAAGCATTCAACATAAATATCATGGTGAGACCAAAAATGAAAGAAAATACTAAGGTAAACTCTTAGATTGAGCTGTTTAATATATACGTTTTACACTAATTTGTGTAAGTGAATTCAAACACTTGAGCAGGTTAATGGTAAATTTAATACATTATTAGAAGCTTTTGAGCTAACCATTTCAACATGAACATATCTTGACATTTCCAGAAACTGGGAATTTGATCATAATGAATGTTTGATGCAATGATATGCAAATTATTAAATTAAATTATGAAAATTAAAAATGTACAGTGCAGAGAATTTAATTCGAATTCTTATATTTAAACGAAACAGAATCCGAAAAAGACTGTATATTTAGCTGAAGTTCTCAAATCAGGAGTTTATAAGCTGCACACTTTTTCATTAAAATTCCCTCGCATTTTATATTTAACTGTTACCTACCTGTCTATCATGTAAATGTGTGTTTAGATTAAGCATTTTTACTTCGAGTATCAATTTTCAATGAATCGTGAAACTGCACTTGTTTCTAATTCACTTATTAAAAATAAAAATCTAAGTCACTTAACTATTTTGAGAAGTAGCTCTTGTGATTTTACCTAGTTCCTTAAACTTGTAGTTAAGTGTTTGTCATTCTAACATTTGTTAAAATTTCAAACAATGGAGTTCGATTACATGATAAATAAAACTGTATTGTGAATTGGTTTTGAAGATTCATAAACTTCTAAGTTCACTATTAAGACTTTAGCTCACTGTATAAGCTGTTGAATGGAACTGTAAAGGGAAAGTACTTAACTGAAAACATTAATATGCAAGTAGAAACGATTTTAAGAAATCATATTGCATATACAAAGTACGCCCTGAATTGAAACCTCAGACGATAACATCGTGGTAGGTATTGCATCAGGAGGTGTAAAGATATTTACATCTATTGAAATGATGTAAGCTTCAATATGAAACAGTATTTCTTTACATAAACTGTTAGCGAACTTTATAAAATTCCACATAATAAAACTCATAGCACTCTGTGAAGTATTTGAAGATCTAAACAAGATAACTTATCAAAAATTTAAGTGTTATTTACGCCTTTATTAATGTGCAGATCTAAAGACAACGTTCATATTTAGAAGCAATCATAATCTTTTATTTGAGTTTAACTTCTCAGTTCTATACCTGTACGGATAATCAAACGTCGCTCTCCAATAAAACATTAGAAAACTGAATAATTTAATGATAAATACGGTAATATTCACTTTTTCATAAAATGTACAAGAATTTTGAAATCTAGCACCTATATTTAGGCAAATCAACAGTACGGTTTCTACTTAGTGGTGACCTAAAAGATTATGACGTTTTCCTCAAACTAAAGATTTCACTTTATCTTCAAATATTTTCTTGTTCAGTAAGGCTTCTTGACGCTCTAATAAGTTCGAGAAACTGGAATCTTATCTTTTATGTTCAAAAATACAGTAGACAGCCGAATGGTTAGTCCTCTTGCCTTCTGTTCAAAAACTCGTGGGTACAAATTGCTCCTTGGGTTTGTAGTGTTCCGGACTAATTAGCTCGTGTGAAAAATTAATGTTGAGCTACTCTTTACACCAAAGATTTTTCAATTTAAATATCACATTCCTACAGAGTTTCATGATTTTATTTCTAGAAAAGCGTGAATACTTCACAATCTGGGAGCCAAATCTGCTTCAGGTCAAGTTTTTTCTTGCGAGAAATCGTACGCAAAAATTTTGGAAATCTATATTTTGGTTAATCTCATTGTAAAGAGTTCTTAAATTACCTAGATTATGCGAATAGCTAGGGTCTTTATTAACTGGCGTAAAGAAATGTTAACTTCATTGTAATACTTATAATTTATTCTAGTCTCATTGACTCTTTTAGTTTAAAACTATGGAAATTCCTTTTTTCATTGGGCGGTTTAATAAAGTAAGTTTCCCATTCACAAGTTACAATTTGAAAAACTCCCCTCTTTCAAAAAAGTCGCACACATTTTCCTAGTTTTTAAGAAATTTTAATAAGCGGGGATAGAAAATGCCGTGATGAGTTTCACAAATTGAACTACAAATTTGTCTCAGTAAGTGGCTGAATTTAAGACATCCAGATATTCAAACAGAGGAAAATAAGATCAAAATACTGAGTTCATCAGAACTTTCTAAATTTTACACCTCGTGATTTAAGTAACGAACTAAGCGATTAGTAAATTTTTATTGTAAAATGTTGTCTTCAAATTTTAAGTGACAATGGCGCAGTCTAATCTGGCCACTTTAATCATACTAAAACGGCTTCAATAAAGTCGCCTTGAGTGACTAGTCTTTCGTAGCTTCTCTTGAATTTTGTGCATTTTTATAAAACTTAATTTTATACTGAATGAGTTTGTAACTCTTATTTCAGTCTGTTCTAATCAGAGGTGCAGAAAAAGACAGCAAAGTACTCTTCCAGGTGCGAAAAGAGATTCTATGTCTAGATGAAGATGATTCGTATCCAACATCGCCTATCAAGCAGAGCAGTTTTCGCATACCGACAATTGAAACTCATGGAAGATTACAACAGAACTCGATGGCTGGTCCTAAAACTCCGGGTAACTAAATTCTAATTGTATATCTGGAATGTGACGCTAATTGCCGAAATCTGTCATCTTAACTCTGGAACTAATTTCAGGTCCTGGCATGTCTACTGCAGAATCTTTAAGTATTCTGAGCAACATTATCCAGCAAAATCCACAGATTGTCGGACTGCTTAATAACTTGTCTTCAGCTTTTCCATCAAATGGTCTGGATATGCAGCAGCAGTCTCAATCACCGTTGCAGAATTCAGTCTTCCGGAACCATGTCTTGCCGAATCCAATTCATCTGCAGCCAAATCAGTATCCTGCCAAAAGTAATTTGTTTTTAAGTCGAAAAAGCTTATGTTGATCTTTAGAATGCCCAGCATAAATGACAACTCTTAAAAAGCAATGTTGGACAGTTCTTATAGTTCTACTTACAATGTTTTAACTTAAACTTGAGAAATTTAGTTACCGTAAGATTTAAGTCAATCTTTTTCTTTACGGTTACAATACATCTATAAAAATTTCAAAGGAGTTAATTGATTTGATTAAAGCTATATCAAGCTAAAGTCCTGTAAATAATCATGAATGTAGTCTAACAATAGATCTCCCTGTTAAACTGTAGCCAAATGAAAGAGGGGGGCTTAGTAATGTATTCATACAAGAAATGTATGCATTGGCCTGAAACTTAATATTTTAAGATTTAATGAATCGATTTATGCAAATAAAGGAGTATTCGCATGAAACTATTGGGATCCAAAACTAAACTTTATGTAATTTACTAAACTGAATTTTGTATAATACGTTGAACATAATAAAAAGGAGCTTATACTTTCTGAAACTTTTTTTAGACATAGAAAGCTGGATAAATAGACCAGATCGAAGTTATGCCTTCACTTCAGGAGTCAACGTTTCAAACTATCTTCGAAAGGATGCGCAACTTCCTCTAGATGATGGAGATTCTGGAATATTCATGCCAACTCGGAACAAGTAAAAAACAAAATTTTCTATTTATAGTGTACGGATCTTTATCTTTGTTAATCTTTTGTCACAGTTTTTAAATCAAATTACCTTAAACAGTTCTAGCTTCAATATTTAAAGAATCACCGATAAGAAATCTAGACTATCAAATTCGAATTCTGTGAAATCGAAATTAAACTTGTAATAGTAAAAGACGACACAAAGGTCTTAAGCAGTGTTAAGACCAAAAAATTTGGAAAATCAAAACTGCAATTGATTAGTCTTAAATTTTGTTAAGAAATTAATATTGAGGCATTAAATATACTGTTTAAATTTGGTAACGGTGACCTTTTATTAATAACTACCCTTTAAAAAGTAAGTTTTCTTAATGTCAAAATTTCAGATTTCATTATTAACAGATGAGTCAAAGCTTCTATATTTTTGGACAAGTATATTCAAATAGCAAGAAAGATAACAAAATCAAAATATCATTTAAATAGATAAGGAATCGTTACTATTTAAATGATCGGGTAGAAAGTTTATTTTTTAAATAAGAATACAAGCTATACCATACTTAGTTTGAAACAGTAAAGCAATGAATTTAGGATCTTAATATAGGTTTCTTGAGACTTTAAGCAAAGCGATTATAAACTTAATCTCTAATAACTCCACCCTTTACTTCATGTTTAATTTCAATATTTCCTTTTGAAGAGAAAAATATAAAAGTTGCAAGAAAACGCTTGATGGATCTTAATTTTATAATGTATTGTCTCTAAGTGTA
Organism: Latrodectus hesperus; assembly: GCA_037975125.1. Taxonomy (NCBI): domain Eukaryota; kingdom Metazoa; phylum Arthropoda; class Arachnida; order Araneae; family Theridiidae; genus Latrodectus; species Latrodectus hesperus. The sequence goes on from CM075860.1 coordinate 50,222,886, forward strand.
AGCATATGCTTAAAACATTAAGGAAAGTTTATAAAATCAACAACTGTAAACAACAGTAATAGCACTTTAAGAAGCCGAGCTGGCAGCCGAATGGTTAGCGCTCTTGCCTTCGGTTCAATAGTTCGTGGGTTCGAATCCCACCTTGGGCATGCATGTTTGTAGTGGTTCGGAATCCACTTTAAACCATAGGTCCCGGTCTAATTAGCCCTTGTGTGCAAAAAATGACCGTTGAGCGACAAGCAAACCAAACCAAGCACTTTAAGAAATTGAAGGAAAATAAATATCTCATCATTAATCTGTATTGCAATTGAATATTATCGAAATGTAGGTTTAAGGGATTCGAAACAAAGAATGATATGCGGAGCCAACCGGAATCGTCAGCATCTTCGACTTCTTCCAATGACACGCCTGACTACAAGTCTTCAAGGTTTGGGAGAAACGAGCTTCATCCTAACGACTGTTCTTTAAATACAGATGTACAGAAGCTCCTAGCAGATTACGAGAGTAAAAAAGTGATAGCTAGCAAAGGTACAACATGTTTAAATATCTTTCACATATTAAATATGAACTGCAGATCAAAAATCCAACATTCACAATAGTTTACTTACTTGTGTATTACCAGTTTAGAAACAGAAATAGTTAATGTTCACATTTCTATTTCAGCCATGCACCAACCTGTAGAGGGTGAACGAACACCCAACCACATGTGGTCTGGATATGGTTTCTCTAAATCCATGCCGGATTTCGCAGCGAGAGCAAAGCGTGCGGCAGCGAATTCAGGATCTATTTCAGAGTATTTAGAGGTAAAAATATTGTTAAATGGATGTAATGTAGCCTTGAGGTAAAATATATACTTAAGTTGTAATGCAGAGTTCTTAAGTTACTTAATATTAAAATTTTGACACTTAAAGCATAGATATAATTAAATCACAATATTTTTAAATGTAAACGAGTTATATTTTCATAGTGATATCAATTTGAAATGTGCTTTCACAGAATGTCTTAGAGTTTGGAATCTAGCCTTCAAATTATACTTAGTGAGAAATTAGGCTACACAGTACTTTGAATCATCGGAATGAAATTAATTTTAACAGAATGCCAGACGTGTCAGCCAGTTTAAGCATTTTGACTATCTGATACCTCTTATAATCTGGGTACCACATTAGATCCTAGTATATAATACATAATGACGACTCGGGTGCAAATGCTTTTTGTATTATAAACCAACTCATTTAAATTAAATCTTAAATGTTGGTCTAAAGCTTCGTTTAATACAGGCATATTATCTAGTCTGTGAGAGGAACGAAATATATGGGTAAAGACCATGATCCTTTACATAATCTATAGGTTATCGGGTATAACTCCTTTTATATCGCTTGAGCAATCGATACCTTCAACGTGATGTATGTCTTGGCTGAGAGCATCATTCAGTTATTCTTATAAAAGGCTTCTACATTGGTCGGGCATTAAAGCCTACAGTATTATTCAACAGGAGCTATCGATTCAAAAGGGTGGTTAAACACTATTTAAAATAGAAGAAATTTAGAATGGAAATGGTAGATATTAAGTAATAAAAAATACTAGAGGTAAAATTAAAACGAAGCATCTAAATAATATACAGAATATTGAAACTAAAGGTATTTGTCAGAATAAGGAGCTGTGCAGATAAAATTTCGTTAATGTAAGACTCTGTAGTAAAATCCAATGCTTGTTCACCTATTGCTGATGTATTTAATTAGTTTAGTCCCTTTATTAGACTGGCATTCTAGATTAATATTATAAATTTTGTTCTTTCGATCTGCATTGTTAATATAAAACATAATGGAGGTTGCGTCAGTTTGTCTTTATTTGGAAGTCTCTTATAAAAAGGACAATTCTTTATGTAAAAAATACTTGTCTACTACCACCCAATTCTTATACTAAAGGAATAGCACTGTACTTCAAGAGGTACATTTTTAATGCAATTTTAACAATTTTAGTTAATGTATAGTGATATTAAACGGACAATGAAATAAATATTTTAGCGAACACGTAAGTTTACAGTTGTTACGAATATTTAAGTTATTTTCCAATGCAATATTTTCAGTCTTAATGCTACAAAATGAAACCGTGCAAACAAAGCTCGTGTTAATTACATACTTAGACTTTATATTGTGAAAATATTTTCATAAATACTAAAAATAAATTTAAAATGTCTCTCCGTTACAAATTGTAGTTGAAAATGCTACTTCCAAACTAATAACTGAACTTGTGAGCTATTTAGTTTTAAATGCATTAACTTAATTTTGTTCTATGCTTATGGCAACTTTAATTTTAAACTATTTTTTCGCTTTAACCAATTAGCAACTCGTATCTAAGACTTAAGGAAAGCACAGAATTATTTAATTCGAGTATCTATAATTGTTTTCAGTCCATAAAACAGTTTAGCTTATGTTTTGTGAATTAAATGCATGTTGAGAACGGACGATATGTGTGTGTAATTCAAACTTTAAAAGAACTCGTGTAAGCATAAGAGTTAATTAAAATTGCACCAAAACATAGCTTCGTTTAAAACGACACACCGGGAATCTGATAGGTGTACAATAACTAATCTTTACAAGCTTAAGCTACACAATTTGAAGTGTTCCGTTGTTTAGGTTTATTTCACTAAATCTTAAAAGTAAGCTGGGTCCATAATAGCAATTATTACAAAGTTTATTGGCTGAACACTAGTGTTAATGACACTTCAATTTTATTTCAAATCAAATTCCCAAGATAAGTTAGTCTTGGGAATCGTATTTGAAAAATCAAAGTTAAAGCTTGTAGTTTTGTCTTGTAGTTTTGATAATTTAGAAAATCTTACGTATCCTGATTAAAATTTTAAAATAAAACTAATGAACTTGTGTCTCTGTAGTAAGTATGGAAAACTAGCAGTTGTATCCCGAAGGCACTGAAGATACCCCGATTTCGTTTTCATTAAGTAACACCAAATATAGCATTGCAATCACAAGTAAATAGAAAATCTAGGAAAGTTTTTGCTAAAATAACTCCAGTCTTAGTATTGTCCGATTCTTTTTATATGTCACTAAGATTTTGCTAGCCTTTTCAGAAAAGTTGAAAGGTGATTATAAGTAAATAACTTCAAAGATGTGTAAAATTTCTAAAATTTGTTTTAAAATCGCCTTTTAAACAACGAATCGTGACTTGATTTTTCTTTCCATTTCAATATAACATTAAGAATTCAGTAACCTTATTCTTCAACTAATTCTGTACTCCGTGACTTTTAAATTAATATAGTAAATCCGTGAATTTTGGTTTCATAATATGAAAATTCAAGGTTTTAGCTTGCCAATGGTTAAAATTTGTTTTTTCAGAACGATTCCGAGAAGCTAACAAATGTTGAAGTTGCAGCAGCTAAAGCCTGGAATTTAGACATGTCTGATAAGGAGAATCAAGAGAAAGGTAAGTGAATTTAACTTTAAATTGATGTACTATGAGAATGATGTAAGCATAAAGTTATTTTAAAGGGGAGGGAACAAGATAACAAATATTTAACATTAAGAGCCTTTTTCCTTAAAGTACAAACTATTTATTCAATGAATATTAAGAATAGCATTAAATCTTTAAGGGTAAAATAACTTAATTGTGTTAAGTATTTATTTTAAATCATGAGCGTAGTTCATGATCCCACTTCTGCACAAACCTAGTGTTTCACAAATTGAGATTTCAAAATTAAATCCAGAGCATAGTTGGAATGTTTCCTCTCTATAGTTTCTACAGTTATAAGGCCAGTTGAAGTCTCATTAAATTTTATGGAAATACAAGTTCTCAAATGGTCCTTAAGCTGTGAAGTCCATATTTAAAACTTCAAGTTTAAAATTAAAATTCTTTAAAAAATTATTTTAGTAATCAGTGTTATAACAGTAAATGTTTCTACACTTATGGTCTTACAACGAAATTGTTCTATATATAGATCGTAAGATTTCACAACTAATAATTATTTCAGACTGCATTTTATTTCAATGTTTCCTAAAACTGAAATCAATTTAATATCAGTTTTACTTATAAAACTAAACCAATGGAAAGAAATAAGTGTAAGCACACAAGTTATACATCACTTAAAATAAAAAGTACTGTGTCTATAAGGAAATCGTGCAATTTGACGAAGGATTCAGTTTCATTACTTAAAGGTAAGCACTTTGTCAAATTTCAGCATTAGTCTTCAAAACTTACATTATTTCGGTATTGAAATTGCTAAGCATTTGTGACTTGACAACTATATGAATGGTTTGTTCAGTCATCTCTTGTGCATTAACGGGATATTTAAATTAAATACTGGAAAAGGGTTTAAATTGAACAAATGATCTTGTAATATTAAGAGACTTAGTGTTAATAAATTTTAACTCTTCTAAATACATACTATTTTAAGACTTGATAAGAGAATAAGATTGTCATATTCTCTTAATGGAATTAAATTTCAGAATTTTCTAAGATTCTGATAGTAAAGAGGTTCTTTTGACATTAATTTCCTCCGAATTAAGAATGGGTTGATGCAAGACTAGGTGCAAAGAAACTAATTTCTATTTTTCATCAGCAAAGTTTGTAGTCAAAATTAATCTTCTGATAGTTACAAACTGGAAATTTGCCAGAAACTTCAATATTCCTTATGGTGTCGGCTGGATCAAGCTTGTTTAACATATGGACTGGTTTTAACCTTATAATTTTGAATGATATGTATTTGCGTACTATTTAGAATCTTGTTACAATAATCTATAACTTACTGCACGATATGAACGAAATACTCTACTTACATATTTGCATTTATAAGCAAGTTTAATATTGAAACAAGGAATGTCATGTATTTTCGATATTAACTCTTAGGAATGCTTTTGCAATACGACCAAGACTTCTCAATACTGCCCAGCTGAGTTGAAAGCCAACTGATCAGCATTCTTGCATTTGGTTGAAAAATTTATGGGATCGAATACAATAATGGATATGCATGTTTATATTGTGTGGTTCAAAGACTACAGCATAATGTGTGTAGGTACCAGTCTAATTAACCATTTTGGGTAAAAATGGACCATTGACAAACTTCATTGCCCTATCTCTTACAGCCAACGCAAAATGCCTTATTCTCAATTGTAATTTTGCGTCGATTGTCGTTTAACAATGATATCCCTCGAGAAAACTTTAAGACTCTTCCGATACTTTGTTTTAAGATTTTAGACATTGTATAAAATTAGGAGTACTGAAAAAACCATATTCCAGGCATTTTAAGCACTGTAAGTTACAAAACGGAATTTCAAAATCCTAAAGTTTTTCTGCTTATAAGTGTTGAATTTTTTATGTTAATCTAAAATTGATTTTGCTTTGCACTCTGACGAAACTATCCTTATTCTAGCACCATCACCTTATGCTTTGAGCAACTTTTGGGAGAATGTACCTAGTCACACCCCAAACTATAATTCAATCGCTGATTTGCAGCAGCTTATGTGCCTTCTGGACCTTGAAAATTACAACGATGTGTTTACTCATCATGAGGTAGGAACATGCTATATTGCTCTTTTGTATAACTGTTTGTATGATAAATACAAAACTGTACTTCTTAATTTCAGATTGACTTGCCTACTTTCTTAACGTTAACAGAAATGGACTTTCAGCAACTAAACATAAGTTATGGTGCTCGGCGTAAAATGCTTGCTGCAATAGCCAGTAAGATAATTTTAGATTAATTGAAAGTTTCACAAATAATAATTACTATAAAATTAAGATGTTTATATGAATATTCATGCTTAAAAAATAACTAATGTGACAAATGTTTCTTAAAATCTTTCTGTTAATAAATTTATAAATAACTCTAGTAAATTTTGTACTAACTTACTTTTAAATTTAAGAACTTAACCAGAAAGTAAGCATCCTTTGTCTGTGTGGAACCTGAAGAGATGGGAAGTTTATGAACTATTTAAACAATCACAAGTCTATTAATGAAACTAATTCTTAATGTCCGATGACAATTGGGTTCTACGAGGAGTTAATTTTAACTATTAGTCCTATCCTTTTTAGAATTTAGTTAGGTAAATAAACTAGTACCTATTACATTTCCAGAAAGTAGTACCTCTTCCATATCCTTAATTTGTCATTTAATAAAATACAGCAAAATTAAGTTCTATGTTTACACTGTAGTTAAATACTAGAAAATAAACATTTAGTTTAAGTTTTACATAACTGAATGGTTTTATAATTAAGTCTCAAAGTAAAAGGAAATCTATTTCCATAATAGAATGACTCTATAATCACAAAACTATGACACTTCTTTTGACCTCCTTACATGCATTTAGAGTTATTTGAAAAGTAATCTAGAAAACCGTACTGTTATCTGAACAGCTTAACTCTAAGAAGATAAACCTTTTCAAATTTTCGACCTATTAGGTTAGGAATAAAATTAATACCTTAATATTGACAATACTCTACGAGTTTTCCAGAAGTAAAACTGTATCCCACAGTATTAAAAATTAATATAATATTTCGTATTGAAAATAGATACTCGCATAACTGCGATTACACATAAATATTTGAAGAGTATGTAATAACGTAAAGTTACCAAACTGTATGACTAGGAACAATGTTACTTATCAGGGGATAGTTAACTAAAGAACTAATTTTCATTGTAAGACAGCAGTACACTTAAACTCTAATATTTTGTACTCTGATAAACTCTTCTAGATTTTCTTAAATCAAGCGTGTTATTTCAGATTCTAATTTTTTATCCATTCCGACACTTTACCTCTAAAATCGGTGAAATAACGTTAAGGAAAATTTCAGAATAGTGTTTAACTACTCTTTCTTACTTTAATTAAAAAGTAAACTGTTATATAAAATCTTTTCTTTAATTTTAAAGATTAAAAGATTTTAATGGAACGTGTTTAAGTTCTAAATGGATTAGAGTATAAAGTTATAAAACTAGCATCTTGTATTCTAAGTTATGTTTGTTCTGACAAAACTTTGATACAATATTTTTAACAAGTATAAAGTAAGACCTAGATGGGGAAGTATCAAATGCTTCTTAAATTTGGTCATTCTTTTATCAGCTATTAGGGAACACAGAAGTGAAGGCTGGCCATCGAGGTACTTTCGAGCAGCACCAGGAGCAGAACGTAGGACCTTCCACTGAAAATAGAAAAAAATGGAATGAGCAATGTGATTTGTGTGAAACCTGGTTAAATTGTTGCAGTTATGTCTTTGTTACTGTTTAATTTCCAAGCAGCTTCTTACAGCATGGAATAGTATATAATTACAAATCTGGTTGAAGAATAACTCTCGGCTATCTGGTTGCGCCAAACTGTTTGGCAAGATTTAATCAATATTATATTAAGCTTATTAGTATAAGTGTCTATATTTCTTTCTCAGATCAATGTTAGGGGATAAAAGAAAAATTACCATAGTGGTATCGCAATTGTTTACATACATAACTGATATCACTATGAAATTTTTTAATTTACAAATGACAAGACCCTGCTGTTCCTACATAAAATGTTTTAAAGATTAATTTCCTAATATAAAAAATAGCTTTTAAGCGTATCTAACAATACTGACCATATGATGAAGATGAGTTTTAAAACAGCTTTAATGAATTAACAAAACCTTATTCTCGTTCGTGTTCTATAATTAGTGTTTGAAATTCACTTTTTATTCGTTTTCTACTTGACAAAATGTTTTGAATTTGCTTTGTAACAACGTCTATAAGACTTTTGCTTGTTCATGTGTTTTATAGTTCCTAACTTTTTAAGGTTTCGGCTCTATTTGTTTTTGTAAAACTAGTGTACGAAGCTTGTTCCCGTGGAACAACTTTAAGAGCCAAGAGTTCTATAAATTAAAACCGATGCCTTAATTTCTTAAGTTTTAATAAAATCTTGTAATGATCTATCTCGATTGAAATTCTTCAAAGATTCGTTATGTTTCGAAAAAATTTTCAAATTAAATTTCTATATTTCTCAGTAAATACATAACTTTAAATCTGGAACTGAATGAAATAGTATTAAATTTGACTTATGAAATTTGTAATCAAAGTAAATTCTAATTGCATTGAATCTAGTACTTTTACTGTTGTGAGCAAATTACTGTCATGGTAAATTGCAGTTTTTATTACTGTTTGATATCAATAAATGTTCATTTGTTTCACTTGTGTAGTTTGTGACTTTTTCATCCTGACAAAGGAAAACTTTAAAATTAAATCTAAAAATGGCGAATGATTTAAAGCAGGTATGAAATTAAATATAAGCAAATGTATATTTACCCTAAGTTTTCTCAAAGCTTTATACTTGTGAGTTATTCCTAAATTTCAGAAGTACTTTTAAGAACTTTAAAATTATCATGTGTATTTTGATGAATTGAGTCAAGTCTTCCTTATAAGAGTACTGGAATTTAACTTATAAACAAAGAGTTCAGTAGTTTTATGATCGTTATAGTGAAATCAAATCTCTACATACATCTAATATCTAAATAATTTCCCCATATGCTTAAATTTTAATGCTTGAAATGTGTATAAAACATTTTAGAGAAATTTTATAATTTTTAAAACGACAAAGCTTCTAAGGTAGTTTAATATTTTGATTCTATAATTGAATGGAAACAGCGTCTTCTCAGCCAAGTAGTTTTAAGTTTAAGTCTTTACTACTTAAAACCACTACATTAATATGGAACTAAACTTCCAGTAGCCATAAGATTGAATAAAATATTTACGGACATATTTTCTAGCTCAATTCTTTTCTATAAACTAATTTTATGTTCTCTTAAGACGATAGATCATCAAATCCAATAAAGTAAATTTGAATTAAATCAAGAAAAAAGATGCTGGAAAACTAAAATTTTGCAAACCAAGACTTTAAAATTGTTTTGGCTTATTTAAAACTCGCCATTGCCATTACAATGCTTTTGAATTCACAACTGGTATTTTTAGAAGAGCAGTGTTTTTTCCAAATTGAGATTTTGGATGCGTAATTTCAATCAGTCGTGATCAAAGTATAAACTCTCAGATTACTCTAACCTGGAATAAATCTGGATCTGGAAAAATTGCTGAAATTCGAACTGTTACACTAAAATTTTTATGCTGTTGAACAAGCGTAACTGAAAATTTACAGAAATATTAATTTCAAAATATTAATTTCATGATATGTTCATAAGTGTAAATTTTCAAAACGTATCAAATTACGTTTTATTGGATTTTGATTACAACCAAAATAAGCTCTGAACTTTTGTAGAAAAATTGGCCATTAAGGAAAATTTAATTGAATAAAATAGCAATTTACCTTTAGACTGCATCTTTTGTATTGCTTCATAAAGTTTCTCTTCATGTTAAAATAAACTATCCTCATTTTTTAAATGACCACTGAACTTTTATTTTATCATTTGGTGCGATTGATTCACTGACTTCAGTAAGAGAAGTCTATAAACTTTGCTAAATCACTGATAATTATAACGAATAAGTAACAAAACTTACTTCGTATTCGTTATAAACTTTTGTAATTAAGTTTAATATTAAATATGTAAATTTCATTTTAGTATTGATGTTTGAATTCTCTTCAACAGAATCGTTTTAGCACACATCGTGCAGTTACTTTAATTTTATCAAAGTAAAAATAAAACATTTACTGTCTCAATCTATCGATTAATACAAATCCTTGAGGGAAAGCCATGACGGCCTATTTGATAAGGGTCTGGTTTTAATTATCGGAAGCAAATGAGCTCGAATCCTGAATCAAATGAAAAGCCATTGTGTTTACTAAAGGTGGCAGGGCACTTTAAGCGGTAAAATTAAGGAATTTTCTGGTGTATGAAAGTTGCAAAATTCTTTGGCTTTAAATTTACTTTAAATGGCTTACATCATAATTGATTTTTTGCGATTTAATAACTTTAATTTTTACTTACTGCAACAAGTGAAGTTTCCTTTGAAGTTGTAGGTGAAATGCTGCAAAAATATTAAATTTCAAGATTCATATGTAAATTCTCGGATAAAAAAAATATTTCAGAAGAAAAGATTTGTGCTGTATTGAGATATACATAAATATCTGAAAAAAATATTTTTAAATTCTAATCTGGAAGTTTCTCAAACATTTTCTTTATTGTGTAACACTGGCAAATTGCAGACATAACACCCTTGCTAGAACGTAGCATTTTTAAAGGGTAAGATATCGGATATATGGCTATGCAAAAATCACAATGGGCCCCTGTTCAAAGACATATACAGACGTGTTTATTAGCACTCCATAATATCAATCCATATGAACATGCATTTAGTTTGTTAAATTTTGTTGGCGATGGGGATTCTCTTCAAATAGTTTCTTAAAATGAAAGAGACCATAATTATTTTCTAGGATTTAGCAGAAAAACAGTTGAGCCGCAAAGTTCCTCGTTAAAATCAAATCTGAAGGAGCTTGCAGAGCTGAAAGTGGTTCTGTGAAACTTGTTAAAATGTTCATAGAAATGCGTAATTTTCTTGCACAGGAATAACAATTCTAGACACATCCAAGTGATATAAGATCAATTAAAGCCAAGAAGTAACAAACATGACTCGTCATACACTTTGAAACTTGTATTAACTTAATGTCACAAAACCAATTGTTAAAATGTTTCGCCATTTCGAATAGTGGTACTCCTAAGAAATTTTTGTCATCGTCATAACATTTTCCCATTTAAGAAGTTCGGAATTTGAATTCTTTGACTGAAGGAGGGGGAGGGTAGCAGGAAAGCTTTAGTGATGCTCTTTTCATTTTAAATAAATTTCTCTCACTTGTGTGTGACCAATGAAAAACTTAATGCCTATTAACTCTCACTGTGCAGCGAAAAAACGTTTCAGCTATTGTCTCGCAATAAAATGTACTCTTAATATTTTCCAGATTCTATTTCTGAATTTAAAAAATCAGAAATAGAGAGACAGAACAGAAGAGAGAATTAGTTCACATTTTTTGAAACACCTGCGCACATTACTGCTCTAAGCAAGTAAAGATTTTTTTAGGATTGTACTATTAATTAAAACTTCTGTGTTAGAAGTTTTCTAAAAATGTTTCATTGTTTATTTTTCAAAAGTAAAATTTATTTTATTTCAAATGATCAATAAAGGTAAATTTAAATTATTATAATTTTAGAGTGACAAGTTATGAGATATTAGTATCACACATCTTTATTAATAAATTTTTTGTACAAAAAATTAATTCCTAATGTTAAATGAATGCTTATGTGTCAAATATCATTCTAGTCTTGCCTTTAAGTAAAGATTAGAAAGATTTAGTTTATCAAAATTTCATATGAATTCAAAACTATAATTTAGATACTGACGAAATTTTTTCTTACAATTTTCATAATTACTTTTAGCTTTCATTTTGTAAAGTCATTGTTTTATTTGGTCACTGATTTCTTACAGAATTTTTTGAAACTTAAATTGTCGGACGGTAAATCATCAGTTTAAGTACGACTTATAAAATGTTAATTACAAAAATGTTTTTGCTATTAATTACATTAATTGGTATAACGAATGAATATGGACATCAGACATGAATTATATTTGTTAAATATACAGTGAATGTAAAAAGTATTCGTACAGTACAATTGAATTAAAAGAGATCCGTTCATGAAAATTATAAACATTAATTCCATTTTAATTAATAATAAATACATAATAGAACATATTTTCACTAGTTTCATGTGAAATTTATAACAAAAATAATTTTATACATGAATAAATATTTACAACTGTAACAATCCATTATCTTGTGGTGTGAAAAGTATTCGTACACTAAAAGAAATGCAAATTTCTTTAGTTATATTTTGTGATTGGTTTAGCCATTAAGATGTAGTTAATTGACGTCATCTTGTAAGTTACTTAAAAGGTTCTTCAGTGGAAATTTTAATGTAGTGAAAAACTAGAAATTCTGTAATGAATCGTAAAAGTAAAGAGAAGTGTTTCTAAAAGAGAACTGATTTTAAAGCTCTGTAAAAATGATAAATCGTACAACAAGATTTCTGATCTGGTAGGTAGACCCCGTTCAACTGTGCTGTCAATCATAAAGTTTGCTGCCACTCTAACGGTTCAAAACAGTTTTCGTACTGGGCGACCAAGTCTATTGACATCATCTGACAGACTGTTTCTGGTACATTCATTAAATAAGGATCCCAAAATGAGTGCTACTACATTAACATTAGAGCTAAAGAACATGGGAACAGCAGTCTCTGTAAGTACTGTTCGAAATGCATGCAGAAATGAAGGTTTCCATGGCCGTGTTGCGAGACGAAAATTTTTTGTTAGTGAGAAGAATCGGAAGCTGCGATTGTCTTTCGCCAAGCAATACGTTATGAAAGTCCAGATTTCTGGAAAAAGATTATCTTTACAGATGAAAGTAAATACAACATATTTGAATCGGACGGGAGACGAATGGTATGGAGAAAACGCAATACAGAAATGCATCCTAAGAATTTAGTGCCAACAGTGAAACATGGGAGTGGAAGTCTACTTATTTGGGGGTGTATGAGTGCTTCTGGGGTGGGCAAATTAGTCTTTATTAAAGGAATTATGAATCATCAACTTTATATTGTCATTTTAAACAATAATGTAGGACCTAATGCAATAAAAATGGGCTTGAATGGTGATTACGTTTTCATGGATGATAATGAATCCAAGCACACAGCCCTAAACACAAGGCTCTGGTTACTATATAACACCCCAAAGTTCATGAAATTTCCTCCTCAATCGCCGGACTTCAATCCCATCGAGACTTTATGGGACGTTCTTGATAAAAATATTAGATCCAGACATATTTCTAATAAAAATGATTTGGAATCGGCTCTTAATCAAGAATGGGACGCCATATCTAGCTCAATAACAGCAAACTTGGTGGAATCGATGCCAAAGAGACTCAAGGCAGTTATTCGAACTAAAGGATATCCTACAAGGTATTAGCTGTAATATTATGATTGTGTTGGCCAATATATGCCTGATGTACGAATACTTTTTACAGCACAATATGTTGGATTGTTTCAGTTTTGTAAATATTTATTCATGTAGAAAATTATTTTTGTGTAAATTTCACACGAAACTAGTGAAAATATGTTCTATTATATATTTCTAATTAATTAAAATGGAATTTATGTTAATTTTTATGAACGGATCTCTTTTAAATCAAATGTCGTACTGTACGAATACTTTTTACACTCACTGTATCTGTTTCCCTGTGCTTAACTCGAAATATTTTACAACTGAATCAATGAACTTATAGTTACACGTTACTTACCAGCACTTATTTGGTCAATTTTGTCCGGGAAAAAATTTGTCAATGCACTTTTCAGTTCATAACTACACTGAATTTTAAAAGAAATATTAAATTATTAAGTAATTATAAAGAGAATGTTAAATATGAAATTAAAAATAAAGAATATTAAATATGAAAAAAAAGAATACACACATTAAATATTTAAACACGACATACTAAAATAAACAAAATTTTAAAGAATTAGAAAAGCAGCTTTAGACTTAAAATTTTTGATTTAAACATTGAAATCGAAGGCCCTACGGTTTAATGTATAAAATTCACCCAATACAAAATGATTTTATTATCTTAGCTATTAAAGATCGGATTCTTTTCAATTGCGTTTATATGTATTTAAGAACTGTAACGCATTGGGAAAGACGAAATTAAAGTCACTGGATCGACGGCAAAAACTAAATGTTATATTTTGGAAAACAATGCGAAAGAATGCAGAAACAAAAGGAGATTTGATGGCTTAAATACAGAGATCGGCACGCAAAACCAGCCCGTCGGAATATAGAAAATCGCGTTTTTAAAAATTTTTTTAATATTGGTACATCACATTTTTGTCTACAAAATCGTTGGGCGCGAGTCCTGTATTCTGTGAGACAATAATGATTTTGATTTAGGAATATTATTCCTTTCGCACCTAACGGGAAGCATACATCCCAAGCAAAGCTCAAAAATTCTTTTGGGACAGAAACGCTTCTCTGTCTAATGGAAGACTGTCCCACCGGTCTTGCCACTATTTTTGAAGGTATTTTCACTCACAGAACACAGATGGCACTGTTGTACATAATGTAATTCCCGCGTTTTTAAAGTGCTTAGCAGCTCCTGTTGTTGCATGCCCCCAAAGGCCCGCAGCGCTAGACCAGGTCCATGACGTACACTCTACAATAATCTAAAACCAGAAGAGGGTCGTCAACCAAGTCCTGCCTGGAGAGCTCTAGGCACTCAAGTATATGTTCAGGCGAAGCCTGCTCGGAAGAGCAGTTAGTACAGGTTTCAAAGGTTTGGAAACCCTCAGAAAATTTTAGGGTTTTAAGATGTCCACTTCGAAATCGGGCGAGAGTAATTTGTTCCTGACGACTTAAGTCGTTGGTCAGGGAGCCTCCGGGACGGGAACTTTGGTACCAGTAATGTACCGGAGGGACAATCCAAGTCATCCTATTCTTAATTTTTTCTTTGGAGTGAATCTCCATGAAAGTGAGAGGAGCTAAATTAACGGAGGCCTCGCCAGCACCAGCTTTCGCCAGAGCATCCGCAATTTCATTTCCCTCAATATCGATTAGCAGCTTTTTCCATACTGCACAAACGTAAATAGTTTGGTTTTGGAAAATACCACCTATTTTCGATTAAATTTTGATTTATTTATAAGTCTAAGGCCAAAGATAAGTTATTCAGGAAGCGGATTTTTATGACTAGAGAAAATCATTGGTTTTCTTTCAAAAATTATCAATGAGGACTACTAGGACGTATATGTCAAGTTCCTAAATCTTTCTAAATAAGACTAAGAAGTTATATTTTTAGGAAAATTTTTAGTTTTAGCATTCTAGTGTGGACTACTCATAGTTTATGCTACCAAAGTTGTTCTGTTGTGTAAAAAAAAAGGTCGCGAAAGGGTTAAGAAACTTGATTTAAATATCCATTAGAGAAGTTTCAGTTACGTTACTTTAAGCAGGTGTTTACACCGGAGAAGAATACTTGTGGTCTAATCACTTGACCTGTTCACTTGTGATTTTTACTTTTAGGAACTGTTAAAGTGAAGAATATACGAAACAAATCTGGATCCAAGATATCATTAGCATCACAACACGAGAACTAACTACAGTGTACATAAATCTCCTCAAGCGTCTTTATATATGTGGTGAAGAGGGTAGAGGGCGCTTTCAGCACCTACAATGCAGAGGAGTGATTACACATATTTAATAAATTACATTTTATTTTACGCTTTGATTTTAAGGGCTGGTTTTACGTGCCAAATAATGTAAGGTTTTTTGATTATGTAAAATGACAGAGAAAATTACAAGCTTATTCCTTAAACGAGAAGTGTTCCGGGAATATTGTATCACTCGTATTAATAATATCAAAACTTAAGTTATTCGAGGAAGATTTAAAATTATATTTTAAGTTCTAATCCTTGTAAGAGCAAACTAATCAGGAGAAAACCAGACAATTGTTTGAATAAGTTTAAGCATCGGAAAAATTTAGATAATTTAAGCAATAAAAATCACTACTACACTGGATATTGTGTTAAGAAATTAGTTCTTTTAATTTATCTTTAATAATGCTCTGACAATTTTTATTGTAACGCATTTTCCTTTATTTAAGAAATCACCAACTGGTGTATTCTTAGTTTTTCGGAAAATTAGTTTCAAAATGTACAAGTCTTATTATCATTAAATGCCAATTTTGAAAGCATTAGGCCTCTTTCACACTACACGATTTTTTATAGTACGAGAAAAAGTCGTCCAATGTTTTATCGTGAGAAGTTATTAAAAAACCACACAATAGACTGCTCTCTTTCACACTGAAAGGTAAACGATATTGTGTGATTAATCTATTGTGCGGTTTTTTTAATAACTTCTCACATAAAATTTCGGACGATTTTTTTATCGCACGTTAAAAGTCGTCTAGTGTGAAAGAGGCCTAAATATCCCGTATGAGTGCTCATGACGTTTACTGCCAAGGAATGGATTTGTTAATGAACTATTTATAATGAAATAGAAATTACGAAACTAATAAAAATTTTGAATAGAATTTTTGATTGATATTCAAATTCAAGAGAATCAAAAATTAAAATTTTTGGAAAAGCATAATTTAAATATAATAAAATTAATCATAATGAAAGTATAACTATTTTAAATCTACTATAGAGGTTTTAAGTTAGATCTGAAATTCTCTGATTTTTTTGGGGAGATACTTTATACGCGATATAACTTATGAATGTGGGAACACTAAGTTATTAAATGTAAAAGTAAAATGTACATATAACACTATAATTATATATATTGATGACTTGTATTATATATATTTTTATCAAGCTAATGCTAACTGACCACATATATTAATAATCTACAGGCATTTACAGTTACAGATACTAGGAATGTATGACAGTATTATAGAAACTATATGTAAAGTGAAAAAAGAAAATAATAATTAGCTTTAAAACACAGTAAAAAAATCTTATGTTTTTAAAGAATTATTTTCGATTTACTAATTTTCGATTTGATAATAAATTTTCGATGAATAAAACTATGTAACCCATATAACAACGAATAGGCAAATTATTTATTTTGCTATTAATTCTGTATTCTTGATTCCAAAATTATTTTTCAAGAAATTGATGTAGCTGTTTTGAGCAATTTTGTTTCAACTAAAACTGAGAAGTTACCATTGAAATATCTTAACTTTTTTATGTACACACCTATTTTTTCATATACAAATTGTTATTTATGCTTATCAATTAATGCCAAATAGTTTTATTAAAATTCATTTCTAGTTATCTTAATCCAATAAACACTTATCTTACCTTGAAAACGAAAAAAATACGGTTTAAGAATTCAAGTAAGTTTAAAAATTCAAAGTAAATATTCCAACTTTTATCCGAAACTCCCTCTTGAGTGTTTCTTTTACAGTATAAGCACAAAAATCGTCTTCGCAAACACCAAATAACAGTGATTTTCAGAAAAGTAAGAAAATCGCAGCACAAGCAGCATCTGAGATGTTTCGGGGTATAGAGATTTATAAATCGATCTTTCCAAGCACTTGAAAATAAAATAAAATGTTATATAGGGTTCAAATGAACTGTGCTTTTCTAAATATTTAAACGGTTCATATTTTCTGCAAATTTATTTTTTGAATATCGCCTAGACGATTGTTTTCATTGATTTCAGTTAAGTTACCATATCAATAGTATCAATTTTTGATTTTCCTGCTGCAAATTTCGGATATAATAATTGAGTATGTTGATTATATATACAAATTGTATTGGAGCATAGATATAAAGTAATTTGTCGTAATATATATATATAAATTATACATATATATTAATTCAAATTTAGTTTTCCTTTAATCTTTGAAGGAGAAAACTAATTGCACTTGGTAGAAGTCATAAATTATCATTTTTTATTGTTTGTTAAATAGTTAAGGTTATATTCGTAATACAATTTATATACGTGTTTAAATTTAAACGATGCCATTTTTTGTTTGTTAAAATTTATGTATTTAACGTTATAAATATGTGTTTGTTTATTATTTTATTTTTATATTTCATAATATTTTCATTAATTAAAAATGATGCATAATTAAAATTAAATAAAATTTTCCATTAATTTTTAAAATATTGTTCTTTATTTGAGTCAAATGTCTTATAGCTGTAGATTTTAAGTATATATTAATAAAATGGATTAATTTTTTAGCACAATGTTTAACATTAACAAAAAATAATTGTTGCTAAATATTTTTGATGGAATATAAATTTACATCAAAAAATGCTTTAAAAATAATAACTGCAGCAATGAATATTACTTAAAAAATGACAAAAAGATCCGATACCAATATTTGAAAAATTTTACTGACTTGATAATCCTAATACAAAAGAATTTTGCATGACTGTAATTACTAATAATTAATTTAGACTAAGAAATAACATTTCGTAGTCAAAAATTTCTTTAAAATGAATATGAAAACGGACTTGAGAATTATTTATGAATTTAATTTAAATGATGACAATTTCCAAAATTTTATTAGTTTTTACTTCCTTTGTACAGCATTAAATTTTATTTTCATTTTAATCATAAAGTAGAGACTTCTTATGTTTAGTAAAACGGAAATTCATTTACGAAATTAAAAGACTACTGGCATTTGTGAGTTTTATTATAACAGAAATATTTCTGAATTAAATTAAACTAATATCAGTAAAAGAAATGTAAAATATATGTATGCTGTTTTTAAGATGTATTTAAATTTGCTAAATATTTTACTAATAATTGAAATTTTTTTCCATTCATATGTGTGTTAATAAATTCTAAGATTAGTATTTATACTAATTACATAAGTTTACTAATAAATACTTTTTTACAAAATTAAAAATATATTATTCCGCATTATTTCTGAATAATTGCTCAGTTTCAGTTCTTCACTGAATTACATTTTCGAACAAAAGATTGAAAACTTCGCCCCATTCACACATCGTTGATAGCTATTTAAATTTATATACTGAATAACTCGATAGAGTTATTTAAATACAATTGTCAAGGTAAATGCCTACAATTTTTTTATTAGAATTGAGATAGGGATTACGTCTTAGTCAATATATAAAAGCCTGATTCTTTTTATTTTTAAAGTCGAATTTTATTTTATTCGTTTGAGTAGAAGGAGCAGTGTTATACTCAAATTTTCTGTTAGACCTGGCTAAAAATGGATGATAAGGGTAGGTTATTTGTAAAGCGGCTGATGATTAAAACTAGAGTCAAATCTTCCAGGAACTTGCGTCAAATTTATTTCTCATCAATTGCATATGCTTCCTGTACTATCAGAGATTACCCCCTCTGCAAATAAAGGAAACACCGATAGAGTTCATTTCCGAATCATACATGTTGTAATCATTATCATCTGGTCTAATTTGGATCTTATTTCTCCGAAAAGTTATTTTCTCAGAATCACACCCCAAATCTTAATTTACATTTCCCGTTTCATTCTGTTTACTTTTTGGTGTTTTAATAGTGTTTCTTTTGTTTGTAATTTTCTAAGGTTAGTATTTAAATTTGATCTCGAAGATAACGGAGTCGATTACTTCACTTATTTACTTGACCGTTGTCTTATTTTACTAGTTCTATTTCTTTGCAAGACAGAAATTTTGTTCATTAATATGAACTGTGGATTTACTTACTCTTCTTCCCAAATTTATACTCATAAAGATCTCTGTTATCAAAAACAATAATAATAATTTTTCTACACTAGACCAAGTTTTTCCACACTAATTTATTACTATTATGAGCAAAGTGACGTTGGAGAACTCATAGATTATGTTTGAAGTGTCGATAAGCATCTTTCTATACAATGTGACTTACAAAGTGCTGCTCTTGCAACCATATATTACACAGATATCTCTTGAAAAGTAGATCCACGTGTGTACAGAGATGACTCAACAGAAAATACTATTAAAAACGTTGATTCTGGAGCTTGTTAAGAGCTTTCGCTATTGGTTATCCTGTTGAGAAGTATTGTGACAATTTTAATGTTGAGATAGCGGGAACATAATTTGTGATTGATTAATTGTAGTGTCCTGATTGCTTTCGTATAGATTTTTAGCTACTATTTTGTCATTTACAAATTCAAAATATAATAAAAAGGCATTAGTTCATTCACATAGAATGCAATTCTTTGAATCTAAAACGCTTAAGAAAAACATTAATCTTGAGTGGATTCCCTACTGTTGGGGCATTTCTGAAAATGAGCAGGCTGATAGAATTGATAAAGAAGGTTCTATCATGTTACAACTGACTCTCCTCTGCGTAACATAATAGAAACCACTTACACTAAATTAAAAATTAATAGTCTCATTGTTTAGTGATAGAGTTGGGGTGAAGTTGTAGAGTCAACAGTTGCCTATCTCTCACTAATGGCTTTGTTTGTTTTAGTTTGCTTACTGGACACTACTATAGCTTCTATGCTGAGGTATGGATTTTGACCACCTCAGACATTGCAGCATTTGGATTAAAAATGTCTTTTGAAGACAATTCTAT
Source organism: Latrodectus hesperus (assembly GCA_037975125.1). Taxonomy (NCBI): domain Eukaryota; kingdom Metazoa; phylum Arthropoda; class Arachnida; order Araneae; family Theridiidae; genus Latrodectus; species Latrodectus hesperus. The sequence goes on from CM075860.1 coordinate 50,242,912, forward strand.
TGACATTATTTCTAATTTGTTTTTGGCATTATCATCACTTTATTGGGCTGCTTATCAAATAATGGAAGATATGCCGAAGATGGGTGTAGAATAAGGAAAACTTACGATGATTAAGAATCTTATTTACTTCATACTCTGTTTTCCCATAATTTTCATACAAGCGAATTTTCTGAACTGCTAGAGTAGATAATTCTTTATATTTAGCATTATAAGTTTTCTAATTTCTTTCATGGTGTTAACGTTTACACTTCCTTGTTAGGCAAAGTTACAGTTTGTATACGCGGTTTTGAGAAAAATAATTTTGGAAACTTGAGCGATTTTACTCAAAAATACGTATGCTCTTATGCTCATGCAACAGAGTCCGAAAAATCACTTATAATGGGAAATATATTCAATTTTTTCATTTAATTTGCTTCACAAATATCACGTTTTTAATTTACTTCAATTCCTTAAAAATATTCATTTCACTCTGTTTATTATTAAAAATAAAATATTTTGAGTACTTGTTTTTATAACTTTGCAACACTTCATTGGATTATTTCATAAAAGCACATATTTTCTTTCGGAATTGGATTTTAAACTTTTTCTTTATTTAATTTTTATTTTATACAAAAATTCTTCGAACTATAAGTACTATTTCAATATGGATAAATTATGCTATTGCATTCTTTCTATTTTTGATGTTCTTTAAGTTAAAGTATAACCTTACTAAATGTGTGATGCAAAATCCTATTTAAGAAATTTTTGTTTAGTTTCCAAAGTTAAGTTATACATAAATGACAACATTATTTTTAGTAAAATAAATATAAGTGATTGAGCCATCATTATATAAACTATATTCATGTACATATTCCATACTTATGTAAGGCTAAAGAAATTTATTATAATTATGTGCTTTTTTATCCACATTAAGTAAATTAATACATACTTTGCTACAATTTTCTATTAATTATAAATGTATCTTATAATGTAATAATGTAAATTTTTTTTAAAGAAAGACTTTTCATTCTGAAATAATTTTATATACAATTTAATGAGGTTACACATTTTTCAATTCAAGTTAAATAATTAAATTACAGAATAAGTATATATAAATTTGGTGAAAATTTATTAGGTTTTCAAAAATAAGCTTTTCATTTGGAAAGAATTTGAAAAAAATATGCTAAATTTAATTTCAACAAAAATATAACATCTTTTAATTTTTTTTCCCAAATAACGTTTCTGACGATATTTTGAAGAAAAATTATCATATCAAGTTTTAAATAGTTTGTAGTAACAAAACAAAATTCTTCATCGTTATTTTCTGTCTAGTGTTAAAATTTAATTATTATTCAAACAATAATTTTTACTTGGGTTCACTGTCCATGAATTTTATAATCTTAAATTTCTAAAAACAAAAAAAAATTATTGGGAAAAACATTTTTTCAGAATTTAATAAAATTTAAAAAGAAACGTTTGGGAGTTCTTGAGCATATAAGTATAATATAATTATGCTACAAAAGTGAAAAATGCAAACTTCATAATTAACTTCGCTTTAAATTACAACATTATTTTTTGCATTTTTATTATTCTATCTTAGAAAAATAATTAAGTTATTAAATTATAACACGTGCAGGGCTTTAACAGCAATTTGTGATGCCAATCAACATTAGTTTGCGATACATTTGGAAAAAAGGAATTATTTTACTTTAAATATATTTAAAATTTCTACAAGATAATGATAGATATTTAATTATATGTGTTTTCACAATGTAACTGATGGATTCCAAACACAGTAAGGTATTAAATTATAAAAATTTTACCAGGAACCAAATTGTAATTCAAATTAAATTTTTCAATCATTTTGAGGGTGACATTTAAGTATTGCATAAATAGTTTTAGGATAAGTTGGGATTTAAGATTTACATAATTTTTTCGTGGCAAATGAAAGGGAGAAATTCCAGCTATGTTGTAAGACTTAAGAAATGATAAAAGACATTTAACAAATACCGAAACAGAGTAATATATAAGTCCTTGTTTGGTATTTCTTTCAACATTTATGATGGATTTTGTGAAGAAATTAATTTTATCTTTAATCTATAGTTCGGAATCGGTATATTCCTCAGATCAAGAATTTTTGTCGTTTCAATAAATTAAAATTGTCAGTAGTTTAAGTGTGTAATATTGGATAAATTTCTGCTAATGATTCTTACACAAAGAATAATTCACCGAAGTGAGAATCGACATCTAATGAAGATGGTGCAGAATTAAATATATAAATATTTGAAATGTGCAATTCGTTTGAAAATTTAGTTCTTAAATAAGAACTTCGAAATGATTTAAATATTTTTTGCTGAAGTTTGCATAACAATAAGTACTGATGAATTTAGAATTCTTATTCTTATACCGTTCATCCAAATAATATGACAATTATTATTATTTTTTATTATTAAGGACAGCATGGAAAAAGAAATGCTTTTTTAATTATAAAAATTATTTTAAGTAAATTGATAACTTAAGATAGGCAATAAAGACACTAAGTCTCATATTTATTATTTAGAAACAACGAAAAAAAATTTTTTTTATAATTTTAAAATTATTTTACATGTTTGTTTGAAAGTAAGTAGTTTTTTTTTTAACTTTAAGCAATCTTTCTTTTAAACCATGTTTTTAGCACAAGTGAGTGCTCATATTTCAAATAATAAATAGAAAAGATTGTGTATGATATGATTAGCACTGTAATTCTTTGAAAAAGATTATCATTTTGTAACTGTTTTAGTTTCCTCAAGTAAATTGTATTGTGATTGCTATTTGTCATATCTAAATTGTATTTAATTTTAATATATTTTTCTGAGTTAAAAATAATAGAAAAGAGAATCATAAATCTAATTTTGATACAGTTAAGTTCTAAATTTTAACAATAACATTTATCATTGCGCTAAGCATACTTCTTTTTTTATGTGATATTGGTATATTCTAATAAATTATTATAAAATAATAAAAAAATGGATGCTTGAAGAATTTATGTCATTATATACAATGTGTGGTTAAATGTGAATTACACACAGCAATTTAATTAAAGAAATTCAATTAGTCAAAGTAGAACTATGATTAAAATCTAAATAAAGTTACTGAATTACATCAATAACAATAAAAATATAACTGCTTTTAAACTGAAATTAAAAAAAAATTGCCAGTGTTAAAATTCCATAGGGGCAATGCTCACATAATTCTGCATAAAAATGGCATTAAATACACTACTGGCCATTAAAATTGCTACACCTGGAAGGAATGCAAATAACAGAACGATATTTATTGGACACATACATTATAGTGGAAAGAACAAGTGATTAGATTTACAGGAAATTAGGATGTATAGATTTTGAGAAATCAGTAACCAGAGCAGCCACCTCTGGCTGCAATAACAGCATTTATCCGCTGTTATTGGTGCTGTTATTGATAAATGCTGTTAATGCTAGGCATGTAGTCAAGCAGAGATTGTATGGCATGTACGGGGATCTCAGTCCATTCAGCTTCAACACTATGCCACAGTTCATCGACAGTAGTGAATGGTGAGTGATGGCGTGCCAATCACTCCGCAACCATTGACCACACGTTCTGAATTGGTGACAGATCAGGGTAACGTGCTGGCCAGGGTCACAGTCGAACTTATTTTGTACCAAGGAAGTTCAGAACAGTACGGGCAACATGCGGTCGTGCATTATCCTGTTGAAACAAAGCATTAGGGAAGCCTCGAAGATAGGGCAGAGACACGTGCCTTAACACATCGGAAATATAACGGTTGCTGTTCAAAGTGCCGGTAATGCGAACAAGAGGTGATCGAGACGTGGATCCAATGGCACCCCATACCATCACTCCAGCAGATTGGCCAGTATGGCGATGTCCAATGCAAGTTGGCAATGCGCGTTTTCCACGACGCCTCCAAACACGGATGCGGCCATCATGGTCCTGTATACAGAACCGAGATTCATCTGTAAAGATGACGTGATGCCATTTCCACGTCCAGGTTTGTCGCTGATCACACCATTGAAGGCGCTCCTGTCTGTGACGCAACGTCAATGGTAGCCGAAGCCATGGTCGCCGTGCAGAAAATTCATGCTGCTGCAAACGACGTCGAACTGTTCGAGCAGAAACTTGTTGCCTTGCAAATGACTCCATTTCTCGACTCAGGGTTCGTGACGTGGCTGTACGATACCTTGTGACCATGCGGATAAGATGTCTTTCTTCTCTGCTGTTAGTGATGGGGGTCACTGAGATCCTGCATGACATTCCGTATGATTGTCATGAACCCATCGATTCCATATTCTGCTAACAGTCATGGGTCTCGACCGACGCGAGGAGCAATATTGCGGTACGATAAACCGTAATCTCGGTAGGCTATAATCCTTCCTCGATCAAAGTCAGACACGTGCTGATAGGCATTTCTTCTTCTTACACGAGGCATTACAACAAATTTCTTTGCTGAAAACAACATTTAAACGGAAATTGAGTATGAGAAAACTGCTGTCAAATCTCTGGTTTCATACACATTGTAGATGTCGCTACTGTCACCTGCTTTGTATGAATGCGCTGAAAATCTAATCATTTGCATATCACAGCAAGTTCTACCTGTCATGCAAATTTCACGTGTGTGGTGTGCCGCTTTCCTGGTGTAGCAATTTTAATGGCCAGTAGTGTATACTTAAAAGGATTTTTATTTTCTGTTAAATATATCATTAATAAGAGATGGACAATATTTGTGAAAGTTATTAAAAAGTTATTAAATATTCTGACCCTAATTTGTGGTAAGTGTTTATGAACATTTTTAGCGAAATAAAAAAAGCTACTAGTATCTTTAATGTGCCATCTAGTAAGCATGCAATGAGACTATAATTTCAAAAGACATCTGTTTTCCGTCTTTGAAAGAAAATTGGATAAAATGTGCACTAAGTGCTTCATCACGTGCCTTAATGCAATAAACATTTTCAAAATAGCAGTAACTTAAGAACATTACCTATTTTTATAATATATCATTACGATTTTTGGTCAACTACGAAGCACATTAAACAATTTGGAACATTTATAAAGGAGAGTAAGGTAAATAGAATTTAAAAGGTAAGTTATGGTGATGGTTTTTTTGGCTTTGTTCCATAGAGGAAATAAACTATCTCAAAAAAGTTATTTGAAAATCCATCAACAATTTTGTAATATTTTCACACCATTTCTATTACTTTATAAAATTATTTTCATTATAAATTAAATAATATTACGGAAAGATTTAATCAGTGTGTGAGTGCAAAATGTATTAAAATATTTTTTTACACTTAAATGTAATGTCAAGCACCTAAGTATCATGCAAAAATTTACATAATTATGTATATTACAAAAAGGATATACTTAATTTAATTAATAAAAGTATAAAGATAACTAATAGTATTATTCAATATTATAGTATTATATAGTATTATTCAAAGAAAGTAATTATATAATGCATTATATATTAAGAATTTCATACTTATAACAGTAGGGATAGGAATTAGGGAAAAAAATGTTCTAAATGCCTAACATTTTGGGGAATTAATTTTAGTTTTATTAAAAATAAAAAATTCTTTCATAATAATGTCGTTGCGCTTGTATTCTTATATATGTGGTATATATAAGAGTAAAAAAATATTGAAAAAATTTATTTAAATAATTTGACGACAAAATTGTATTTAAAAAGTTAAAACTTGCTTATCAAAATTATTTCGAAGTTTAAATATTTTAATCATATTTTAATGAACAAGAAATAAAGATGACAAATTCTAAGAAAGTTTTATTAAATCAATTATTGTTCTGATTTAAAACAAAAAATCAGGTAATAATAGAATATTGGGAAACAATTTTCGCTTATGAACATTGAAGTAATCTGCATAATACAAAACTTTACACTTTCTAACTTCGTAAAATAAAATTTCATAAATCGGAAAATATCTTTAAATACTTCATCACTGAAAAAGTTGAAGTGTTCTTCTGAAATATGCTTATAATCTATTTTCTATCTAGATAGAAAAGTATTTATATATAATGTAAAATTTAAATTTCAAATTTATTTAAAACTTGTTCTGAAAACAATTTGGTTTTGTTGGCTTAGATATTAATATATTTCTCATATTTATAGTTATAAAAATTATTCTATCTTTAGTATTATCTGTGTATGAAAATCAATCGAGGTGAAAATAAATCTTTATAGAAGGTTTTGAATTAAAACATTTCAATATGATACCAAAAACAATTATGCTTATTTTGAAACGTATTTTTCTGTATTAGTTTTGAAACAATCGATTTTATGGAATTCACATTTTTTCATCTTTAAATGCATAAATTTTGTTTCAACTGGAACATTTTTTGTAATCACACAATATTTGTTTTCCTATTTATATTTCAAAAATCTTTTTAACAAAAAGGCGCAAAGAAAAATATTAAGTTTCCAGGCTAAAGAAAAATCAAATGTTTTTTTTCAAAACAAATGAAAGTAAACCTTTTTGTTTTTAGGCTATATTTGAGACAATTGCAATTATCTATCGACATATTACGAACTGCTATAGTTCAAGAATATAATAAGCAAATCCAATGCATGCAATTTATTAAAAATATTAATTTAATATGGAAATAACTTACTTTTAAATTTATGTATCTTAAAATATAAATACCAAATAGGCTTAATAAAGCTAGTTGAAAATCTATATACTCACATTTTGAGATAACACTTTTTCATGAGAGTTTTTTCCAGAGAAATATATTTGTCTATTTCGCTTCAAGCAATTAGACCAGAATCTATTTCATATATTATGAGTTGTTTCCTGAAGATAAGCACTAGGCTTGAAATATAATTTGTATTTCAAATAAATTTACTTTTAAATATAATTATTTTTTCACACAAAAATGGATATATTAATTGTATGATTTCGTATGATATTTAACATTTTATTATTGATTAGTATAACTTTAAAATACAAAACAATTTAAAAATAAATAATTTATTCTATATTCCTTAATTTATGAATGAAATTTCATGAGAGGAAATTGACTAAAGTTAAAAGTTTAAAGGACACTTACAAATGATTATCGAGAAAATAAACTTGAAAATGTTCTAATTATTCCTGTGTTAAATATATGAATAAAAAAATATATCCGGGGTCTTGCACTGAATGAAAAAAATAACAATAGCCTCATTGTTTATAAAACATTTTCTCTCATAGAACATAAAAGAATATGTATATTTTCAACATTTAATAAGATACATTCTTTAGTTTTAATTTAAAAACATACAGACCCAGTGGGCAGAATTCTATTCGCACGGAATTTACATAATTTATCATGTAAAATGAATTTCAATTTTCATGCAAATTCAATATTACGCAAGTAATATATTTGAATATATATATTGTTTATGTAGTCCACATAATAAGTATAACCCATAAATAATTTACATATATATATATAGTTGAATCGATTGCATTTTACAGTTTCAGACAATCCAATATACTGAACACTGTAGAATGGAATGAGATTCCATTTAACAGGGGTGAAAAGATTAGAATGGGAAACTTTCTTTTGTATTAGATGTGGTAGTGATCTCATTTTCAACTACTGCTGCTCTTTGTGACGTTGATTAAATGCGTCAATCAACTTTAACAACAATGACCAAGCGGAAGAATGGCGCTTCGAAAGGCTCTCCGTGTTTTCCAGAATTCGTTTTCGAATGCCTATTTTCGAACGTTTTTTAGATGTCGTATCTAGAAATCTTCCAGAAAATAAGAGAGAGAAAAAATCCCACTTTTTCTACTTTCACGGAAACATTAGAGAGAAAATTGACTATTCGTCCTATTTATGCTGACATTTGGGCTTATTCGATTCTTCAAATTTCGCTAGAAATGGAATCAATGGAAACGAATGGTAATTTTATTCGAATTTCTAACAAATTTTCTAACACATTAAGTTTATTATATCTCTAAAGTACGTTAATGTGATAACAAAAATATGAGAATTACAGATGTTAATGAAGCACCTTTTAACACTGTTTAATGGGAGCCGAACTGATATATAAATACACTTATCAAATTGTTTCAATGAAAATATATGCGTAAGATGCATGATCTTAAATATATTTCTTTTTTTAAAATGAATTTAGTTAAGGTAAATGTATTACGACAATAATTTTTTAAAAAAATGTTTTATTAGATTGAAAGTAATGCATATATAATGATTTTTCCTTCCTTAATTTATAACAATAATTGTTTTATCACATTTGATTTTAAAATATTTTGATAGGTGCATAAATATTGAGGGATACAAACTGAAATTATGCATAAGTGTGTTATGATATACAAGTTATTATAGTTGGTAGATGCTTACAGCACATTATTAATTCATAATTTAATTTAAAGTTAAACAAGAAGATAATTGCTTATTAGCTTTATATTTTAAAAGAAAATTGCATTTAATTAAATATTTCAGGAAAAGAGTGATTAAAATTTACTTCTGATTAGTGTTTTCTAAAATGTTTTGAGTTTCTCTTATATAGATTTATCTCAGATAAAAATAAATTAAATGTTCTTTTAAAAATTATGACGTATAAGTTTAAGGCTTCAAATTTTAATATTTTCTCATGATTTTCTTTAAACTTAAGTGTCACTTATGAGTCTTAATTCAAAGATCTAATATATTTTTAATGTGAAATATTACTTAAGAAACAAAAATGATGAAAAATACAATGAAATACATTATCTTTTACAAGAAAATTAAACTAATTAGCTTGCTTAAGCATCCATCTAACATTTTGGCTAAAAGAAAAAATAAAAATTTTAAATCTCCAATCTCCATGACATTAAAAGTTCTTATCCTAATGATTTTAAAATATATTTTAATTGAAAGAAGGTAATTTTATTTAAAATATACACATAAATTATTGATTAAATGTAAAATTTCTGATAGAATGTTCTATCAAAAGTGAATGAAATAGTAAGAAAACTAAAGATAACCATCTAAAATACATCATATATAAAATACTAATAAGTTATAAATTTTCTTTGAAATCACAATATAAACACAATAGAGAATATTATAAAAAAATTTAAAATTTTTGAGTTATATATTTATTTAATAATTTTAAATTTTGAACTATTCAAAATTGAATGATTTCAATTGTTTGTAAATTCTATACGTTTACAACTCTGTCATTTTAAGTTTCTAAAGACTGATTTCTTTTATAATAAAGCTTTGATAAATATTATAAACTCATTATGAAAAGAAGTCATTGTTCTTAACATATCATTGTTCTAAACAAAACATGATCAAATGCTAATCATGTAATTACTGAAACCTATTCAACATCGTTTTGTAATGACTTTCAAATGCAATACAAAATTACAATAATTTTTATAGCTTTAATCAGTTTCTACGAATTCAGTTTAATTTTTTTACTCAATTAAAATAATTGTTATAAATGTGAATTTCTTTTTTAATTTGTTTGAGAAAAGATCTAAGATTGAAAAGTGAAATCAAATGAATTTTTCTGCCATAGATTTCATCTTATTACTTCTTGTCATGACACAGATTTTCTAATACACGATTTATAATTTTTTTATTTCTTTAAAAAATAAAAAGTGATATTATTTTATTTTTTCATAATTTATTATTTTTTCATTGAAGCATGATTCTTTCCCACATCATCTGAAAAGACAAAAAAGAAATATTCTTAAAAATACAAACAATAGTTTTATAAAATGAATTATTAAATCACCTTTGTAAATGCTTTTTTAGCTTTTTTTTAAGTATTTCAAATAATTTCTTGTAAAAATAGAGAAATTTAAAATGCAGTGAATATTGCTATACTCATCATTTTATATATATTCCTATTTTTTTATTTAGAAAAATTTGAAATACATCCACATATGCTGAAATTTATAGTTTTCTTTAATTTGCTTAAAAATGAAGTTAATTTTCTAAAGTCTTGTAAAATAAAAGCTTATTGTCAGGCAAATAAGTCAACAGGATTTATAAATTCCTAAATTAATTAAAGATTAAATGTGGTTTATTTAATGGAAGATGGCCTCAATTTTTTTCTCCACTAGTAAAAGAATAAAACTAAGAAATATGAAAATTCTAAAACCAAAACTATCACTTTCATAAACAATTTAGTGTTATTCTTCGGTATCATTACTGAAAATAATTGATAATTTTTGACACTTGTAAAAGATTAAAACAAAGAAATATAGAAATTGTAAAATCAAAATTATCGCTTTCATAAAACAATTCAGTGTTATTCTTCCATATCATCATTGAAAATAATTGACGATTTTTGACACTTGTAAAAGAATAAAACTAAGAAATATAGAAATTGTAAAACCAAAATTATCACTCATAAAACAATTCAGTGTTATTTTTCTGTATCATCAATGCAAATAATTGACAATTTTTGACACTTGTAAAAGAATAAAAGAAAGAAATATAGAAATTGCAAAATCGAAATTATCGCTTTAGTCAAACAGTTCACTTCCGTATCATCACTGAAAATAATTGACGGTTTTTGACACTTGTAAATGTTGGCGCAGCATGTCCAATTTTGGACCTTGCGCCATAAAACCCAACCAAACAAACAAACAAACAAACAAACAGACACTTGTAAATGAATAAAACTAAGAAATATAGAAATTGTAAAACACATTGGGAATAACTTTCTACATTAATTTCTAATTTATTTAAGAAATATTGTAACAAAATAAATAAAATTATTCTTTTAAATGAAAAACTACAAATCAAAAAAAAAAAGATTTTTAAAACTTGACATCTGCAATGGTAATAAGATTTATTATTTAAAATGTGAGGGAACACGTTTAGGGGAATAGAAAATGAATAAGTAAAATAAACATTAAAAGCAGGCAAAATGAGAAAATCTATTGAAAAATAAATTAGAATAAGTTTTTCGTCTCACCAAGAGAACATGAAGCAAAAGAAGAACTCATTTGTGTATTCTAAAAATAAATAATGTACGAAAGAACTATTCTTAGTGCCTTCAAACAAATGATAAAAATTGAAAAATTGACAAAAATTCAATGGCAAAATAAATTAGAAGATTCTCAAACATACTACGAAAAAAATTAATTGTAAATTGCGATGTAAAATCTTTAAGAAAGTAGTCAGAAATATTTATAAAAATATATGAAGGTATATAGTAAATATAAAAATTATAAAAAAATTGCCACTGTGAAGTTTAACATTTTATTAAAAATGTTATAATGAAATAATTTAACTATGGTTGTCTCAGAAATTAAAAAATGACATGACTGACTTAAGGTCATACTGAAATAAGCATTGAAAATTAAAACCGAGCAATGATTTGATCAATATTATAAATTGAATTAAAAAAATAAATTTGAAGAAAAAATAAAAACGCATATAAGCGATTAGAACAATCAAACTGATTTATTATTAAGCACAAAAGTTGGACTATGACGATTATATTCTTATATAAATAAGGTGAAGACTCATATGTTAACACACAATTGATATTTATGCAATACGTATCTATTCAAATAATCTTTTGAAATGATGATCATAGTATATTAAGCATTTGGTGTGAAACACATCGAAAACTAATTGAATTAAATAAGAATTTCCTTTTGTCAATTCTTTATCGAAATATTTTGTTTTTCTGTTTTTAAGTAGTTCAATCTAGTTTTAAATTAAGATACCCATGCATTTTTAATTAGTAAAAGAGAAATATTAATATAAGAGTCTATATACTCCAAACACTATCAAGGAGATAGCACAATCAATCATGGTAATCTAATAGTTGTCCCCATGGAAACTACACAAACCAACCAAGCAACCAGAAATATTAATTTTTGAAAATAAAAACAGAAATTAATAAGTACTTTCTTTTAAATAATAATAATATATAGACACTAAATTGATCATATTAGATGAGAAAGCTTGTTCTCATATTTTTATTTGTAAAATCTAAAAGTGCTTGTTATGAAAGAAATAAAATGATCACGAAACAAGAATATTAATATGCTATTAAAATAATCTTCAAAACTCACTGTTTTGGTTGTAAATAACGAGCACTGGGCTTAATACGTATTACAACTTAAAAATAAAGTGTTTCAAAAATATGATTAAATTGCAGTAAATTTTATTTAAACTAAAACCTGCGGTACGACAACCCGAGTGGGTAAAGGCCTACAGTTTTTCTGACGGAGGGACCTGGGATGCGAAGCCCCCTCAGGGGGTTTACCTTCTTTAAGTAAACACGGGTGTCACAATCCCGAGGTACCCTAGTGAACTGTCCTCTTCTTTATTTATTCCTCTCTTCTACTCTTCTGCTATTTCTTCCTCTTCTCCCTCAATGTGGTTGCCTCGTCAGAGGCTGAGGGCTCCTTTTGAGTAGCTTTCGCCGCTCTGTTGCTGTTAGCTCCTCTTAGGGACTAAATCACCCACGTGTTTGCCGTGCGTGGAGACCCGTGTCCCTGGAAATGAGGATCCTGGTAATTGAGGCCTCCAGAGACCAACACATTGCTTTGGCCTCTGCTTCAGGTAAACGGGAGGTGTGTTGTGGTCCTCAGCACATCAATCGGCTTTATGGATCAAGCGATCGGTACATCTACTGGGTGACTCGTTAAGGGTGGAGGCCACTTCAGGGATGTACTGTGAGCGTATAGGAGCTGGCTAGCACTGGTGCAGCTGGTCTGCATCCCCTTGTTGGACTCGGTGGTGGGTGGTGCGGTTGGGTCCCGAAATTTTAAAATTTTATAATGGAAAATAGAAAAATATCTTATCTCCCACGGGAGCAACACTTAGCTTGCCTAAGTGCAAAGTTTTTTATTGTGAAGAAAAAGGATGACACTTTTAAATCAGTGTCACCTTTTCTAATACAAAAAAGCATCTATGGAATGGTTGGAGATGTTAGAGGTATTCAAAAGATGCGCTCGGATGACCTTCTCATTGAAGTGAAATCAGAGTCGCAAGCAGCAACTATACTGAAAATGGATAAAATGGCAAACTTTGAAGTAACAGTCATGCCTCATAGTAACCTTAACTTTTCACAAGGTGTAATATCTGCTGCGGATTTGCTGTATACGCCGACGGAGGAAATTTTGGAAAATCTGATAAATCAGAAGGTCTGTGGAGTAGAACGCATTAGGATTAGAAGAGAAGGTGTCTTTATGGACACCAAACATCTGATTCTAACATTTGAGACCCCAGACCTTCCAGACAACATTAAAGTTGCTTACTTAAATTTACTCGTCCGGCCTTATATACCAAATCCCTTACGATGTTTCCAGTGCCAGAATTTTTGGACATTCGAAGAATGCATGCAAAGGCAAACTGACCTGCGCTCGTTGCGCAGCAGTTGACCACGATAGTACGAACTGCACTGCAAAGGAGAGGTGTGTCAACTGTCATGGTGATCACCCCTCCTATTCTCGAAGTTGTCCACAATGGGTACTTGAAAAAGAAATAACCACGTTGAAGGTTAAAAAAATTATCATATCCTGAGGCAAGACAAGAAGTTACAACTCGTACCCCACTTTCAGGGATAAGTTATGCCACTGCTGCTAAGAAGGTCATTAAATCGAGTAGCACACAAACTGAAACCTTTTCTCCTTCCCCGGTTAGATTACCCCAGATATCAGCAAAGCCAAAATTTACAAAATCTCCGATATTCACTAAAAGGACTCCTTTTGCTAAATCGAGAAGCAAAAAATCAATGAAATTAAAAATTGCAAAAGAAGGAGTAAGAGAACCTCCTTTATCCACCCATAATGCTTTCTCTTACTTGGAGTCTGACTCAGTCTCTCTGCACCCCTCAGACGATGACGCAACGTTCGGGGATCCGCTAGAGGACTTGACTTCCAGCTCCAAAAAAGGAGCTTTTCTATTTGAATAGTGACTTCCTTTGTTTCTTGGAACTGCCATGGTTTGCGTTCCCATCATGATGACATCAAGTCTATAATTTCAGCCTATAACCCCGCATGTGTTGCCCTTCAGGAGACATTCCTGAGGTCCAGCATAAGTTTCACCATGCGTGGGTTTAAAAGCTTTAGAAAAGACTGTGGTGACTATGGTGCAGTGTCTGGAAGTGTTTGTATATTAACATCTAACAATTATCCCAGCACTGCCCATCCATTTGAATACTACACTACAGGCTGTGGCTGTAAGAATTCATACTTCATGCTTACTAACAGTCTGTAGTTTATATTTACCACCACACGATGTCATACGCCAAGAGGAACTCGACGCAATAGTTGATCAGCTGACTACACCATTTTTGTTACTCGGTGACTTTAACTGACATAATTCTTTGTGGGGAAGTAGTGATACAAATTCTTGCGGTCGTCAGATAGAGAGGTTTATTACTGAAAATTGTCTCTGTCTGATGAATACCGACGAGAAGATCTACTTCCATTTATCTACTAGAACATTTCATTCTCTCGATTTGGCTATATGTTCTCCTTCAATTCTGCCATCGTTAAGCTTTACAGTAGGAAATGATCTATATAATAGTGATCACTTTCCTCTTGCCGTCTCCCAGACTGGTGGTAGTAGTGTGCGACAAAATCGCCAACCTACTTACGTGTACAGTCGGGCAGACTGGGCACTGTTTACACAATTGGCATATGTTGATGATGAAATGGTTCAGATCGAGAATATTGATGATGCCGTTACTAAAGTTACCGAAACAATTATAAATGCAGCTGAAGCATCAATACCTAAGAGTTTCTCTATACCACACAGGCGTTGCAAACCTTGGTGGAACAAAGAATGTCAACAAACATATAAAAAACAAAGGAAGTTATGGGGGTTATTTCGGAGATACCCTACAACGGAGAATCTTATCGCCTTTAAGACTTTTAAGAGAGCAAAAGCATTAGCTCACAGAGCTCGTCGTCGAAGTAAGAAGGAGTCTTGGTCTCGCTATGTATCATCAATAACTTCTTCCACATCCAGTAAGCAGTTATGGAGAAGAGTGAAAGCAGCCAATGGTATATATAGAGAATTTCCCATTCCTATTTTAAAATCCGGAGCTGCTGTACACTCTTCTCCTCAGGACATTGCAAACCTCCTTGTGAAACTTTTGCTAGTGTCTCAGGCGTTGACTCTTACAGTTCTTCCTTTTTGAGAACTAAGAGTCACGCCGAGAGAACACAAATTCGTTTCAACCAAAGGCAAGCTTGCCATATAACTGTGAATTTCGGATGTTGGAATTGAAGAAAGCTTTACAGCAGGCCAATGATACTAGTCCAGGGCCTGATGGAATTAGCTACCAAATGCTTAGACAGTTATGTCCAGATTCTTTAGCGAATTTACTTCGCTTGTTTAACAGGATCTGGACCGAAAATATATTTCCTACGCATTGGAATAAAGCTATAGTAATTCCGGTCCTGAAAGCTGGTAAAGATCCTTCTGATCCTCTAAACTATCGACCTACAGCTCTGACTAGCTGCTTTTGTAAGACTCTCGAGCGTATGGTCAATGCTCGTCTCGTTTATGTCTTAGAAAAAAATAATTGTATTCCTGTTAATCAGAGTGGTTTCCGTAAAGGAAGGTCCACTCTTGATAACATAACATATTTGGAAACCCAAATCCGCAACGTTTTCGTGCGGAGAAATCATTTGGTTTCCATTTTCTTCGACATAGAGAAAGCATATGACTATACATGACGTTAAGGAATTCTCCGTTCACTATATGATTTTGGCTTCCGGGGTAATCTGCCGATATTCCTGGAAAACTTTTTACGCTCCCGTGTTTTTAAAGTCCGCATAGGAACTTTTTATTCTAATTATTTTAATCAAGCTGAGGGTGTACCTCAAGGTTGTATTTTGAGTCACCCTTTTTATCCTTCACATTAGTAACATATTACATAAATTATCACCTTCTGTTCATGGTACATTGTACGTTGATGACTTGCAAATATCTTGTGAGGGGTCAAATATGCATTTAATTGAGAGACAGTTACAAACAGCTGTAAATAAACTTGCTGCATGGTGTGCTGAGAATGGCCATACTCTTTCTCCTAGCAAGAGTAAATGTGTCCACTTCTGCAGGAAAACTAGCATACATAGTGATCCAGAGATTTTGATTGACAACACAATCATACCTGTAGTCAGCGAGATGAAATTTCTTGGTGTAATATTCGATCAAAAATTAACTTTCCTTCCGCATGTTTTAAATCTGCGGAAGAAGTGTGAGAGATCACTTAATATCCTCAGGGTGCTTTCAAACACATCCTGGGGTGATGATCGCACATCACTACTTCGAATTTATCAGTCACTAATTTTATCACGCATTGACTACAGTTGTGTTGTTTATGGATCAGCTAGACACTCTGTTTTAGGCAGATTAAACACTGTTCATCACAATGCTCTGAGGATATGTTCAGGCGCATTCCGCACATCACTCGTCCAGAGTCTATATGCAATTTGCCAACAACTGTCCTTAGACCTGAGACGAATGCAGCAGTCTCTCAATTATTATGCTAAGATCATGTCTGACCTGATCATCCATTACATTCCATGATTCCTACATTTGCTCTTAAAAGACTATACCATGCTCGTCCAAGGAGCATACCACCTTTTCTCATTAGAATAAAATCTCACCTAATATTGTCTGACCTGCATGACGTTCGAATAACTGCCACAAATCGAACTTCACATCCACCCTGGTATGAGCCACAATGTAAAATTATCAATCCCTTTGCACAGTTCAAAAAATGGACACATCTCTTGTTGTTTTTCATCAGCTCTATTCTTCTCATCGCTGTCAGTTTGATTCTTATCAACCTATATTTACAGATGGTTCAAAATCTGCAGGACATGTTGGCTGTGGAGTTTATATTGATAATATAACTCTTAGTTACAGCCTTAATATGTCCTGCTCCATCTTCACTGCTGAGGCAACTGCTATATTATGTGCGCTTCAGTATGTGGGTAGTAAAGGATCAAATAAATTTTGTATATACACTGACAGCCTGAGTGTTTTAGAAGCTGTGGAGAATATTAATGTCAACTATCACCCTGTTGTGTCGGAGATTTTTTGCAGGTTAGACTCTTTGAAGTGCAAGGGATTCGATATCATCATTTGTTGGATCCCAGGGCATGTAGGTCTTGATGGTAACAAGAGGGCTGATGCAGCTGCAAAGTCTGCATCTACTCCACTTCAGCCTTCCGTTCCTATATGTGATGCGAGAAAAGGTGTGAAGAGTTTTATTTATAAACTTTGGCAGGATTCATGGAGAATGCAAGTCAACAACAAACTAAATACCATAACTTCATCACTCATTTCATTTTTCAGTTTTACCTTTACGAAGTGCGGATGTTAAATTAACCCGCCTTCGTATTGGACACACACGTTTCACTCATAAGCATTTATTCTTAAATGAATTAAAACCTTGGTGTGAAACGTGTGATGAACCATACACTGTGTTTCATATTTTAATTTCATGTTCTGATTTTAACCAACATCGTTTTAAATATTTTAAGACTGATCTTTTAACGATGCGAGATTTGCTGGGCGAACCCTCGCATCGAAATATTTTTGCTTTTTTAAGAGGTATTGGTTTTATAGATTTTATATAATTTAAATGTAAATAATTTTAATCATAAACTTATAACATTCCATTGATCTACTTTATCTCATTTTTAGCTATTTTATGTATAATTATTTGGGTTGTATGTTGAGTATTTGTCTATTTATGTTTTATTTTATAATTTTTAACATTGCTGATCATTTTAAATAAATTTTAAAAGTTAGTTGGGTTTAAAAAAGTAAATAAAATAAAAATTAAAAATAAATAAATAAATAAAGATATTAAAATTTGGTTTTGGCGCAGCTTGTCCTTATCTGGACTTTGCGCCAGAAAACTCAACCAATCAACCAACCAACCTGAAATGCGAAGCATATTTATATATGTACCGATAAGGTTCTCAAACTATCGAAAAAATCCCTCTGTTTAGTTCCCAAGCATGCTTGGTATTCAGTTTATCGACCCACTGAAGGAATGAAAGGCTGAGTTGAATTCGCTCATCCCAAGGATCGAACCTCGAACCTGTGCTCTTATTGCGCGAAGTACTGCCCCTAAGCAACCGGGCACAACTTAATATAAGTTATAATTTAAATATCATATATTATAAATTGAATATTAAACTATAACACTTATAATAAAATAAAATATTAAATAAGTTTTAAGTTGAATATTAAAAAATTTTATAAATTAAATTATTAATCTATTTTAATTTAAAATTAAATTGGACATTTCATACTCAATCCAACACAATTACATATTCAATCCTTCAAATTTCCCTTTACAATATAGAAATACCAAAAATGTTACTTAATTTTTGGTATTTTTAAAAATCTTTGCCATTATTACATTTTATTTAATATCACTTCTCCATCAAGAGTTTATTACAGAAAAAAAATTTAATTTTCTTTTTAATTTTGAAATATGTTTCGTTGAAATTTAGAGTAAATAATTCCAATAAAATATCTTTAATTTAGACAATATAAATTCTAGCAAATGTATCTAATGTAGCTATTTGTAGAATATTTTCTGTTTTGCAATTAATCATAAAGCTGAAAAAAATGATTAAAATATTTTTTGGGTGTTCAAATTACAATATTTCAAAACATAAACTTATAACTTAAAGAATTTTCTCATATTAACAAATATATTTTTTGAAAATTAGTCATTATATTCTAAAAAATGTTAAATGTTAGACAAGGTCGGAACCACATTATTAATAGTAATTAAGTGACATAATATATCTATCTATCTATCTATCTATCTATCTATCTATCTATATATCTATCATATATATATATATATATATATATATATATATATATATATATATATATATATATATATATATATATATATATATATATATATATATATATATATATATACATGTAAAGCTTTCTCAACACAAAATAGATTACAAATTTTATGTCAATATGTGCAAACAAAATCTTGATAAAGTAATTTTACTAAACATAAGTATACGAAACTGAATTGATAAATTTTTTAAAACTTGATTTCCTATTCTTTATTAAAATAATTTGCCTGACTTAAGTTTATTTTGATATAAATAGAAATAATTTTTAATTACAAACTTTATTGAATCATATTTCAACTTGGAAGAATAAAAATGCAATTGTATTTCATAACTGAAATAAAGAAAAACTCTGAAATTTTCAATCCCAGAACAAAGAGTTTGCTTAATTATGTGTATAAATGTGATAGTTTTAAATTTTTAAAAGCTATCAACTATTTCAAGACGTTATTTATTAGAATATATTAAAGTTTCTTATAGAATTTGTGCATATTTTCAATTCCAATTAATAATTGGTAATACAGCAAAAAATACAAGGAATAATATTATCACAAGTATACATGCAACATAATTTAAGATAAAATTTTGAAATTCATAATTTCACTTTGCTGTTTTTTATTACTTAGAAATGCAAAATAGTTTCAGATTCATACAAATATAATTGCAATTTAAATTTATAAAACAAATATTTAAAATTTAAAAGAAATCTTTGTTTATGAAAATGAAAAGTTGCGCTGTTTAAAGAAAAGAAATTAAAATATCAAAAAATTTTTTTAATAAATTTGAATAATTCACCTCACATCTTACTTTCAAGAGTAAATTAATAAAAATCATAAGCAAATAGCTATAAGAAATAATAGCATATCACAGGTTAAGAAGATTAGAAAATAGCAATATGAGCTGAAAATTTTGGATTCTCATTATTACTGTAATCCAATTTTGAAAATAAAGCAATATTTGCGCAAAAAATCCGGGAATATAAATGGAAAAGTAGTTTTCAATCAAGTTATGGAACCTTTTTAAAGTACTTTAGAGATTTTAAGATTTTCTTTTGTTATTATCAGCACTTTTCAATAATGAAAGTATCGAGCCTTTTTACTGAAGAAAAATTTAATATACGAGAAGTATTTCTTTTTCGTTTCATCATAATAATTTTTTCTATACTATTGTAATGCAATTAAATTTATCTTATTTTAAAAATGAATAAACAGAAAAAAGCATCTTCGATACAAAATTTATTCTCGTTAAAATTATAAGAGCAGACTTAAAATGTCAAAAACAAACAATTTTAATGGATTTTTAAATTTATTTAATTTAAATGGAAAACAAAAATCAAAATTGTTATGTAAATAAATTTTTATACAAAATATTTTATTTTTCAAATATTTTCGACTTTAAAAATAAAAAAGTGATTGCCTAATTTCATCTCATAAAATTTAAAATTTTGAAATAAAAAAAAACAAACAATTGATTGAAATTTTAGCGTAATAGTATTTTTTCAAGTTATATACGAATAATCATTTAGTAACACATGCTGTCTCCGAGAATAAAACAATGTGCTTTCTTACGATATTACAGATAACATTGAGTAGACTACTATAATGTAGGGATTTTTGGAAATTTTCATGCCTTTTAAATTTGCGTGCCTATCAAATATATTAACTTTCTGTTAAATTCAAATATTTATAAATCAAATTAAAGAAAGTTTAATGAATTTAATTGAGAACACATAAGTAAAGCATTTATTTTATAAAAAAATTACGCTTTTTTTAAAACTAACATAATTTGTCATGAATACACTGTAGTATATCATAAAAGAAGAATGCTGCAATTTGCAATTTCTGTTTTGAGAGCCAATCAAATGTCCTTTAATTAAATTACGGGTTTTGATTAACAAAGTCATATTTTGAAGGATTGATTTTTATGGATACTAGTTAAACTATTTATAGAATAAATTATTTTCAATATTTTTGATCCTTTGTTATTATTTAAAACATGACTAATAACAGGTTCTGAATGGGTAACTACAAAAATAATTAATATGGTCATATTAAAAAAATGGACCGTGTTACATTGAAACTGAAAATGAATATCTGAGTCAGTGATTTTCTCGCTTTCGAAAGTTGAGCTTACATTATAGAAACTACTACATGTAAGAAAAAAGGTAAGTCAAAGTTGAAAATATTGTAAAGTTAAAAGTTGAAGATAAAATCATAAAAAATACACGCTTTAAACATGTCTCTTTTATAATTTTTCAATCTTTGAAAATAGAAAATTTTCATGATGCAGGTAAACATTAAATGAATAATCCAAGAACAATGAGACGAATATAATCAATTTTTGACTCAAAAGTAGAATTCCATATAAAAATTATATTCTCACATCTTTAACAACGCATCAAAAAATTACCGTTGAGCGACAAACAAACAAAGGAACAAAAAAATTCATTTTGCAAAAATCAAGTTTGGAAGCAAATAACGTGAGACAATGAAGATTAAATATTTGTCTTTGATAATGATAGGGGAAAATATATATGACTCAGACTAGGGAAAATTCTGCATCTGACTCCAATTAAGGAACCGCAAAGAACTCAACAAATGAATTGGGAACTCAAAAGAACACAATGAATGATTTCATGATTTGTGCTCGTATGCGTCAACTGTGTGAGGCACATTTAAATGATTGATGGCATTCTGAATGCAAAAATATGCATCAAGATGATTCTGGAACCAAAATTAAAAATTTTCTTTCAGGGATCACTTCTTTAATAAAACCTTTATTGTCTTTTATCACAGGATTCAGAACCATACCATTCCGTTAACAAATATAAAAAAATGGCTTAAATGCAAAAGCGTGGATTCATCAATGTGATATGGATTTGAATTCTATTAAAGATTTAGATGAGGCTTGAAAGTCCTGAAAAAAATAAAAACGTAATAAACATAATATTAGGTTTGACTGAGGCATTGAAAGACATTGTGAAGCTGTATTGAAAAGAAACGTTTACATTACTACATATTCATCGTGTAGGTAGTAATTTTAAAATAGGATAAAATCTGAAATTCATCTTATTTGCAGAATAAATTATTTTTTGCTATGTAAATATTTTAACTCTATATTTTACAATTTTTAAAAATTTCTTTTAATTTATATTTAATTGGAAATTAATAATTTCTTTAAAAACATAAAGTTATATAAAAAAACTAAAAAAATTTAAAAAATGTAAAAAATCTTCATCATCTCTGTGTATATATTCGAATGATTTCGAGAACAAAGTGATTGTTTTAAAGTTAATGTTTGTTTGATTGGGATTATTATTTGATAATCTTTTTCATAACAAAACAGAAGAAGCTGTTTGTGATACTAAATATTTAATTCCATTCTTCTGCTTAATAATCAATAAATCATATAAATTATCAAACATTTTAAAATTCATTCATTAAATATAAAAAAAGTTAAAATAATACAATTACATGGGAAATATATTTATTTAATGAAACATACCAATATATTTATTAGAAAAAAATATTTATATAGGCTTTTGCATTAGTATAGGTTTTATTATATAAGCTTAAGTATTTCCTATAAGGACACACAATGTTAAAGAAAACACACACACTTACACACACACACACACCCAACCACCCACACACACACCCAACCACCCACACCCCTCCCCCACACACATATATATTGATAAATGTATACATAGATAAATTGATAGAATTTATTAATCAAACGCACAATTTTTTCTTTTCCCAGAAATAAACTCTTTTTAATAGTATTTTTCAAATTAAACCCGGAGCAAAGAATTTTTTAAGTGTACAAAGTTTAAAAAAGTAAAGTAAACAAAAACACAGAGTGTTAAGACAATATGTTTTTTGCATGAAAAAAGCATGAGATGTTCCATTACAACTCTTGAATCTGTAAGAAAAGAATGTTGTTTTCTCCATCGAGTACCTTTACATTTGTTTCGTTTTAATCTTTACAAGTTTTGAATATTTTCTGAGTATGCAACCTTGTAATAAAGGAAAGAAAACAGAAGCATACATTCTTGAAATATTTTATTTTTTACTGTTTTATTGGAATGTTATGTAACAGCATTTTTCTGGAAAATTCCCATAGATTACTATCTGGCATTTTTTTTTTTTTGCTATTTGAAAGAAGAGACCTTTTTCATGTTGCAAGGAAAATATTTGTTCTTTTCGTACATACACTGCCCAAAGTAATATCAATTTAAGGAATGCGAAACCTCTTGTATTTTTAAATTGAATTTTATATTTTTTCAATTCAAAATTTTCCATGTTAGGGTGAAGTTTTATAAGAATACGATTTTAAACTACACTTTTCTAAAATTAAAACAAATAAATATAAATTAGATACATAATTATTATTATAATAAATATTTATTAAAGTTATTTTCATATTGAAAATTTTCTATGTTAATTGTCTGACATGTTCATTAAAAATGATTTTTAACTACACTTTTCTATAATTATAAAAAGTAAATGTAAATATGATATATTATTGTTATTATAAATTGTTTAAATATTTATTAAAGTTGGCGATTAAGTCCACTGAATAATGAATTCGATTATTATTGAGTGAAATCTTTTCATAAAAATTTTACTTACTTATTTATTTTATTGTTAAGGATATTTGAAATTATTGGAAACACACACAGCTTAATATATATAGCACGAGATTTATTTCCTTCCTTATTGCAAATATTCTGTGAACTATTTCTAAATATAATAAACGTCAGGTAATTAATATAATAGGTAAAGAAGTAACTTAAATTTTCTTTTGTGGTAACTTTTATATATATATATACATATATATATATGTATATATATATATATATATATATATATATATATATATATATATATATATATATATATATATATATATATATATATATATATATCTTTATACTGACATGATTAAAAATGTATTAATTTTATTATGTACAACTGTATATCAAAACTATAACTTTATAAATCAGTTTAAGAATATCTTAATTATCTAACTGATAATTATTATTAATTAAGTATGTAAATTTGGTATTCAATGCTTATGAAATTTTTTGCTCGAACTTCTTGATTTGTCTATCACTGTTTCTTTGCAGATAAGTTTCTGTCGTTTTCAGTTACTCTTTCCCATAATGTGATGATATTTATTAAAAATATTAAAAAATGCATTGATATTTTACTTTCTAAATTATCAAAATATTTCATTATTAACTTATATTGCAAAACTTATTTTAAAATTATTAAATATTTTTTTTTACTTTTTGCAAAATAAATGACATTATACTAATTATTTAACAAAATGGAAAATGCGTAATTTATTTCAAGTTTTAATGCCTATTTTAACATGGGTTTTAAAAAATATTTGAGCAGAGTAAATGTTTTCTCTTTTTAAAGATTCTAGAAAATAAACAAAATTTACTGTCTTAAAATTTGACATTCTTAGTTTTCCTTTTTGAGAATTATATTTTTGATAACATATATCAGTATATATACATATATATATATATATATATATATATATATATATATATATATATATATATTTAGATTTTATGGTTTTTTTATACAAAATCTGATAAATTACTACTAGTAAAATCAATTGCACAGAATATGCGCAAAACATTTTTAAATTAAAAATTAAAAGCAAAAGATTTAAATATCATTATTGAAATTGATGATAATTTAATTCAAAAGTATGTGATATATGTCTTTAAACTGGTTACTAACTTACAGCAACTCATTTAATTTTTGTTTTAAGAATTAAAAAAATACTATATAAAAGTCCATGCTTTATTGACACTACTCCTTATGGAAAAATGTGAAACACGTATATGATGTTAGAAATACAATAAAATTCCCAACATTCAAATAATGAATACAGATATAGAT
Source organism: Latrodectus hesperus (assembly GCA_037975125.1). Lineage (NCBI taxonomy): Eukaryota > Metazoa > Arthropoda > Arachnida > Araneae > Theridiidae > Latrodectus > Latrodectus hesperus. The sequence continues at coordinate 50,267,696 of CM075860.1, forward strand.
TCAAAATCAGCATTTTATTTAACATCACTTATTAAATAGTTATTATTAATTTGTTTACTTAAAGAATGTTGGAAGAATGATAGTAATGCATGATCATTTATTTATTTTTATTGCATGGTTGTGCATGTAATGAAGAAAATAAACAAAAAATATGTAATACAGGAAAGTAAGTTTTTTGAATAGTGTGAGGAAAATTTTGCATTTTATTTTTTGTTGAACTGAATCCATTATTAAGGAAGGAGAAATAGAAATTATTTATAATTTTTGATTTATCTGGAGTATTGGAAAGATATTTAAAACTCTTTTAAGTTCCTAAAATTTGCATTATTTTTTACTAAATAACATTCAATAAAGGAAACCATGCATTAAAAATTTGAAAATGCAGCTAATGAACATAATAATTCTGTGTTAATGAAATAACGAACTGAAATAAATCAAGTACTTCTTACATTTTTACACTATCAAAAATGCATAAAATAAGATGTTTTATTTAATTTTTTTCGTTACTCGAAATATAATCTTTATACGATTTTATTTATTTACATAACTTTCTAAAATTCTTTATTCTTGAACAGTTCTGAAATTTAATTTTTGAACTTAACTTTTTGAATAAATCTATTTTCGAGTTTACATTTTTGACTAAATAAAAATTTACAAATTAAAAATAACAAATTCCATTTCTTTCATCAATAATAAAATATTTTAGCATCCTTTTATGATCAGATAAATTAATGATTTTATTTTTTTTATTTCGTTTTGCAATAATATTCTACTAAATTTAAGTACTATTCAATAATTTTTAAAATAATAATAAAATAAAAGTGACTATTAGGGGACAAAATATAATTTTATATGCTAAAAATTTATTATGTATGAAGGTACTTTTAATCTGAAACTATTATTAATTTATTATAAGGAAATGAAAACTGGGTTCGAATTTTAGAAGATATTTACATTTAATAATTTTGCTCAGATAATATTTTAATCAATGGTAGTCTTTCTTCTTAAATGTCTTTTAAATATTTTATCAGAAACTAATATTGAAATTTTAAGAGATTTGGAGAATATTGATTTTTTTATCAACACAAGTTTTCAATCATATAACTAAAGTTCAATATTGTTAAATTAAATTTACGATCTTCTTTAAATTTCTAAACACAAAGTCGGCAAGATTAAGATTCCTGCACACACAAATAAATTTTTATTGAGATTGTACTATAAAAATAATACTTATGTACATGTAGCAATTCATAGAGAAAACTATAGTAACAAAATTAAAAAGACAATATTTATTTTCAACCAAATAACTTTTTAATGGATTAAATGCTTACTTTAAAAATTTATAAGATAATTTTCTGAAATATATAGAATATATAGTGGCTATTAAAAAACAAAAAGTTGTTATAAAATTTATAAAAATTATTTCATTTTTTATAATTTTTAATTTATTAAATAAATTTAAGTATAGTGTATATTAAAAGCAAACTATGTAACGTCAATTATTTTCCACTAAACTAACTTGTAATTATATTTTGAAATGCCTAAATATGCCGTTTCATAATTTTTAAAAATATTAGTTTTTCGATGAAATAATGTTTACATTAAAACTTGAGTTTTAAGAAATACTCCTTTTAGAAACCAATATTTTAATAAATAGCAAAACTTTCATTACTGAAATTATCGTATCTGAAAAAATTAATGTTAATATTTTAATGAAAGACATGTGTCAAAATCTTGGAAATTAGTCACGCATAATATCGTGAAAACTACTGTAAACTGTGTAATAAACATTATGAAATTTAATGCTTTAAAATAAAACTTATTTTTATAGTTTCAAATTAAATGATTTAAGCAGAAAATCTTTTTTAAAAACAAAAGCATACATATAACTTGAAAAGCTTCTTTAAACAAAGAGCATTTTTCTTCTTTCACATCCTTTGAAAAGTAATTTTGTTTAAATTTAAACTCAGTCCATGGCTTTGTTAAATTTAAGTTGCTTTATTAAATGCTCTTTTCTTGAACAGAAAGTAAAAATTTTAAGATAACGGTTTACAAAATTTCCAACTTAAATTTATATTTTATGAATCCTTTTATGATTAAAATATCTGTTCAAACTGAATGCTCTTATATATGTGTATGATGGAAACGCATTAACCTCAATAAACACAATTTTTACAAATATTTCTTAAGCCTTATTTTCAAAAAATAATTACTTATCTCATAATATGTTTAAATTTGATAGCATTTGATAACAGTTGAACTTAGAGCATTCATTTAACATCGTGATAAGAATCTCATTTATGATTTCATTGAGATTATAAAACACTAGAATAAATTATGAATATTTTAATAAGTAACACTATATTATATCTTAAAAGTTTATTGAATAATATGACGTGTGTAAGTATATTTTCTCTTATTTCAATTTAAAATATTAAATAATTTTACCTCTCTTAAACTATTCAACAATATTGATTAAGTTGACATTTTAAAGCGAGTGACTATTTTTTTAACAACATTAATGTATCGTTATCTTTCTCATAATACGTTTAAATGTGATAACATTTGAAAAAAAATCAAATTGAACTTAAATTATTTATTTAACACTGTGATAAGAGTTTAATTTCTGATTTTATTGAGAGTATAAAACACTAGAATAAGTTATGAATATTTTAATAAGTAACACCATATTATATCTTAAAAGTGTTGAATAATATGTTGTGTAAGTATTTTCTTTTATTTCAATTTATCAAAATATTTTATGTATGATTAAACTTCTTAAAATTTATAATAATGAAAATATTTGTAAAAATAAATTTTATGGATACAATATTTTAAAACATTTATGAAGTTGGAAAATTCATTTTGAAAGACAAAACAAGTTTTAAAAATACTGCATCCTTTTCAACATGCTTCTGATGTCAATTTAAAGTTTAAAAGCCTTTTTCATAGAAATAACTGTAGAGTAAATGCATTTATGAGTCCTTAATATTTACTGGAAGTCGTGGATCAAATCGAGTTGTAATTATATTACCAATTACAGAAAAATATAAGCAGAATGTTGATGATGCAGTTTTTCCGGTACATCACATACCTATTCCTACACTTTCAGTTACAAGATTTTGTTCGCTTGTAAAATTTTTGAATAACCCCAATTTGAAGTTTGATGAAAAAATGTAGCGGAGAATTTCAATCTGTTTCAAGTAACAAAAAATATTGATCCAAATTCATATCAGGCCGTGGTGATCTGGTTGTTAGGAAGTCGTTATCATTAGGCAAGGTATTAGATTCGAATCACTGCTTACGTAAGATCCATCCTGTTGGCTATAGGTAGCTAGTGCACGTTAAACATATCGTGGTCGCAATGTCCTCCAAGTGAAATGATACCTCTGAGGTTGGCAAGTATTGGGAGTCTTCTGCTTGATCCTTGCTTCAAAGCCACGAAAACTCCATCGATCTGCTTCTAACTAACTAGTAGAGCCCAATTCAGGTTCAGGTACAGGGAAGCATGCTGGTGCATAAACAACAACCAAAATGATATTTCAAATATTGATTTTACTTACAATGATTTTTCCAAATATATGTATGCCAAATAGACATTCTATAAGTATCTAATAAAGAATTGGGATAGGTGTGTAAATATTCTAAACAATTTCATGACTATCACATCAGATGTGGACATGATAGCTTTCGAAAGTAAACTTTCATTTCATATTTTATGGGTTGATAATGCGTTGAAAATCTAAATTTGAAATTTTTTTTACTAGAACTATGAAAAAATTATTGTTATTGTCTAATTTCATTCATTTTAAATGATTTTTAAAAATTATTCTTTGGCAATGGTCAGCATGCACACATTAACACGAAAATTTAATCCTGAACTACAATTGAAAGAAGAAACTCAAGATAAAAGTAATGGAGATACTATTGGGTGATTTATTTCGTTCATAAATGCAATTTTCTGTCAGTAATTAGCAAAATCAAATTAGGTTTTTAATTTGAAAACACATGAAAACCAGAATTTACTAAAAAATTAAACATTTTATGATGTTTTATTTTTGGCACTAAATAAACACATAACTTATTAATAATAAGAATGAGTATAAAACATTCAAGGTAACGTTTTTAATGAATTTATTAGTATATATAAAATTCATCAAAAACGTTACCTTGAATGTCCATCTGTCCACACTTGAATGTCTACATCTGATGAATTTATTAGTATATATATAATTCATTAATTTAGATAACAAATGTAAACAGTAAATTTATTCTTATATTAAAGAGAAGTTGAATCAAATCATAGTAATATACATGATATTTTATTTGAGGAAACTGAAAGCATTGTCTAAATCTGTATTAAAAATTTGTAATTGAACTATATGTAGTTTAAAATTAGACTAAAAATGACAATTTTATATTATTTATTCCAGCCAACTTACAGAAACACTAAAATTTTATACTGTACTTATTATAATTTGTTTTTTTTTATCAATACAATTTATGAAATAATGTTGTTGTTGTTTAATATGGCTTTATTTGAAAATCAATCCATACAAATAATACAGTTCACTATATTAACAATGTTGCAGGAAATACAATAAAACAAAACAGAAAGAATAAAACAATTAAAAAAAACAATGAGCAATTGAAAAGTAGTTGAAAACAGTTTAAAAGAAGAAAGCCAACATAATTAAGAGTCTATAATTAATGGTATTTCCTGACAGTTATTTGCTTCCCAATAAAATTTGCTGAAATAACCATTTTCCTGGGACTCTCTTTTTAAATCTTTACGTATTAGGAGGTGATAAAAAATCAAGGTGCTCGGAAGAGAATATTTTCATATTGTATAGATGTTCTGCTAACAGTTATGTCCTGTTTCAAGTGTAAAATCTGTTACAACCTATTTTTCTTTTTTTGTTACCAAAATAATCTTGTATGTTTCTCCATGATTTTCCTTTTGATAAATTAATCGATTCATATTAACTTATCGCATTTTTGATAAAATAATTCTGAATTATCTTACTTATAACATTTATATTTAGGGCAGTAAGTAAAATGTAATAAATATGATTAATGTAACATCTATTATGTTTTAAATCAAGATAATGTTTGCAATAATTGTACATCTTTATAACTGATTATATATTCACAATAAACTTAACTAATTCAAAGTTCATATAACATTTTTTCAATAAAATGCAGTATTATTTAAAAGTTTATTTCATATGTCTAATCATTTCATGAATTTTTATTATTTTCTTAAAAACATAAAAATTTTTAATAATAATAATAATAATATTAATATATATATATATATATATATATATGTATGTATGTATGTATGTATGTATATTTATTATCGTCATTATAGATTATATTCGATCGTGCATTATAAATGTTACTGTAATTTTATAAAAATTTAAATTCAAGAAAACTTTAAAATTCAATTTTTTTTCCACATTTCTTGTTCCAAAAGTAAGAATATCTTTTAAAGGTTGAATAATCATTTAAATCTATTTAAATGAGAATATTGTTTTGCATTTTACTATATTTTACCAAAACTTAAATCGCTTAAGAAAAATGTAGAAATATACACTGTATCTATATTATATCTCAAACGATGAATAAAAGTATTTCTTTAACATTTGCTCTGATATAAATCTTAAAATACTCATAAAAAGCATAAGTTACAAATTTATAGATTATCTAAAATATTGCGAGGAAAATGTATTTCAAAATTAAAAGTTTATAAAGATATTAATCTCGTATATGAAGATGCATAGCAAAATAATTTTTGAAATTCTCCACATTAACAGTAGAATATATATAATACAAACATTTCTTATTACATTCAATAAAACAAATTGCATGTATTGAAACATGATTAAAGTAATTTAAAAGAAGAGTCAATTTTAATAATTTCTCAATGTAACTATACAAATCTTATTTGAAGTTTATAGTTATTTATGTAATCATTTGTAAAATATCTCGCTCGACAAAATTAGAAATATATATTTTAATTTTTAAACTACTGAATACATTTCTTATGAGGAATGTGTTGAATACATTTACATTCCGGCAGTTTTCTCTGCAAAATTTATCTTAATATTTTGTTGTGTAATTCAAAGAGATGTCTTGAAATACTTTTTACAAGCGTTTTAATTAGTTTTCAACTAAGTGGTTCACATGCATAAAATTCGAAAAATTGAATATATATAACTTCACAACATTATATTTTATATATTATTATTGCACAACAATCTTTCATTGATTTGAATAAATTTTAGTGATTGGGGATTCACAAAATTTTCACAGGACAAAACTTTAGTGATTTTATGATTTAACGAAAGTTTTACAGAGCAAAAGTACTATATCATCTTTGCATTGTGCAGAATAAATCTAATTATAAAAATGACCTTGGAGATCACAATATTATATTGATTAAATATATATTATTTATAATATAATGTACACCAGTGTATCTATACTTAATTTCTAAATGAATATCAAATTGATATCAAATCATGCACTTTCAGTGCTTAACAGTTCAGATATTATAATACCATAAAGATTGCTTAAAAAATAGCTGTTGATTTTTCTTAGTACAGTCATTATTTGCAATATCTTTTCTTAAATATTGCACTATAATGAAAGAATATACTAATTAATAACCTAAATATACTAAATAAAATTATATTAATATAAAAAATTACTCAATTTTATTTTAGATTCATTTATTTCTTTAGTATAAGAAATTTCATTCTATCAAAATAATTTTTTCACCTGCTGCTATTTTCATGGAATTATTAAATATTTATGCGTAAATTTGGGGTAAAATCATATAAAAAAGTTTATTGAAAAAAAGTAACGATAGTCTTGAAAATTATTTCAACTTTTAATTTGAATTCTTTGTGTTAATACCAGCTTTCAAGTTCGCAGAAAATCAGATGAATTTCGTTTATTAATTTGTTCTAGAAAGCTGAAAAAATACCTTTAATTTGTCCACATATACAAATTACTTGTAACAACATTAATCAAAATCTAAATACGTTATAGCAAGCTCAAAAGCTTTTATGAAAATTAAATTATAAACATGAAAATGAAAGAAAATAAACGGAAATATGAACTAGCTTCTCAATACACGCTTTCGATTTAAGAAAGATGAATAAATTTGGAAAAACTAAAAATATTAAATATCATCCAATTTATATGCATTTCAATCTATCATCGCAAAGGGAGTTGAATTTCCACTTTGGAAGTAAAGCAAAATATGACAGTTTCTTTTTAACTATTCTCTGAGAAGTTAATTCATATTCAATTTACAGATTATTCGCTTTAAGCAATTTTTTTTAGTTGTAACAAAAAGTAAATTTTGATTAAATTGTGATGATAATTTTATATTGAATAGTTTATAAATTATTTCTAAATTATTATTAAATTTTCTAATGGAATATTATTTCATATTGTCTTCAAAGTAACAAATAATATTTAAACTGATTTAAATTTTAAATAATTTAATCAAACAAATTTTGTGATTTTTTTTAACGAATTCATCTATTGTACGCAATCATGCTCTATTAAATACAAAAAATCTAATGTATTTAAATGTGTTGAAAGTTCAAATATATCCAAGAAGACATAGTTAGAAAAAAATTTATGCTATAAAAATAGATTAAATAAAAATAAAAATAAACACTTTTGATTTAAAAGAATTCTAAATATTTCCATTTTATATATTTTAAATCTTTGTTTGAATAAAATAAAAATAGGATGATCTTAACCTAGTTTCTGTACGTGATGGACTTTATATAATAAATACCTCTGTAAAGGGTTATAAAAAATAATGATAATAAAAATTATATAAAGATTTTCAATGGGATTAAGGTCGGGCAAATATGCTGGGGCCACGCCATACGCGCAATCCCTTCACTCTCCAGGTAATCATCGACGATGTCATCTCCATGGGGACATGTGTTATCGTTCGTTAAAACAGAAGTAAGGCCAACTGCTGCAGCGTACAATCTCACAATAGGTTCTAGGACTTCATCTCGATACCGAACAGCCGTCACAGAACCCTGTTTAAGGATGTGCAGGTCGGTGAGGTATCCTAATGAAATCCCTGCCCACACCATAATGCTTCAGCCTCGGAATGCATGATGTTCGATGATGTTTTGGGGCTGATTGCTTGTTCCTTGTTTACGCCTTATTCTTATACGCTAGTCATTTTGCTTCAGAGCAAATCTTGACTCATCAGTAAACATGACATTGCCCCAGTCAGACACAGTCCAATTGACATGTTCCCGGTACCACTTTAATCGTGTCCCTTTTGAATGGACGGATAGACAAACACAAACTCAAGGAACTTAACTACCGGGCGTGCAGTCAAGTTATTTGTAATCTTCAGTGTACAGTAGCTGCAGATATCGCCTTACCACTGGACGTTGTAACCATACATGTCACACGTGTGGATGTCGCTCTGTGATTCCACTCTGCTAAAATCGCAATATATCGATTTTTCGTGAGGTTTGTAACACTTGGGTGACCAGCTACGGGCCTACAGACATCTGTCTATGTAGTTTAAAATTTATTTCATAAACGTGAAATTACAGAGTGATGAACGCTGAAGAAAAGAGCAACATCTGAGTTTGACTGTCTTGCTTCAATGCGTCCCATAGCACGCCAGCGCTGAGAATCTTCCATTCATCTTCTGGAAATCATAGAAACATGTATGTCTTGAAATCAAATTGTGCGAAAGTTTCAAACACCTTCTATGTCAGCACTTACAATCAATTTCTGTAACGCTTCAAAAAGCTGGTATCTAATAAGACTGCCCTTTTTGCAAATTTCTTAACATGAAAGCGGGATTGGCTGTTACCTAATATGTTTGCATACTTCTATGAACTCTGCTGCGATTTGCATCCTCTTCAATTCTGATTGGGTTACAGAAATTAGCATTTTCCTCTCCGTGCTTAACTTTTGGAAGTGAGTTTATTTGATTCTTTATTTTTAATTATGGTTTCCCATCATCATTTTCTTTCTGATACTTTCCTCAAAGACTTCATTTATTAAATCATTTTCACATATTATTAACTAAGTATTGTAATTCAAAACTGTAGTTAACTATGTACTTATACAAGGTGGGGCAAAAGGTATGAACCGGTTTTAAAGCAAAATAAAACAAAAATCATTCAACTTACAGAAATTATGTTTATATTGCCTAATTCAGCACATATTCTAATTTTACATATATTTACAAAAATTTACTTATTAAAGATGATTTTACGTAGGTTGCGGCCGTCATCCGCTATACACTTTTGAAGGCAAATTCTGAAGTTTTCAACTGCTCTTCTATATATTTCGATGGGAATGGCCGTAACTTCCTCTCTTATCTGTCCTTCAATTCTTCCAGCATATGTAGACGATGCTTAAAAGCTTTTTCCTTTATATACCCCCAAAGAAAAAATCACGAATTCTCAAAACTGGTGAGCACGCACGCCATTCCATGTTACCCCTTACATAGTTAAGGCGCTGGGGAAACACTTTCAATCTCGCCATTGAAACCCTAGCAATGTGGGATGTAGCCCCGTCCTGTTGGAACCAAATGTCTCCCATATTTAAAGCTGCACTCAATTCTTCCAGCTCTGGTTCAAAACACTCTTCCAACATTGTCCTATAGCGCTCAGCGGTGATAGTAATGATTCGCCCATTATCCTCGAAAAAGTAAGAACCAATAATCATAAACTGGGATACTGCACACCATACAGTTACTTTAGGGGAATGAAGTGGCCTGTGGTGACTTTTCCTTGGGTTTTCATTAGCCCACTAGCGAGAATTTTGCTTATTAACAGCTCCATACAGGTGGAAGAGGGTCTCATCATTGCTGAAAAATATCAAATTTGCTGGAATTCTGTCCAACAGTTCTTCGCAGCAGTTTCGTCGATGCTCAAAGTCACGGGGCCACAGCTCTTGAACCATCATTATTTTGTATGGGTGAAACTGTAAATCTTTGTGCGAAATTCTCCTTAAAGATCTGCTAGACATGCTCAAAGTAACTGACTGCCTACGGGCTGAGAGCCTGGGAGACTGTTTGGTAGCATTTATTACCAATATGACATTTTCAGAAGTTCTTACAGTTCTGGGTCTTCCAATTGCTGAAGGAGTTACTGTTGAACCAGTGTTCTCCAATGTGCCCAATGTCTTATTGCGTTGCCGCCTGGAACGTTTCCCCAACAGGGATATTGATGTGCTGTCGGAAGGCTTTCTGCGTGGTGATAACAGAATGGCCATTTTCAAAAAAGTCCTAACAGCAAACCCATGATGCTCTCCTGTCCAAACCTTGGTTGCTACTGAAAATTAGAATCTCCCACCTTAAGCCTAATATATCAAGAAAATTATAAGAGCATATCAGTTAAAACATTGAATTCAAATACTGTATAACTTATTGTAGAGCTTCAGATATTATCAAACTGTTGAAGATTTTAAATTTCTTTTAGATTTTTAATTTTCTATAAGCATATTTCAAATATTCAAATAAAACAAGTAATAGCAAAAAAGGGCGTAATGGTTCTTTTTAATATATCAAGATTTACAAATTTAATTATTCTCTTCTGTTCCTTATTAAGTTTAATTTTTTATTATATATTATTTTTTATATCTGTTTATTTGTAATTTCATATCAATATGAAAAATGATTTACACGGTTTTATAAAATATATTTTATATGCTCTAGATTTCAGCAAGAAATCTATTAGCAAATATAAAGTGTGAGTATAAACAATAGGCTAAAATAATTTTTCTTTTCAATAAAATAACTTACCGTTTGTAAAGAAAATCATTTTAAGAGCTTTATTGATGAAAGGGATACCGAAAAGATATGCTCTGTTTCACATAATGAGCAAAATTATTTGTTACTATCGCTCAATTTGATTGCAAGTGAATACAGGAAAAAAACATGCAAATTATACTTCGAATGAATATAACTAAATGATGTTAAGAGCAAGTAAAAAATTACTCAGAGAATAATGCATATTTTATTTATTTATAATATCATTTAGCTTTATAGAATTTTTTGTTGACTAACAATTTGATGAAATTGTACTGACACTTTACCAACAGTTGCAAGAAACATAACAGTAGGAATAAGATATATATTTCGAAATTTTCAAATCCACTTGAGGTCAGTGGCATGTTCTTGATGTACTCAATTTCTGGAAAACTCTAGAGGCAAAAGATTCAAAGAATGATATCTTGGCATGTCTTTGTTCAAGCAAGTGGTAAATATATGGAATAACTTACTCACCGGAAAAGTGCATCAGTCATATTATTTAATTGGCTTGATATATGCACGAATGTTTTATCTTGCAAATTTAATTATTCTCTTTACTGAATTGTCTAGTACTGAATTGTCCGAAAAGACTCTTTTGTTTGATATCGAAACCACAAGGTATTTCAAGGAATCTGTTTATATTCTTCCTTTGTGGTAGTACATGAAAAATGAAATTCATTTAATGTGAATTTCTTGATCTGAATAAAATATATGGCAAGAAATTATACAATTTGTGAAATAAGAAATTTTTAAAATATAATTCAACTTGTGAACGTGCTCTATCTCATTAGAATATTATCATAAGTAAGAGATGAATGTAAGGAAAAAGAAATAAGTATAATATCTCAGAGAGATACAGAGATAGTAGCTATTCTTATAATGATCAAAGTCTGATAGCATAAGAGTAAAATCCAATACTATTTACTCATGGTAACTCAAATTATAATCCAACCTGCATAATCACTGAGGTACAATATAATATTATGCAATACCATTTAAAAGTCTACTTTACTTTTCATGATATATTTTAAATCCAAATCTCTTCTTTATAGTCAAAAACTTTTGATCCAATGGAAGAGTATTGGACATTCCTCAGAAATGAAATTGATATTAAAAGATTTATGTAAACAAATTGTTCTAAACTGCATCGATTAAATTTTGATAAGGTTCCAAATGCATCCAAGTGCATAATAGTTGTTATTTAGATGTGTCCAACTGCGCTATAATGCACGTAATAAGAGGGCAAATTAGCTTTGTCTTCGCTGGAACAAAATAGTCTGAAACTTTAACTAATATTCAATTTTATCTTCTGCATTCAACAATTCTATATTAGTATAGGATTGTTGCTTCATTTTACTACTAAAATAATTGATTTCCTAAAATTATAAACTGCAACATTAAACTTAGCTAAATGCCGAAGTTACTCTTGCCTTTATTTATGCTACATATTTAACCAGCACGCAAAACATCACAATGAAAACAATATGATAGCCCTTCAAGGTATATCTTTCTTTACTTTATAGACATCTCTTCAATAAACCATGGTTTGCTGCTTCATTAAAGTTCTAGCCATTTATGCAATGATAAATAGGTATTGCAATATTTAGATAGTTAAAATCCTTTCTTTCCTTTATGTAAGATTTTTTATGACTAATATTACACAAATCATGCCAACTCACATGTTTTTATAGATTACCTTTATGTCTGCTATTTTGTTCTGCGATCACATACAATAATTAAAAGTATAATCGTTTGCATATCACATCAAATTCGATGCAATTCATCAAATCATCCGATATTTGTTCCTGATGTTGCAAATTAAATATAAATATTGCATATCATACGCTCGTAAACATAGAAAATACATTTTAGAGCTCAATGCAAATGTTGTTCTATTTTTTGAAGTATAAATCTAAATTTAATGTATTTAATAAAATATGTTTTACTAAATATAGAAAGTTATTTTCCTTTTTTAATATATTTGTTATGAAATTTGGATTTTAATATTTGAGACAATATCTCCTGTTAAAAGCCAATTGTTTTAATTTACGTTCAGCTTCAATTAAAAGTTTTCTCGTTATGATAATGATTTAATGAACATTAGAAATGAAAAGTTTTTAGTTATAATGTCTGTGTTGCTTATCTCAAAATGTGAAATGTTATATATTTTCCAAAATATATTTTATCATACCTTCTTGAGGTATGATGATAAATCACGTGATTTGAATAATTGATTCGAACTTACTTTGAGATCTAAATAAAAAAAGTTAAAGGTCTAGGACACTAAAGATTTAGTGTAAGGATATCATGTTACTAATTTTATTTTGTACAATTAGTTATATATTTTATAGTATGTATATGGGGTCTATTTATATGATAAATTATGTTAGTTATGATATTACTTCCTATTAATATTATGAATTAGGTATGAATTATTCTACATGTATGTATATGTTTTATAAAATTTATGATTACATATTCTGCTTACGAATCCTATTTTGACATTTATTTAATTTTAATCGCTCATTTTATACCATCTCATTAAATAATAAATGTTCTTACTAGTTTCATTTAGAATTCAATATCAAAAAATCTTTCGTACTATGGCATGAATTCCTTTTAATCAAATATCGCATGCCAATATGGAATTGATTGATCTAGAAGAAAGCTAATATAAATTTCTCTCAGCATCTCTATAACCCTGATATAATTATGAATAAGATAAAGTGAAATGTTCTCTTTGACCGACCCAAAATTTAGAATACCACCAATAATCAGTTTCGATATTCATAGCAGACAGTATGAAGGTTATCATTTTGGTTTCTCTTAAAATGAATACCTATTGCGGAATTTTATAATCTCTTAAGTTTATTTTCTCTATAGCTATATCTATTCTGCATATAATCTAATATATTTTTCAATTTAAAATTATTCTGCTTCTAATAGGCGTACGAAGATTTCAGAGAAAATAAATGACAATTTGAAGTCTTTTTCTTTAAACGGCTTAAACTAATTGTATAAAGGGATATTTGAAAATTTTATCATTTTCTTCAAATATCCATTGATGAAGTAGTATTATAGAATTTTTACAATGCTAAAACGTGTTGTTCTGCACAAATATTGTAACCCACCCACACAATTTCTCAAAATAATATCCAAACACAATTTATGTCTATCACTTTGAATGTTTGTAAAAGAGTTTTATTATTGTTCAGATTATCGTTTTCTTAGATCTTGTATTTTACAGAGAAAATTCTATGAAATGTCTAAAGATTGCCATATTTCCGATATTTTTTATGGTTATTTGACCCTGGAGTAAGGCTTAACTCTTATGTAATGAAACGTTTGTTTCATTTTAAATTGATAGATCATGAAAGCACTTGGATTCTCAGTAATTACGCTTACATGAAACACCCTTTATGCTGAATTTTAAGCACTGTGTACCATATCCCAATTTTAAAATAGATCATTTTACTTTTCTTTTACTTCCGTATATACATAATAAATACAAATGTAATTTTCTATTTTTTTATTACAGCTCACATTGAACAGTAAGTTTTATATACACTAACTTAAAATAGTTGACTAATAGAAATTGCTATAAGTGAAGTGGAAAATATGATTATTCATCCTAAGGTGCATAATTCTTTTAGCCAATTTTTCTTACCAATAAAATCAAAAACATTTTAAATTAGCAATATTAATATAAAATGCATTCTATGATATATATGATTGAAGAAATATACAAATATCTTTTAGAAAGAGTGCATAGGATAATAATAAACTTATAAAAATATGAGCAAAAATAAATATTATTATTAAAATTCTCTTAAAAAATAATTTTTAATATTCTTAACCACATAAATAAATAACAAACGAAAAATAAATATTAAGTCATAATGTTTCTAAAATTATGAAGAAAGAGGCATTATTATGAAGAAATATGCATTATTATGAAGAAAGAATCATTTTTATGAAGAAAGAGGCATTATTATGAAGAAAGAAGCATTGTTTTGGAATACAGAAAAGAAAATACGTGCAAAGATTGAATTATTTAGCTAACTAATTAAACAGAACCAAGTAATTTGCTACTTGACAAATATTTGAAAAGAAACACCACGGAAGAATTTTTCCATTAGCAAAATGATGGCATTCCCATGTAAGAAATCTTTAGATGTTTATTGTTTGAAACAACATAAATAAATAGTTTTATTTTGTGTGTGTGTTATTTACCATACATACAACGCAAAAAGTATATAAAAATATTAATTGCAATTTGTTGCCTACATTGAGTGCTATGTCTAAAAAACAGCTTATTTCATGTACAATATTGTAGTTACCATTAAATTTTAATGAATGTAAAGAATGTAAGATAACGACTAGAGCATCCGTATAAAAAAATAGAATAGTTGAGAAATGAGTCATCATTAGATTCAGTTATGGAATCACTAAGCCTTAGTTTTCAATTTCATTTTTGTTAATTTTATTAAAATATTTTATTAAATCCTCTTGACTTGGCTATTTACTGAAATATTTTAGTGAAAAGCATTATTTAAAATTGATATACATATCCAACAATTAAAAATACAAACTTAAAAACTTATCACACGTTTTATTTCTAGTAAAGAATATTTTTTGTTTTATTTTGATCTTTTTTAGAGAATACATTTATTGAGTTAAAAAAGTAAGCTTATATATATATATATATATATATATATATATATATATATATATATATATATATATATATATATATAATAAATTAAAATGTTTATGATATAAAAATGTTTATAATTACTTAGATTTCATAACTGATTTATAATTAATTATATACCATTAAGCAAATGAACAAATACCTGTTAATTTTAACTCAAATAAAAGGTCATTAAATTGAATAATATTTACAGTATACTCTAAATAAGGAATATTCTTATTTGACGAAAAAATACTTCGAACAAATGAGAAAATTTATTAAATGTAAGTCTTTTAGAATGCAAATTGAAAGTTTAAACTGAAATTTTCTCATCCAACTTTGTAACAACTTTATAAATTGATTACCATGTAACTTTTCCATTAAAATATTTCATGTATTCTTAGAAAAAATCTTCCAGATACCTAGATACTTATTTTAAGTTCACTTCATATTACCAAATAAAAAGCGATTACTGATTTTATTAATAAAACTTTATTCATTCTTCAATAATCATGATCATCATGAAAATCTATGATCAATCGACAAGACTAAACATATTAAAGCTTAAATTATTTATAAGAAAAATACTAGCTTTGCAAAACTGAAAATCGTATTCTTTATAATTCAAAACATGCATAAATCTAAAGCTCACATATTTTGGATTATAAAGAATACGACGATGTTGCTGTTTAGCTATATTCCTTGTCCAAGATTTGTATTTTCTCTTTTTTGATATATCAGCAAGCAATCTTGTGTCCGACTAGTGTTTTTTTACAGCAATAAGAGGTAATTATAAATAAATAAATATTCTAGAAAACCATCGAATTAATTTGCGTATTCATTCATGGAGCTGAAAAATAAATAATAGAATTAAAAAATAATTTTCTATTTTTACATTATTGGATAAAAGATGAACAAACAAACATATTTATTTATTTATATGATAAAATAACTAATTTAAAATAATTTCAAGATCCAAACAAATTTACTAATTATTCTTGTACAGATGCTATTAAATGCAAAATTTTAGTATTTAATAGTACATTACTTACTAAATTAAATAAGATGAATTAAATAACACTGGGAGTGGTGTCTTTATTAACAGTCTTTCTGTCCGAATTTCTAGAGAAAAATTGCTCAGTGTCCAGAAAGGAATTAATAGTCATAAATGAAGAGTTAAAGATCTTCTACGGCACTGGATCTAGTGACATTTGCATTCTTAATGATAGTCGTAGCTCGATTCAATACTTGCAGAACTGAAGTAGTGTGTGAAAATTTTGTGGGCATACAAATTTGTCACCAATCTTAAGAATCTAATCGAGAGTAGGTATGTCCACTTTTAGTGAATTCCCTCCCATGTTAACATCCAAGGCAACGAAGGTGTAGATATCTTGATCAAACGAGGTTGCTTCG
This sequence comes from Latrodectus hesperus, assembly GCA_037975125.1. NCBI lineage: Eukaryota > Metazoa > Arthropoda > Arachnida > Araneae > Theridiidae > Latrodectus > Latrodectus hesperus. The sequence continues at coordinate 50,284,630 of CM075860.1, forward strand.
AGTTGCCCAACAGAGATTACACACACTAACTTATAAAGAAATTTTCTCTATGAAGAAAGAAGAAGATAGGAAAGTCTGACTCATCCCTTCCTGGTTAAGCAGAAAAGCACCAGGAGTTGTCTCAAGACTTATTAGCAGGCATCTGAAAAGAATGACATTCGAATCTGGGCACGAGGTCTTTTCATTGTGCCAAAAATGCAATCTGAAGCCGGTTTCCCCGATCACTTCTTGGATTGTTTGGAGTGCATTCTGGTGGCTGTTTGCGCAAGTCCACTGCTGGCGCTCGACTTCGCTAGGGTTCACGGTGTCATGGATCTGATCTAGTTGCCGCTAGATCTCTCAAGGATTAGAAAATAAAAACAGTTAAATTAAATACTAAATTAAGTTTTACTATTAGCTTTTGGAATTACATTAATGGAAGAATGCAGGGTTTTTAGAGTAATTATTAATCTCATACTCTTTATAAGAATGACATTTCGTTCTTATAAGAGCGTGATTAAGCATGAATCACAGACCATTAAAGATTAAGGGATAAATTCTTTGTGAGAAAAATGTAATTCAACTTATTATTAGGATGCACAAGAAATTTAATTTTTTACCATGAAGAATGCTAAAAATTACAAGTTCAAATCAAGATTAATTTCAGAAAAATACCTACTAAGCCAGATTTGAAAATAGTTATTGAATTATATTTTGTATAAGTCTTATTCTCATTATTGAATGATTCAGGTATACAAATTATTACAGGTATATACAAGAGTGGAAAAGTTTAAAATTTATTGGCAATATCGAAATATATAGAAATATTTTGCGAAGACCTTTGCATGTGAATGATTAATTTTAATTTGCTATTTCCTGAAGATTAATTTATTCGAAATACAAATTAGTTTTCAGGATATGTAATTTGATTTCAGGTTATGATCAAACAAGTCGTCATCAAGTTCTAATACGGACAGCTAACTGATAACTAATGATTTCTTGAGAAATGTGTGTTCGTTCTTATCCAGTATTATACAGATACTATCAGCTATTTAAAAAGGAGCAGAGCATCTTGCTTTCCTAATGTAAAATTTTTTTTTCGCTTTTCATGACTTTATTTTAGTATACGGTATATAAGAAAGTTTTCAAATGAAGAAAATACCATCACTTATCAGTCTGCCCGCTCTTTAAAATAATTGAAATAGATGAGAATATAAGAAGTACTCAATTTAAGTATATTATATTTCTTATTATTAACTTGAATAATGCAAGAAAAATTATCATTTTCAAAAGATTAAACCAAACTTACGAATAATATTAATATAATAATGAAGCTGAAATATCTGTCAAGAAAACCTTTTTTCGTTTCAGTGAGTATTTTAAAAAAGTTATCCATAAAATAAAATTTATACCTTAATGTTTATTTAGCAAAGAATTTATTGATAAAATTTGTTTAATTTATGATATTCCTTTTAAACTATTTTTTTGATTATTTTTTATTGATTTTTGTAATTTTCCTATCACGTATAATTTATTATTTAATGATATGTCTGTATTCTTAATTTGACTTAGTTGTTCAATTATCTGGAAAAGTTATTCAATTAATTACTGAATTTCCATCACAGAAGGACAACAAATTATTATTTAACATTATTTTCAGTTTCGAACATTTTTCTTTTTACAGTTAATTCACTTAAAATTTTTAATTAACGTTCGGCTATATTTTTACTCGGCCACAGTGAAAAACAAACATTGTTTAAAAATGTTTTGTAACAATTTTTCAATAATACATGCAATAAAAACTTTTTTTAAAGACAAAAGAGTGTGCGAAAATTTTCTCATTATAATTTTTAAAACTAATATTTGAAACTTAAATATTAAGTATCTACGTTAAATATATAAAAACACACTTAAGTTGAAAAAACTTTAATCATTGAATCATTATTTTACATCTTCTTTTGGTGATAAAATAAATTAAAAGCTATTAATCTAGTAATATGTTTTTTTTTGGAAAAGGTATCCACCATTATTTTCTCAGTTTAAGTACTCCATGCATGTTTTAACAAAGGAGTTTTATCATGGATGTAATTAACATGGTAATTAATTGTATTGTTTGCTGGCAAAAATAAAAAAAATAATGTTTTACTATGCACTTTTAAGGTTTTAAAATGTCAGTTTTTATATTCAGTGAAATACAATTTTGTAGATAATTCATGTGTGTATAGTTCTAATAATATTTTTTATTTTTCAAGTTTTTCTTATATTTTAATTTAATTTTACTTTTTAATAAAAAATTCATTTATTTTTTAAAAATCAAAGACAGCTATATAAAAAATGCAATACAAAATTTCTTTTTGTTTGTTCCTGAGAATGTTATTTGATTTAGAAGTTTCTAAAGGATGTGTTATATGAGAAATTTATTTATGATTTCAATAGAAAATTTTCATAAATGATTAGCTGAAAACACCAATAAGCAAACGCCATTTTCTTATTAAAAATGAATCTTGAATATATTTTATAAAAGTTATATGTAAAGTTAACTTAAAATACGTCTTTGATTTTACATGTGTACTTGGTGGTCTAGACATTCTAATTTCTGTAGCATAGACAATTATTAGAAATTTATTGGAATTAAGTAATTAATATAATTGTTACTGATAATTTGGAAATAGTATCATATGTTTTCTTCTATAAGATATCAATGATATTTCTTTATACGCATTTTTTCATTAAAAATGTGCTTCTTACCTCCTTGCATTATTAACTTGTTGTTGCAGAATTCTAACTATCAAAGTGAATAAAATTTCGATTTACTTATGCTTAACACATTGCAGTAAAATCATAATTAAATGATTATTTAATATTTGCAAATAGTTTCCAAAAGAATAAATATTTGAAAAGATAAGAATTTGAATGAACTCGTTCAAAAGTATATATATATATATATATATATATATATATATATATATATATATATATATATATATATATATATATATATATACACACACACTAACTTGCAAAAGTTAAGCACGGAGAGGAAAATGCTAATTTCCGGAAGCCAATCAGAATTGAAGTGGATGCAAATCATTGCAGAGGTAGATGGAAGTATGCAAACATGTTAGGTAACAGTCAATCGTGCTTTCATGTTAAAAATACAGTCTTATAAGATACCAGCTTTATTAAGGGTTACAGAAATTGATTGTAAGTGCTGATAGAATGTGTTTAAAACTTTCGTACAATTTGTTTTCAAGACATACGTGTTTCTATGACTTCCAGAAGACGAATGGAAGATTCTATGCGCTGGCGTGCTGGGGGGATTGAAGCAGAACAGTCTATTTCAGATGTTGCTTTTTTCTTCGGCGTTCATCATTCTGTAATTTCACTCGATTATAAAAACAATTCCAAACCACACAGGCAGTTGTCCGAAGGCCCGTAGCTGGTCGCCCAAGGGTTACAAACCCCGCGGAAGATCGATATATCGCGATTTTAGCCAAGCGGAATCGCAGAGCGATCTCCTCACGTGTGACATCTATAGTTACAGCGTCCATTGGTAAGGTGAAATCCGCAGCTACTTTACGCCGAAGATTACATATGAATAGAATGTACGCCCGGGTACCTCTAATTTGTGTTTGCCTATCTATCCAATCAAGAGGGTCATAATTAAAGTGGTGTCGGAAACATGTCAATAGAGCTGTGTCTGAGTAGGGCAATGTCATGTTTACTGTTGAGTCAAGGTTTTCTCTGAAGCCAAATGACAAGCGTATATGGCGTGAACTAGGAACACGCAATCAGCCCCAAAACAACACCGAACATAACGCATTCCGAGGCGGAAGCATTATGGTGTGGGCAGGGATTTCATTAGGATACAACACCGACCTGCACATCCTTAAACGGTGTTCTGTGATGGCTGTTCGGTATCGAGATGAAGTCCTAGAACCTATTGTGAGATAGTTCGCTGAAACAGTTTGCACTACTTTTGTTTTAATGGACGATAACGCTCGTCCCCATGGAAATGACTACTTGGAGAATGAGGGGATTGCGCGTATGGCGTGGCCAGCATATTCGCCCGACCTTAATCCCATTGAAAATATTTGCGATGCTCTCAGCCGTGCTGTATCTTTACGTTTCCCACCTCCAGCCACTCTTATTGAGTTGGAAATTGCTCTACAAGAAAAATGGCTATTCCGTAATTCTGCGGTGGTTTCCCACCTAATTGACAGCATGGTCTCACGGTGTAAATTTTGTGTATAGATGAGAGGGGTTCACATACCCAATTAATGTCTTTTTCATTTTATGCTGTTTTTTTCACTTTATGCATAATGTTATCTAAATCTCCAGTATGTCATTATCTGATAACTTACAAAAATTTAATATCGTCTTCATTTCTGTTTATAATTATTGATTTATTTTATACATAAATATATATGCTACTTTTTTGTGGAGTTTTGTGTCAATCAAAGCAGTATTTTTGATTTTTTTGCATTTTGCATTTTTGTTCTTAACTTTTGGAGGTGAGTGTACATAGTGTTTTGCAAATTTTTATCCCTTCAATTTTCTTATGTGGATAATATTGCTCATTATAACTAGATTACTAGTTTCAATACTTAAAAAGTGAATTAAGTTTCAATTCTTAATAGATATTCTGGAAATAAAGTGTATGAAATTACCTGTTTTTGATAGAAGCATTTAATTAAAGAAATGTTCCTTTGAAGTTACTTAGTGGTTCCTGCTTGGTTGTATCATACAGTTACACTACTTTTCTGAATATACAAAGTAAAATAGAAGTTTATTATTGAATTATTAAAGATTATTATCACTTGTTTTGAAGGTTTTGTTCAAGTCCAGAATCGAAATTTATTTTTCATTGACTATTATTCTAAGCGCTTTTTTATTGTTTATCTGTTAAAAAAGGACACACAATTTTAGTCCAGAACTAATTTAAGTTATCTAAAAATTCACAATTATAATTCAGCAAGGTTAGATGGCCTTTATAATGTCATCGTTAAATTAACCTTTGGTGCAAACGGTTCTTTTTTTTAAACTTGTGCAATAATAAATATCTAAAATTTCACTTTTCTGTAACCGTTTAAGATCGTGTTATTAACCGTCTTCAAAAGAAAACATAAGAATCTCAATCATGCTTTATCATATCTTCCAATCTGTCTTTTACCAACAGCTGGATATGTGTTGGAAAAACTGTTAAACACACACTGTAGAAAAACTATCTTCATAAAAATTCCTTATTAATCAAACCATTTGTAAAACTATAGATCTAATGCGAGATAATCAGCTATTAACAAATACACAGCATTCTTGGGCAGAGACATTCAACAAGCATTTAATTATCTACATCTGCCGAGTAGTGGGTAGGTCATTGGCTAAATCAAAAGTTCCAACACACATGATCCACAGACTTCTTAGCTTTTTTACTGACAGAAAATTGATGATTCAGAAACATGGAGCGTTGATTGGACGAAGATTTACACAAGTTTCACTGAGAGGTTCGATCTTGTTTCCACAAGATCTGCAAAATTTAACATCTACTATAGGGGTATTTTGACAGTAATTTACCATCAACACACGCTGATCATAAATTTTGCAGACGACGCTATACAATTTATGATTAGTGGTGAGAGAGACTGTGCGGAAAAATTTAAGCTTCATTCCAACACTTTAATACTACATTACTCTTAAATCTACCAAAATCTGAAACAATCACTATAGTAAAATCAACTGCAATATTTATTAGTCCAAATAAGCGTCTTTTTAAATCCAACACTTAAATCACTTTTAAAAGAGAAAGTATTAAATATGATGAGTGTATAATTTATCTATTAAGCGTTGTCAAAATTTCAAAATTTTAGTTTCTTCAATATCATCGGCATAGCAATGCCACAACATCTAAGTTTAATGATTTGCCAAACAAGGAATTCAAGAAGTAGATTACTAAAATAATTTATCTTATTATCATAAAAAAATTATTATTTACGCTTGTTCCTTGGATAATTCTCATCATTGATATTAAAGTTAATTTTCTCTTTGGAATTTACAGATATTTTCTCCTACTCTCTCTCGCTCACCAGTAAAAATTATAAAACTACATCATAGTTCTACAAACTATAACAGGTTATAAATATGATTTTTGAAAAAAAGTTTCTAAATTCAAAGTTCTGTTATCTCAAAGGAAGTTTTTGATAGATGGTTTTCATGTAATCATTCCGATTATAAGGAGCCCAATGAAAAACTCTCCAATAATAAATCACATACGTAAAAATTACTATAGTTTACAGTAAATTACAAGTAAGCAGTCATGGTTAATTAGCGTCTTTCTCACATTTGGAAGGTAGTGAGTTCGAATTTCAACATAAACAAAGACATATCTTGTTCAGTACAGGCTTATGAGGCACATTAAATTGGTTATGGTCATAATATCTTTCAAATGAAATGATTTATATGCGCGTGTCAGATCAAGTATTCAGGGATTTTGTGCACGTTGCTTTCTTTTAAATTACGAAGACTACCCCTCGGCTGCTTCATAACTGGCAGAGCCCAAATTAGGGCTATGTACAAGGAAATAAGCTGGTGCAACTGCAGTAACTTGTTACAAATATTACAAATGTTACCTACCACACACATCCATCTATGATTAGAATAAACATAAACTGTTATGATAACGAATCAAATAATAACAAGGCAATAATGTCTGATTTGGTTATCATGGATAATAATGTTGTTGCTGACGCAAGCATGGTAAGATTGAGTGAATACAATTTTGTCTATTAGGTTTAAGACCTTGTCCTTTTGCTTGCTATTAATCATGCACTGAATACTCTCAAGAGAAGCATCACTATTTAGAGGGATAGTCAGATTGTATTTTTTTCTACTGTTACTGTTAGATCCGTAGCATAAATAACATATGATCCATATCATACGGAAGAGACTTCAATGAATTCATCTTATTTAACTTAGTATCGAAATGTTATAAGACTTGTAACTGTGTATTAACATTACTATGTATACCAGAGAATATGTCATTACTATGTATACCAGAGAATATGTCATTACTATGTATACCAGAGAAGATTATGGCACAAAAGAAATAAAAACAGCAGATAACAAAACCAATCTCAGCTGTAGCCAAAATGAATATTCCATTAACTGCACTCCCGTATTTTAAATATAATCTGAGGTATTTTTTTAAAATAAAATTTGAAATCAATGACAATACATATGGTACATGCATTGGAATGAAAGACAAATTTTCTAATGAAGTGTCAATAATTAGATTCATTTTTAATCCATTTCACATTTATTTTCCTAACCATGATTACTTTTCGACATATTTTAGCTGATAGATATATTACATGCAACACTCTAAAACTGCAGTACGTTGGCACAGTTATCCACTATAGCGAGCTTTCTTGGAGGGTCTCCGTGCTCATCTTGATCTAAAGTGTCACGCATTCCAGGCATATGGGATATTTACTAAATTCATCCTTAATGACAACTTCCAAAGAAGAAGGATTATTAATATCATATATCACGTAGCAGTTAAGTTATTGAATCTATCCAAATATTGAATATTGTTTCTTATAATTCTTTTGCTTTCTATTACTAGTGAGGTTAAAGATTCTTCACATGACGAGTAAATCCATAAAACTGAAAGGAACATTTAAGATAATTAATGTAAACATAGATTTTCTTTTAGTCTATTACAATTTAAGAAATATTTAAATTACTTTTGATATTATATTATGCATTTTATCAGTTAATTCTTACCTACAAATATACTAATGTTTTACTCTGTTTCTTTGTTAATATTATTTGTAAATATATAAATGATTTATTCCTTACTTTATTTCCTTTTTCCTGTCAGTATATAATTGAAATGAACGTGGCAGCAACAATAGCCATGGTCTTGCATCAAGGGTAAGCAAAGCAATGGATGAATTGTGGATATCCCATTCAGCCGTAAACGACATCGAATGGAGTGAGGGAACACTTACTGATACGATACTAAATTAAATAGATTAGAGTAACTGACAGTTATGCTATGGTTCGTAATATGACTGTGCGATTGTCCTGTTCATAATATGCCTTTTATCACGTACAATGGTGCAATAAATTAGATATGACCAGTCCTGCTATTCTATCATTCTGCTACATATACATATATGTAGTAAGATGACAGATTACTACATATACGTATATGTAGTAAGATAGAAAAATATCGATGGATAGGTGAAAAAAGTTTAAAGGGATATGCCATTATTCTTTTCTCTGATATACAAGTAGATAGTTTGATAGGGCTATAAATGTGCATAAAATCTTTGTTTTCTAGAATGTAAACTCCTCTGATAGAATTTATATGTAACGCATATCTTTTATTTCACAATAATCATTATGTATATCAATTAATTAATTTGTAATTAACTTCCTTGTAAATTCAAATAAATTATTTTAAAAAGCCATGAGTTCCATAAAAAATCTATAAGAGAAGTAGGTAGTAAATAAACTTTTCCAAGAAATGCTATTTCTAATTCTGAAACCACTTTTGGCAATGACTTTCATCAATATGAGAAAGAGATTTTATGGGATTATCTATCAACTCGAGTTAAGCTTTCTAATCAAAGTGACATTCTGAACTTCCATATCATGTGCACTGATGCATTAAGGAACAATTCCTTCAGAGTTTGATCTTTTTTCTTCGAAGTACTAATCAGAGAAAGGAAGTAAGACAACTGAAGACTGTTTCCTTAGTTACAATTTGTAATTAAGAGTTTTATAGGGAAAATCAATCAATCTACCAATGGTTGTTAATTTGTTACTTGGGAATAGTGAATATCCCTTCCATTATGGAATATTTTTAGTTAGTTTTTTATTATAATTATAAAGTTTATTATTATAAAAATAAATAATCTTTTTACTTTCTTATACATTAAGATTTTACAAAACTGTTTCATTAATTTTACTATTAAGCTCATAATTTAAGCCAGTCAAACCTTAAATTTAAATTTTCTTATGTTAGAATGGGTGCAATTTGTGAAAAGTATCGGCATTCATTATTTAATTTTCATTCTTCAAGAGATTATAAATTAATAATTTGGTACATTATTTTTCAAGGAAATCCGAATTTGAAAATTTCTTATAGGAAAATTTCTTATTATTCTTTATTATGTGTCGTAGATTTAGGTACATAAGAAAATTTCTTCTTATATACCTAAATCTATGACACATGAATTTTCGTATTTAATAATTTGTATATTTTTAATATTATATTTCTAAATAAATAACAATTATATGTGTTGTAGGTTGTCTTAAAATATGTTTTATGAACATAAATTTACATTCCACAAAAGTATTTATTTAATTTTCTGTTTAAAATATATTAATAGAATCAATGTTATATTCTGATTTTACACATATCTTTTAGTTATCACAATTATTTTAGTGATAACAATTATAGTTTTTCAAATCAGTTAATATTTACTTTTTAATTTTACACCATTTTAAATAACAAGGAAAAGTCACGTCTTAATAATACGTCTTATTACGTCGAAAAATTCTTTAAACAGTGAATGCAATGAATAAAACATTTACGTAATTAATATTTTAATACAAGATTCTTTTAAATAAAACTATTTCTCAACTTTATTTTACATGTTTAATTCATATGTTGCGTTAGATAAAAATTTGAATTCAACTAATATATATGTAAAAGAAAAATAATAGTAAATATCAATCAGATTGAAAAATTAATTTTTAGTTAAAAGTTTATTTTTCTACTGATAGCAAAAATAATTAAGCTCACATTATTAATGAAATAACTTTTGAATCGTCTTTTATGATGAATGTGGATCATCCTTATATGATATTGCCATTCCCATTGATCTAAATAAAGCAGTGAGATAAGAATATGAAATTGATAAGTTGCTGAGGATCATCTTGAATTGTATGAAGAATACCAACGTTCTTCTGTGAATAACACCTTAGAGAACAATCATAATACCAGGTAGTTTCTAAAAGAATATTCATTACTTGGCTATATTTAATCTCGTTATATGATATGAGTTATAATTATGACCATGGTATGAGTTGCAGTACTCATACCATGGTGTGATGATATGAGGAGCCATTAGATACATGACACGCACACTTCTAGTCAGGATCGACGGTAAATTAAATTTCAATAATTACATTTCTGAAACCTCAAGGCTAATGGATATGTCCCTTGGAGACCTCCAAAACGTTACCTTTCACGAAAATTTTTTTATGTTGTTTTCTGAACTCGATATCGAAAGATGTGCTGACTTTTATGATGTGTGTGTGTGTGTATATATATATATATATATATATATATATATATATATATATATATATATATATATATATATATATATATATATATATATATATATATTGTGTGTGTGTGTGTGTGTATGGTATGTATGTATAGAGAGAGGAAGAGAGACAAAGAGTCTGTGTGTCAATGGTACAAATACAAAGCACAGTTTTAGAAAACGGACACACATTAATTCTTCTAATATTGGACAAACAATAACATTTAAAAATGACAAAACTATTTTGCCTACTCGCACTGTAACAATATTATATCACACAATTATCGACTGAGCACCTAGTTGAGTCCGCAATACAAAAGTAAATCTCTTTGTTGTTATTGTTGTCGTGTGCCAGCTAGGCTGGCAACATGGGGTGCGCTGCTCCACTTTTCCAACTGAATTATATTTAGGTGAGGAGTCTGACTTTCTCAGTACACACATGCCATAGATACCTGTTTATAGGGTAGGCAACCATTCACAACTCATTCATACAAGGTAAGGACAAAGACAGGATAGATAGAAAGTGCATCCATGCCAAAACTGGGATTCGAACCCAGGAACTATCTCTCCGCAGGCAGGCACGCTGACCACTAGACAAGTTGGGCGGCAGTAAATCTCTCTTACTCCATGTAACACTTACTCTCTATTGTTTTAAAGAATACGCGATGCTCGCTGTCAATTAGCGACATCTATTTACAATTTTAGATCCTACCCCCCACACACAGATATATATATATATATATATATATATATATATATATATATATATATATATATATATATATATATATATATATATATATATATATATATATATATATATATATATATATATATATATATATATATATATATAGCAAATAAACATTATTAATTAATTTTAAGTTACCAAATTATTAAAAATATTTTGAAATATTTTGTTTTCTAAGTTTATGCTTTTATGTTGTGGAAAACCAATACCAAAAATAATAATTACAGTTAATTTATAGTAAAATTTTTATTTTAAAAAGTCATTCATATACATTTATGAAAATATATCTGGCAATCTCCTATTCTAATTCAATAGTAATTGTTTTAAAAATTAACTAATTAAATTAATTAAAATAATTTTATAAAACATGAGTTAAATGTATGTAACCCAATTGGTATATATCAATAGGAGTAAAATTTGGTGACGTGGATTTAATATATTAAAGAACAAAAAGTACTGGAATTAGAGAAACTTAAAAACTTTCTTTTTTTCCTACATGAAATAAAAAAAAACATATATACACATCTTAGAGGTGAAACCATTTGAGCTGTAAGAAGGATCCTAAGTTTATGCTTAATTTCCTGGAAACTGACTTTCTTTCGAAGAAAAATTGAAATGATTTGGAAGAATTTAAAAATAATGGTTTGCGTCCATTGTATTTTGTGTGAGAATCTGTTATCGTTAAGTGAGTGGAATACATTTAAATCTCAAAAGCTAAAGAAAACTAATTTAAGCATTTCTTCAAATTCGAAACTTAATATGTATTTATTAATTGGAAATTTATTATGAGTTTTTCTAAATGTGGAAAATATGAAAGAAAAGAAAATACAAGATGTATTTTAAATTTAAATTTTTAAACTATGTTGCTAATTTATGTATGTGTAAAAGGTCTATTGTTATATTCCTGAAAAATATGTTATTTTAGAAAGTAATTACGTATGTTTCATAAAATATAATGAATTAATTAAACTCCTGTTAATCAAAACATTTAAGTCCAATGTATTTAACAAATTTATTTCTTAAACTTCAAAGAAGAATTTACTAATATAAATTTATGCTTCAATGCATAATCAATCTGAATAAAATTTATCGCCAAATTTAAATTGCACATTTGCTGAATATAAATTCTTTTATTATTGATTAAATCTACTAAGCATATTAATGCAAATAATACAGGATTGCAGATATTTTAGATTTCTTTAACATTTCATTTAATTTCATATTCGTTAATATTTTTATTTTAAATAATGTATGATTAAAAATTCTCCACATGAAATTAATTTTGCATATTAAATATATTTTTTAGTTGTTAATGAAGTATTTATGAGTAAACTTGTTTTATTTTTTAAAATTTAAATTAATAAAATGATAAATACAAAATTTTACTCTTGTTGACTGTTTTGAAATTTTTAATAGAATAAACAAGTTCTTATTAATTTCTTGAATTTTATCAAATTTAATTTTTTTAATATGTACTTGAACTTTTATAATTGTAGCTCTAATACAAATTTAAAAAATATCAAGGTTATATAATATGCAAACGCATTTTCTGTTTTTTATTATTGCTTAGAAATTCAAAATATAAATAATAATATAAATGAAAGTCCGAGATTTGCAAGCATATTATTTGAAATCCTCTGAAATAATATATTGCCCATAACATTAGCTACAGACAAAAATATTCTAATATATAAAAATCGTAATTAATAATTTATCTCTTTTTTATTAAAAATATTAATCAATAAAAAATGTAATTAATTTAAAAAATCTTAACTAATGTTGATAAAATGTATGAAATCTTAATTTTTTTAAGATAATGAATTACTCCAGATTTATCTCAATTAAAATTTCATTGTACATGATTACATATTGAATGCAAAAATTAGCTTTATCTGCACATTTTTTTTAAAATATTAGAAGATAAAAATTCATGAATTTTTCCAATTTGTCATATGCAAAGTGAGAGATTAATTATTTTATGGTATTGTGATAAGAGCAATAAATATCTGAAGTTAAATTCAAAGAGCGAAGAGAAATAAAACAAAATAAAAATACTTTAAACGAGATGAAATAAAAATCTGACAATTAAAATGATAATTCCAAACAAAACATTTGATCGCATATTGTTTGCTATTAATCATTGCATTATTTATCTGAAATGATCTTTTTGAAAATTAACAAAAGGTATGTATGTAATCAAATTATACTCTTATATTGAGAAATTTTGCATAATGAGATAAGTAATATTGATTTTTTATTAGTATTTTGAATTAGCTTTAAAAATAATTTTATTAAACAATTTTTAAAGCTATTTAGTGTGTGAAATCATATGATGATATACTTTTTATATGTTTCTTAATATTGAATCTTTTTAAAGGATGAATAACTTAAATCTTAATTATTTAGACTTGAAACTCTAAGTATAATAATATTTAATATTATTTATTTTCATTTTCATAATAACTTTTACTTAGATTAATATTCTTTAACATAAAAATAATGTCATAATAAAAGAGTTTTTATTATTATTATTATTATTACTTTTTTTAACTAAAATCATTTTTCCTCTCATTATATAAAATAAAATCGCTTTTCGTATTTAAGAAGATAATATTTGCTATCTGAAGGCCAAACTAATAAATAGTCATCATCATTTTAAGTATTTAAAAATGATAAAAGTGCAAATTTTCAGCAACTTTGGCATCAAAATAATGAAATAAACACTAAATTGGTTTATTCTAGTTACTTCTAAACTAGCAAGTTTCAAATATAAGGCAGCGCTTAAGTGACTTTACAATTCAAGTTAAAATTCTGGAGTCCATGAAAATGGAGAAATATTTCGAAGAACATATTGTGCTCCAGTTCATTTAACTGGAAACAACAGTCACTTTTGAAATTTGCTCCTTAACTCTCCGTAAATTTCAGTTGATTTAAGATTCCTTCTCGTAACTCAGTAGGGATTATTTTTCCTTTTTTGAATCCAATAGAAACGGAAGTCGATTAATATAAATGGAGTGATTTCGTTTGCTTTTCATTTACTGTCAGTTAATATTGAAATAGAGACTTATTTCATGTACTATCTTATTCAGAGAATGAGAATTTATTTCATTGTTAATAGTCCATGCTTTTTATTTTATTTTTAAATAAATATATATATAAGTATATATAAGTAGGAGTGAAGTTTTCATACCTGATTTCATGCTTCCAATTTATTTCTCTTCACTAAATAAATATTTCTCTCACTCTCTCTCTCTTCACACAACACACACATTCCCCCCCCACACACATACACACATATGTATACATATACCATGATTTTCTAAGAAGTTCCAAATAAGGTAACAAAATAATGTTTAACTATATATAATAATATAATATTAAAACTCATTCAAATAAAATCTGAATGAAAAGTGTCAAAATTTAAATCATACGCTTAATAGTGCGTTTTGGTAATAAAAATTTTATTTAGCAAGAAAGTGAGTTATTATGTACTTTTAGTTACTAATTAACGCGTGAAAGCATCATATTATTTAAGATAATAAGTTACTAAGCTACATTAATATACTAAAAAGAAAAATAATAATTGTAATTTGATTAGCGTGCATTAAAAGCGGAACATTATTTTCTGAGTCAATTATGGAAACGAGAATATTATCGTCTTTTTAGAAATATTACTCATAATCTGCTTTATTGTTGAGAAATGAATTGGGCATTAGGCTTTAACTCTTGGCTAAATTGTAGTTCACAAAAATCAAATGTGTGTTTACTTTTATACAATGCATTGAAATAATTTTTTGAAAAGATCTCTCGCGATAGTCATTCATTTAAAATTTAAATTTACTTCACAGAAGAAATAAAAAGAACTTTTTAGAAACTTAGAAGATACTCCTTTATGTTTAAAAAATTAATATGATGATGACATCATACAAATAAATATATATTCATTTTTACTCTAAAATGTATTTTATACACAAAGTAATAAGAGAATATTTTTCTGTTTTAATAAAACTGAGCTTTTTAAAATGCATTTTGCTAATTTTTATTAATAATCTTCCTATTAATAATCTACTAATGCTTACGCAATTTAATGCTGTAAACCTAAGTGCTACGATCTTCCTTTGTTAAAGAAATTTTTTTAAAAAAAAACTTTTGTCCAAAAAAATATTGGATATTTATATATTATCCAATATTCATTTGGTAAAAAGTTGTCGCCAAATAAATATGGGATATTTAACCGCAATGATGTTTGCTGGATTCTGTATATAACGTGCATCTCATAATATATGTACAAAAATAACTGAAGCAACATAAATTATTCCTGTACTATGATGACGATGTGCATAGAAGCATATTCATAGACAGTCCTGTCAGATCAAATATTGAATTTCAGCTGAAATCGGGATTAAATGTTTCGAATACATACTACGGAGGAATTCCATTTCCATTCTATTCATAGAAGTAAATCATGTTTACTTACATGATGTACATCATGTTTCAAGAATCCATAAAGTAGCAACTTGTGGATGAACTATAAATATTATTTTTTATGCTTCCCGACAAAATAAGAATTGAAAAAAATGTAATATATATTTTTTCTTCTCTCTTATAAAAAATAGGACTGCCATATATTTTTAAAAAGATATAAAAACAAAACAAATGAAAATATCAGTATTTAAAATATATTGTATTGCTTTTATTTAAAACTTTTAATTATAGTTAAATAAGATATGAAAGCAAAAAGGTTCTTAGTGCCATTTCTTTTTGCTTTTATTTACTGAATTAAGGCAAGACAATTCTGTCACATATTTAAATATTGAATGCAAAATTTCAGAAGGAGATAAAAAATTAGAAAAGTCAAATGAAATTTACCTTGCTTTCCATTCACAAAAATATTAGTAAAATGAACATCTATGTTTAAGTGATTATTAAAAATACATTATTATATATAACGAATATTTCTGATACACTGCTCTTTTAGCATCCTGTTAAACTTGCTAAAGTGAATAAACATGTATTTTTAATCATATTATGAAATAATTTTGAAAATTTTAATTGCACAGACAATGGTAATTATCCTTAAATACCTAACACGAACTGAACTCATGAATACATTTCTTAATAAACATACCCATTAAACAACGTTAAAGTCATCAAGTATTCAATAGATACATTAATTAAGTCTGAGTAAATTCATTTATCATGTAAAAACACTTGAAGTAATAAATAATTTAATATAAACACTATATATAATTCAACCTATCGCTTAACCATGAAATTTATGATTGTTCATGTCAAAAGTTTCTGAATGCGAAAAATTTAGTGATAAGGTAAATAATTAATAAATATGCTTTATATAATATATTCTAATCAATGATTCAATAAAATATACTTTAATGAATAATTACATCTTAACAATCCATACTTAAAACTCTAAACTTTTTTTTGTCACTTTATAATTGAATTTTAGGAGGATTATAGTTATATCTGAACAGATGGTGTAAATTGGATACCATTCTATCACATTACTTACGCCAGAAAAAGAAATAAAGAAATACTTTTATATATATATATATATATATATATATATATATATATATATATATATATATATATATATATATATATATATATATATATATATATATATATATATATATAAATATATATATAACCACTGGCTTCTCGTACGCTAAAATCTCATGTGTCTCTTAAGAAAACTTCTTGTAAGACGAGGCTCATTGAGAAGAAAACAACATATAATTCAACCATGACTGACACATCGTGTTGGCAAATTGCATTCAAGTTACGGACATGATGCAAGAAATTGCGGATTTGCCATCGTTCATAATCAACACATCTTAAATAATATAGATTAGAATCGAAATAGTCCACAATAAACTATGAATATATATATATATATATACATATATACATATATATATATATATATATTGCAATTTGATACGTAATCGAAAACTATAAAAGTTTTGATAATGGTTTATGTGGGATTTATACAATTGTAAGGCAATGAGTAAGTTAAATGACGGAGTAAATTAGAGAACTTGATCGTGGCAGTGTAATGGGATGCCACCTTTGTGGGAAATAAGTTCGTGAGATTGTTAATGTTTTACTAAGCCTAAATTCCGAGTGACTGATGGAATTATGAAGTGGAAATGTTGAAAGAGTGCAACTACAGAAAAGCAAAGTTTTAGGATTTAAAAAAAAAACTTAGTGAATCTAGATTCAAAACTCTGAACGGGGTAATGAAACAAAATTGCAAGTCCTTGTTGGTGGAAATTCCCGAGTGAGTTCTGAAGTTCATCCCGCGACAGTGTTAGCAGCTGGAGTCGAGAGTTACGGAACTTGGGGCTCCATGATCCTGCAACAACTCGCAAGCTGAAAGTCAATGCATAGAATGAAAAACATTGAGTCCAATAATGCAGAACTCATCATTATTGGATTCTTAATATGTAAAGAAACTGTTCTTTTGAATGATGAATCTCACTTTACAGTCTGGCAGTCAGATGAATTCGTGTGTTCTGGCAGTATAATAGTGTGGGAGTGTTTCTCATAGTTTGGCCTTCGTCTTTTAACTCCTATGGTGGTATATGGACACACTGAATCATTGCTGCA
This sequence comes from Latrodectus hesperus, assembly GCA_037975125.1. Taxonomy (NCBI): domain Eukaryota; kingdom Metazoa; phylum Arthropoda; class Arachnida; order Araneae; family Theridiidae; genus Latrodectus; species Latrodectus hesperus. The sequence goes on from CM075860.1 coordinate 50,302,336, forward strand.
ATCCAAAGATTACGGCAATATTACAGAGAAGGCTTATTTCTTTTGAAGCAGGATAGCTGCTCCATTCAAACATCGACGTTTGTACAGACGTAGTTTGAAGAAATGGGTGTTCAAAAATTGGTTGGTCTTCCCAGAGCCCTGAATCCTATAAAGCATATTTTTGACGTATTAGAACTCAAATTAAGTAGTTACAAATCAACCAACCTTATTGCAAGTATCATTACAGCTGTGATGATCGCCGGCATTTCAATTCCTATTTCCACCTATCAAAAACTAGTGGATGGTATTTCCAAACTTGTGCAGATTGTCATCTCATCGATGAAAAAGGGGCACCAACATTATATTAATATCATGCCATAGTCAATACCACTGGATGTTAGGATACTTTTGACCAGATAGTGCATATATATATATATATATATATATATATATATATATATATATATATATATATATATATATATATATATATATATATATATATATATATATATATATATATATATATATATATATATATATATATATATATATATATATATATATATATATATATATATATATATATATATATATATATATATATATATATATATGTTTGTTTGTTTGTTAAATATATTGGTTAATTATAACGGATTGAACTATTTTTTAATACAAAAGCTTCGCAGAATTTTTTCTGCGCAAATATTTTTCAAATTGTTTGGAGCAATAAGTAAATCTTACTGTAATTTGCAGAATAAATGAAATATATATGAATTAAGCATATATTTTGATAGTGCATAAATTGCGAAGAACTACACATTTTAAATAAATTTGGATAAGTTCGTTCATTTCATTTTAATTTTTATATCAAATTATGATGGATTTTAAATTCAGGAAATAACTCTTCTATTTCTATAGGGGTAGGCTTTACGGTGGTGCAATTGAAAATTTGAATTCCAGATAATCACCTGTAAGTAATATAATAGCTCTAATGATACCAAGCATTCAATATGTATTTAAAATTTTTAGATGTTATATAGATTTACTGGTTTTCAGATACATAAAAAATCACTGATTATTTCAATTAATTTACTACTTTTTATAGATATTTTTCCTTCTCCATCTTCTTCTTTGAAAAAAATATATATATAAAATTTTAGAGTGTGTAGATATAATTAAATTTATTCAATTAATCAATAATAAATTTCATGAAAATTTAATTTTATTTGTATTTTTTGTCAAAGGTTATATTATATCTAAGATTCAAGATGTTTTTTTAAAATTATTCTTCAAACTTAACTTAGATGTAAATTTATATTTGAGTAAAATAAGAAATATATTTAAATAGCTGAAACACAAACACTATGGTCAAAGAAGGGAAAAGAAAAATGTTTGAAATCTTTTGTTTACAAAATAAAGTAAACGGAATGAAGGATTTAAAAAAAGTGAATGTTAGACAGAGTTTTCTTCTATAAAAAATATGTAAAATAAAATTTAAAGTGATCTACATACTTATGCATGCTAACTGCTTCTATTTCTTTTCCAAAACATAATTTTTCTTTTTTTTGTTTTGGATTTCATTTTTAATTGTAAGCAGTCACAAAAAAGGAAATACACATTTGAAGTCTCTCTAATTATGCTTATTTTTGTTTTCGGTGAAGTAAAATAAGATTATATATTTTATGCAAACAATATAGGCTTTTACTATTTAACTTTTAATTGTTAGCACAAACTTCAATTTTGTATGAAAAGTATGTAGTTTACTCTGAAATTTCCATCTCAATTTCTCACAAACTCTTAAAATAATTTTAATTAGATTTTTAAAGATGTTAAATGTTTGCACCTGATATCATAATATAGCTATAGTTTTATTATTTTATTATGGTTTTCATCTGATTTATCAATCAAATTTTTCAAATTGTCTGTCAACTTTGATGCTTAGCCCAATTTGTTTCTGTTAAATGTTTGGAGTTTTTTCAATGCAATGAACACACATTTATATAAAAATCAAGCCAATTATGCTATAGTTCAATCATAATGATCTGTTAAAATGAAGAATAACTAGAACAACAAAATTTATGATTGTTAAAAATAACTTTATGTATGAAGAGAATAAAATGCCTTTTAAAGGACTCTTTAGAGTAGAGATCAGTTTGTCACACATCTTATCTTAACTATGATGTTCTGACATAATTATTTTGCATGATCTGATAAAGTAAAAAGATGTATATTATTGTTTGGAAAATTTAAATAATAGACAAAAAAATTAAAAATGAGATTTTAATAAATCTTTATAAGAATGTGATCAATATTTTATATAATCAATTTATAAGAAACTGGAAAATAAAATTTACTGTGGGTAAAAAAGTAAAGCAATTCAATAATTCTTCAAAATATTTTGCAGATCTCTAAATATAAATTTTATTTTGCTTCAATTTCTTTTTTTGTTTTCAAATTCTATTTATAGAAATATTTTGCTTAGTTGTTGAAAATAAGGAATTTTTTATCACATAAGGACTACTAAACATTAAAAATGTGACATAACAAATGAAAAAGCTTTAGCTATTTACAATAGTAGTTTACTAAGTAATGTTTTCTCCTCATTGAATTTTTAAGTTTTAGTTTAACATTTAAATTTTATTTTACGTATGAAGTACTTTTCCAAAAATTTGATTGTAACATATGCCATCTATTTTCTATCTTTCAATTTTTCTTTGAATTTTCTTTTCAAAATTTTAATATAAAATAACAAATTTGTTTTCATTCTATTCTATTAATATATTCATTATTTTAATTAGAGGAAATTAAGAATTTTTCTAAAAAATATACAATTATTTTATACCAGATGTAACTATATTTATAAATACGTTTTATTAGTTCCAAAATTCTATGGAATTTAACTGTCATATTCCTTGAAATAAAATTTTCTGTGACAAATGTTTATGAAATTCTTATTGATTTTCACATAATTCGCTGGATAATTAAAGCACTCAAAATTTATATCAGTTAAATAGTATTTTCCTTGAATAAAATTTCAATGTTTAAAGAGTTTTTAATAGCTTCTTACAAAAAATTGTTTATCGTGCATCTCGTCAATATATGTTAATAATCTGGGGATTTCAAAATTCTTATTTTCTATCAAGAAAAATCTTTGAATTTGTGAAATGAAAATGTGCTCATAAAAATAATACAAGATACTCAAAGCTTTTGTGTTCATACAATTACTCTTTTAAAAAGGACTAAGCATAAAATGTGTTATTTTAGCAAGGAGTTTAATAAACTATATACTGACTTTTGATAACATTTATAATATTAACTATTTTCTTCATTTCAAGACCTGAAAAAATACCAAACTTACGGAATAATTTAATTTTTGTTATATGCTGGTATGTCGAACTATTGTCTGTCATGTGAAATTATAATTCTTCCAGCAATTTCTAACATATAATGGAAAATTCAAATTTATTGATCTTACCTATGTAACAACTAACTCTTTTAATTTTTTTGAAATTGTTACACATTTGCAAAAGCTTAAATAAGTTATTGGTTTAGTTGTTGTTTCTAATCTCTCATCTAGTCTGATTCAGTCAAACCAGACCAATAAACCATTGACTTCTATGAAGTTTAATATAAAAAGTTGACAATTACGGATATTCTCTCTCTCTCTCCTAGTTCAGTCCAATTCAGTCCAAGATGTGTTAAGATCATACTTGTTCTTTCTGGCATTTAGAGTAAGGAGGAAACTTCTTAGAGCTTTCAGAATATATGATACATTTTAAGTATCCACTGATAAGTTCCGACAGACATATGTTGGCCTGCATTAATTTAGTAATTGATCTCACATTACTCCCTTAATCTTATAGTCTAATGTATGCAAAGTGTTTGTATTAAAATTTATAACTGATCCACATATCAAATGATTTTTGTAAATTATATAGAATGCACTTTCCTATTAGTTTAGTAGAATTCATTTGTTTAGTTATGATTTCAAGGAATTTTTCCAATATTTGTATTTGTATCTATAATGAGATACTATTGTTATTATCAAATGATATCAAATTATGTACACTAGATATTATATAAACTGGTAAGCTCAAGATTTTATTTTAATAGATAATTTATATAGTTGTAAATATTTCCTATCATAAATCCTTTTATTTATTTCGTTTACACTAAGGATTTGATAAAAATGCATTTATTACATTCTGAGATCTCGGAATCGCACATTTTAAATTCCATGCACGTTTGGAAAATGCGTTTGAGTATAGCAAACGATAAATTTTGAACTATGCTCTTGTTTTTTTGTGTGGTGATTTATAGTTGCATTTTGAGAAGTATTATTTTGCTGTTTACTGAAGAGAACAATTTACAAAATGTTATCAATTTACCAATAACGAATCACTTACTCTCATCCTTAAGTCAAACTATTGATCATTTGCTTAAAATTTGGAATACATTTCAAAAATATAAATAATAGACTTATTTAAGTAAATCAAAAATTTACAAATGTTTTCCAATAATACAACATCGGAAAAATATTTTTCGAAATTTTAGTATTATGCAGATAATATGAGAATATATCATATTTTAAATGTATTTTGAAATGCATTTTGAGTAGAAAATATTTTAGAAAAATTAATATATGATGGGAAAACTGACATTACTCAGTACTGTAAATATTGCCATTGAAAAAAATTCTTAATTAAGTACAATATACGAAAAATCTAATCAGACACAGTGAAAAGTTTTCTAATATTTATCAAAATTATTTTTTGAGATTCAAACTATAAATAATTGTCACTAAAAAAAGATAAAACTTCAGAAGCTAATAAAAATGGGACAGACGTAAGTGATAAGATTTTAAACTAATTATAGACGAGTTCAAAACAAAATATATGAATCGATTTTCTTTTTATTTGTTTGAATTTCTCTTATCCTTACTAAATATTTTAACATATTTCCCTTTTATAGATAATTTAATTTGAATTAACAGTTTTATTAATTTATTGCATTTATTGAGAGAATACATGGCACCGTCAATATTATTCCAATACTATTTTCCTACTATTCTACGACTGAGTTATTATGCATGATAAAAAAGAATTAGGCATTATTTCACACATTCGGCATTTTCAAAAAATGGTAAAATTATAAGATCAGTATATGTTTGAAATTTCTTTGAGATAAAGGCCTTATTGTTATTGGAAAATGGACTGAGTTGAGTAATATGATGAATAATAACGATAAGGGTTTTGTATCGGGTTTTTGTCTCATGCAGCAATATTTTCTTTGAGAAATTTATTACAAAGGTCATTAGATAAATTCAAATATTTGGGTATATTTTTTATTGAAAAATTTCAAGATGACTTGATGTGGAGGATATTGAACATTGTGATTAGAAAAGACTTAATCTTTCAAAAATATTAGTGGGCTTCTAATGATTTTGCTCAAATTCCTAACTTGGAGCACGCTTATATTTGAATTTTCTATGTAAAACCTAATTTAACCCTTAGTTATTTATTGTTATGAACAACTGATTACAGGATCAAAAAATTATTCTAATTTTTTTTAGATTTTTCAGAAACAAACTCTATGATTAATTTATTAGGACTACACTCACTGTATATAGGCAGCTCAGCACGGTTAACAGGCCTTTTAAGAGGATTATTCTAGAAAGAGCTCTTCTACTGCGAGAGAGAATACTTAAAACTGATGTTGTTTATCCCTGTGGAACTAGAATTTTCTTATTAGTGAGAGAAACATTAAAAAATAAAATGTCTTTTTGCAGGGAGTTGCTAATATTTAACACTGCTGAGCACCCAAATTACAACAACAAGAAAGACAAGAGATATCACAACAAAATTTATTTTGTAGATAACATGTTTACCAAGTATCAAATGATTAAATTTACAGACTTCTGTGAAGTGTGGTTTCTGCCAAAATCAGTAGCCAGAGTAGACGCCATTGTTGGACATCCCACGCCTCACTCCACACACCTCGGGATTGCTTCAAAGAAACTTTGGATGGGCTTTGGGGTACAGCACACCAAATGGCTTCCACACGTTGCCAAAGTTGATCTGTTGTGGCAGCTGGGGATGTAATCTGGGTCAATCGTTGAGCAACCATGGGCCACATGTTTTCTATCGGCTAAGGTTTGGAGATCAAGCCGGTCAGGAAAGCAATTCATTTAGGTGTTTGAAGAAGAACTCTTAATTGCGCCTTTTCATGCTGAAATTTGGCTGTGGACAAGCCCTGAAGGTAAGGAAGGACAACTGGATCCAAAACCTCGGAGATATAGAGCTGGTAGTTTAAAGTATCCTCAATGCGTACTAGAAGAATGCAAGAGTGATATCGAATACCGTCCCATAGCATAATACCCTGTGCTGGACAATTATGGCTCGTCAGTAAAGACAATTGTATTCCATTCTGTCCTCCACCTCCTCCTTTCATCTCACCATTTGCAGCGAAGACGTTTGTGGTTCTGCTTCTAAGGTAGACGAAGGACAAATAGACGTCTTGCGGACAACCACTCTGTAGTAAACGGCATCGAATGGTATGTGCAGACAATGGATAATGCGTTACAGACTGAATGTGCTGTGCTCTCGAAACAAAAGAATCTTTTTCTCTATTGTTTCGAGAGCACAGATAGGAGGAGAGGTAAATGTATTCTGAAGATTCGAAAATGAGTAGTTGTGCTTTCGCTGGTATTTATTATGAACTTTTTGTCTTAATTATCATAATATCATCTCTAAATCAGGTTTCAAGTAAAATTTATATTGAAAACTATTAAAAATTGTAATACTTTATTCACATAAAATTCATTTATTTCTAAACTCATCTGCTTATACGGAATTTAAAGATATTAGACTTTAATCACATCCGTTGAAATTTCATATTATATTAATTGGGGACAAAGACATTTATCTTGGCATTCGTTAATCATTAAGTATTAAATCTATTTTCATATAGCTTTTAGGTTTCTTTCATTATTATCGAAAAGTGATAGGTGCACATTAGCAATTTCCCTTTTAAACCAGTCTGAAATAAATAATAACAATTTCTTATGCTTTATTCCTCCTTAACTCAAAAGCACAGAATATGGAAGAAAGTTGAAACCTAAATTCTATTCTTTCAAGTGTTGCAGATTTTTATACATTCTTTTTGGCAGGAATCTTGGAATATGAAAGTCAGTAAAAAAATTCTATTCCTCTTCCCATATTCCATTACATTACCCGTTTTACCTGAATAAAGAGCAGATTCCAGACTGATTCGCTTTCGCATTGGTCACATGCATTTCTCCCGCAATCATTTATTCTTAAAAAAGTTAAATCCTTGGGATGAAACGTGTAATGGAGAGAGAGAGAGAGAGAGAGAGAGAGAGAGAGAGAGAAACATATCCAGTGCGTCATATTTTAATTGTGAGTCTAAATTTAAACCATTATTGCTTCTTCTTCTTCTTCTTCTTAGAATTGGGTTTGTATGTCATTGGGCACCTCTGCATTTATCAGCATTTTGTACCATTAACTCCAAACCCAATGTTTCCTAGTTCCAGTTGCTCGGGTCACCCACTTTATTAATAAAGTCCGATAACGCTTTAATGGAGTCTAGGTGTAACTCTCTAGTATGGATGATGCCTAAAGAGGTTAATCTAGGGAGGGAAAGAGCCTCGCATTCATAAATGATATGCTCTGCCGTTTCCTCTTGCGTATGACATTTCCAGCAGATAGGGTCTTGCTGAAATAGTCCCATCTGGTCAGAGAGTCAATCATACAAGGGATAGCTTCCTGACTTTCACCAGAAGATGGTTTGGAGGTCATTTCTACCTCAAGTGAAGGATTCATTATTGCCCCTTTACAAGACAGCCTCTGAGTTCACTTGTCTTTTTACGCAAGGTCAACTTCAGAGGCATCACCTGTAGATGCAGAAAGGATTGTTATTTCTTGTGTCTTTTCAGCCACAAGATAACAATTTATAAGCTCAGGTAATATAAGTCCACCCAGCATTGCCTGAGATACTGGGCAAGGCAAATTACTCTAGAAGTTTGCAGGGAACTAGAGGCTCCGTTAAGACACCAATACCGCGGTGCCAATTAGCCCTAGGCACGGAACGCATAACACCAGGGTTTACGGGAGCTGGTTCGCGGCCTCTGATTCTATATTCAAGGCTATCCTGTCATTCCTACACGTTCGGTGATCCACCGCCTACCGACGCGCCTGGTAGCTGCTCAGGCCCCAGGATTATTGCTTCATATTTTTTATTAGTAATATTTTACAAGATTTGCTGGTGGAACCATCTCATCACCATCTCTTTGCCTTTTTAAAAGCCATTCATTTTATCTAATTTTAGAAATAATTTTTTTAAATCCTATGTTTTTAATTTTTATAAATATACATATTATTTAAACTAAATATTTTATATGGTAATTTTACATTATTTTTAACTTTTTAATGGGTTGAGGAAAAAAAGAGAATGATGTCGATGTTGTGTCTGTTGCAGATTGTTCAATTGGGCCTTGCGTTATTAAAACCAACCTCAAGTATTTCGGAAGTGCTGAGTAACCTTCAATTCTTCAACTTCCTCATTTCAATTGTTCAAGCTCTTTATCCAGAATGATTTCATAACCATTTAATGTTAAACCAAATTTCATGAAATCGGTTGTAGTAAAGGTAAAAAATTACTTTATTATTTCTTAATTGCTTTCCTTATGAAGTGATGGCAGTAAAAACTAGGCCCATTTTTTGTTCTCTCGTTAGATGAAAAATATTAGAAACAGCTTTGTAGCTGTCAAGAAAACATTTGTAAGACTAACCCCCCTCAGCATTCGTTTGCAAGAAAAAAAGACTATTGAAAACCCTGTAATGGACGATAATCTTAAACAAAATTATGTAGATATTCATCTTTCGTCGAAAACAGCAACAGTCGTAAGAACTGTAACTATGCAGACAAACACATACCACAATATAAAAAAAATTGACAAAAAAAGCTAAAATATATTGAAAACTCTATATAAGAAGTTCATCATTTGTTAAGGCGAAGAAACAAGCAGACATTGAGCTCTCAGGGAATAAAAAATAGTGAGCAAATCGATGATTTTGTAAATATTTATTCAAGCAACCCATGATTCTGTATAAAGAGTCTTGGTTTCAGTTTCCTTCTTGACTTCCAACAAAAATCAGTAATCAGTAACATATTTACACAAGTTTATCTGAAAAATGTATACGGTGTGTCTAATCAAGCTATACAGGTGTAACTTTACAGTCGAACAGAAATCATGTTTCGATTCCTCCAACAAATAACACGTTCAGGTTACCCTAAACTGTACTGTTTGGTTAAAAATTTGAACTAATGACTCTAGAAGTAATAAGTAAGGGATGAAAGGTGTAGAATAAAAAAATCTGAAACAAGAAATCAACGAATATCGATCGCTTTATTGGAGCAGTAATTAGTTTCACAAGAGTTTCCTTCATTGGCAACGATGACCTTAATGACAAAAAATTTATTTTTATGAATTTTATTATAAGAAAAATGCTAGCAAGTACATACCTCTAAGTTCATTAGAAAGAAATGTTAGGGCTTATATTAGTCTAATGATCACAGTTAAATGCTCTTCCGATCATGAGATCCTGGGTTCGATACTAATCATTGCTGAACAATGGAAGATTATACTGCACCTCACCTCAACATTCTGCATGCTATCTGGGTGGGTGTTTGGGAGTTTTCATGGTTTCCACCTTGTGGCAAATGCATATGGCTCCCTAACTATAAAAATTCTCGGAAAACAATTAACACGATGGATGATGAAAATGACTTTAAAGTCCTTCCGGTATAAAACTGTCATTTAAGCTGTGACGAAAGAGAAATGATATTGCAAACAAATTGGGTTGTCCAATTCTACTTCTGGAAATGTTATTTCTTGTCAGTTTGTATTGGAAATAATGTTGCTTTAAATGTTCTTCAAAAATGGATTCTAGAAGTGTTGCTTCGATAATTGTTCAAATGAACATATGCATACAATGTAACTCTTAACATTTCTATGTTTCAAAATTTTCGTGTTGTTAAAGGTACTCCTGTAAACAGGTATGATCATTAAGTAATAGAGGGTTAATTTTCATTTACTAAGCAATATTTCACTCATTAAATTTTATTCATGTAATGTATTAGCATTACTGTGTACTGAATTTGTATGTGTAGGATATTTAAAAATGTAACATCTGAAATTCCGTACCTGAGATTAAACTTGGTTGCTTGAAGCTGTGAAAATCCAAAAATCGTTTTTAGCATATTGTGTCTAAAAATTTATTGCAGAGTTTGAAATTGTTGATGACTTTTGTGCCCTCAACACACAAACTGTACAAGAAAATTTGACAGTTTCGTGTATCACTGAATTTACTTCTTATTTGCATTGTAATCTTATCAAGTGTTTAATCAAAGCATATCACTAAATTCCATCTCAATCGTGAAAGCATTTGTATAAAGATATTATTTAAAAAAATATTACTACTAATAGAAGAAGCACAAATTTTCCTTACAGTCAAAAATATCGATTGACATTTGTATCCATTTTCATCAATGAATTTTTTAATTTTATTTTATAAAAATTACTTCGTGTTCTACCTGCGTAATATCGTTTCGGGATTTTAATTCATTTTATTATGCTGAAGCTGATGATAATAACAGTTAATTTTCGATTCAAAAATTTTATTTAATTTTGATTTATGAAGAATGTATTACAATAATTCTTTCATAAATATTATTTATTAAAAAAATTTTGATTAAAAAATAGAGCACAAAAAAATCTCATGCTTTTCAAAATGAAATCATGGTATATTTAAGAATATTTTAAATGTATGTAAAACACAAATGGCTTAAAGAAAATAAGAAAAATGTTGAAAATGTTTTTAATGAAGAAAAACGCTTGCATCAACTTTTCACTTCTAGTAATTGATTATTAACTCCTTACTATAATGTACAGAAATTTCCTAACTATAAAAGAGAAATCTTTAAAAAAATTCCTAATTATAAATACTAATCTTGAATTTCAACAATAGGGAAACCTTATAAAAATTTTTTGATTTACATTTCTTCTGGTGTGCAGTAATTAATTAGAAATTATTTTTAGTATAACATTCGGAGATACAGTTCTAAAATGATACAAATGATATCCTCGATGTATCACAATGCAAAAGTATGATGAAAGTAAGTAAATTCAAAGATGGTTTAAAAGATGTAAATTAAATACAGGGTGATTATAAAAAAACTTTGCCAACATCTGCACTTCTAGCGTCCATTCTATTTAACCGATCAAGATGATATTTCAAATATAGTTCTTTTGAGATATGCGCTCGAGATTCTGTGAATGGCAACACAGTGGCCCTCGCGGTTACAGTTATAGTGACAGAAACTCGAAATTTTCGAATGGCAACGTCTACTTTTTACCATCGCAAAATGTTCAGCACATGCAAAAACCCTAAATAGCGTTGAAACGGTACCGATATGTCTAAAAACGGACGTGTTCTGCAAACACAAAAAAGAGTTCTGAAAACCGGCCAATAAAACACGATCTGGGCGTACGCAATAAATTTGCATGTGACAGAGTCAAGAAACGAATCACAGAACGCCGGTCGCCAGATATTCAGCGTAGGAAACCTATAAAATACCAAGCGGGTATGCGAAGTCGTCATTCGGGAACTCGCACATGCCGACGATATGAGTCTTCCTAGGAAAGTTCGCGGTGAATTGATCAAACTCTATTACCAAAATGGGATGAACGCTGCGGAAGCCTTGCGTGTGTATCGCCGCAATCATCGACAACGACGCGGCCCATGTACTCTGCAAGCTCTGCGTGATTTAGTGCGGAAATTCGAAGATACAGGCTGCACCTGTGACAAACAGCGCTCCGGACGGCCAACTGTTTCTGAGGACGTTGTCATGGAAGTGCACCATACAGTGACTGCAGGACACACAGAAACCGCAAGAGGCATAGCGCGCGTGTTGGATATTCCGAACTCAACGGTCCGCAAGCTCTTGCGCTCGGTACTTCACATGTTTCCCTATCGGTTCCAGCGCGTCCAGATGTTGGAGCCGGGTGACCCACAACAACGTCTGGACTTCGCAAATGCATTTTTGTTACGATATGATGCGGATAACGACTGGCCACTTCGCATACTATGGACGGACGAGGCGCATTTCACCTTAAATGGCAGCATTAACACAAAGAATTGTGTGCACTGGGGAGAGACGAATCCTCATGCTGTGGCGCCAGTACCATTATTTGACGTCAAAGTGACTGCGTGGTGCGGCATTACAGCTACATTTGGTCTGGGCCCGTTCTTCTTTGAGGAAACGACCCCGACTGGCCCTGCAACATGTTCTGTAACGGGCCCTCGGTATGCAGCCATGCTGAAAAATTATGTCTTACCGGAGTTGCGTCGGCTGAATGCACTCAATGACATTGTTTGGATGCAAGATGGCGCACCTCCACATATAGCGAGGTCAGTTAAAAGGCTCCTGGATCAGCATTTTGGTGATCGCATCATCTCACGCTATTATCCTTTTCCGTGGCCTGTGCGATCCCCAGATCTGACGCCTATGGATTTCTGGTTTTGGGGCTATCTCAAATCCAGAGTTTATCTGTGCAATCCTCAAACATTGTCGGACTTAAATGATTCTATACGGCGTGAGATTGGAAACATCCCTCGTGCCATGTTGCGTGCAGCGACATTGTCCACCGTCTCCCGCATGCAATGCGTAATTGCCTGTGATGGCACTCATGTGGAAAATGTTTGAAATTAATAAAGATTTTTTTCTCTATGTGTTCTCATCATTGAGCAGTGTCTTGTCTCTGTCGTATGCATTATTCCTCCGTGCGCCTTGAAGAACTGTTTGTATGTGTATAACATGTCGGTTTTCGGACATATCGGTGCCGTTTCAACGCTATTTAGGGTTTTCGCATGTGCTGAACATTTTGCGATGGTAAAAAGTAGGCGTTGCCATTCGAAAATTTCGAGTTTCTGTCACTATAACTGTAAACGGCGAGGGCCACTGTGTTGCCATTCACAGAATCTCGAGCGCATATCTCAAAAGAACTATATTTGAAGTATCATCTTGATCGGTTAAATAGAATGGACGCTAGAAGTGCAGATGTTGGCAAAGTTTTTTTATAATCACCCTGTATATAAAAAGTTCTCCTTTAAGTATTATAAGAAAAATACAAAAGCATACATGTCAAAAATTAATGTTAAGTAAAATCTAGACATTAATACGGAACTGTTTTTGTTATGGTTTGTTTCTGTAATCTCTTATTGCTATGCGTTATTAAGTAAAACAATGCTAAGTGCGATGCAGAAATTCAACTGCTATACTTTTACTTTTACCAATTTCTAAATGACTCCATTTCGCTTATATTGATATACAGGATTGCCTGTAGGATACATCAAATTAAGGTAATAACTTGGAGTTGTTTTTTTTATGTTAAATAATAAAATAATTTGACAGGAATGCTAATCTTACACCGGAAGTATATTGTAAACTCTTCCGTGACACTTAATATCATCTTGCATACCTAAAGAACGTGTCAGTCACATGACCTTTCATACCTGACGTCAGTTGATCTTCTATTTCTTCTTTATAGACAATCCTGTTCTACCAAAAATGATGACCTAATTCGTATTGTAGACCAAAATGCTTTAAAAGTAAGCTATTTTGTAAATTTTTAAAAATATAAAGACTTACAACAGACTTTGTTCAAAATATTTACTTAAATTCTTCGTTTATAGTTGAGAGTTATGCAAAATATACTATAAAATATTGCTTAACATTTGGGATGAAAATTTATTCATGTTTTTAATTAAATATTTTGTATCCTTTTATTTAAATAGAAAGTTTTCATGAAATACTGTGGTAATCAAGGATTTAAAAAATGTTTTAAGGAATAAATATAGGAATAAGATATAATTAAAATCATTATTTATTAAGTGTTTTCAATAAAAAGGTGTGTTATACGTTACAAAGCGCTTAAAATGTTTAATATTATGCAGTTTGAAAAATATATAATAGTAAAATAAAAATTTCTAAGCATTTTTTGAATAAGTTAACAAGTTTAAGTGTTAATTCATGTTTCTACACTTTTGTTGTTTATTAAAAAATAAAATTAAGATGCTTTTTTCACATTTATCTTGTCATATGATTACAAACTATTCCATTTATGTAATATTTTATTGTGATTGAAATTTATAATTATTAAGTAATAATGTAAATGTTTTCACGGTTTACATTGGTTGAAAAGTAAATTTTATTTTGAAAAAAAAAGTTTTAAATAAAATGCCATGAAAATCATTCGTAAAAGTTTAAAACTATCAAACATTTCTCAAGTTCAGATTTTATGAAAAATATTTTGTATATTTGTCAAAATATTTTATTAATTCATAGAAATAATATATATACATATATATATATATATATATATATATATATATATATATATATATATATATATATATATATATATATATATATATATATATATATATATATATATATATATATATATATATATATATATATATATATATATATATATATATATATATATATATATATATATTAACGTATCTAAATTCACCAGATTTCAATTCACCAAAAAAAATGTTCATTAAATGATCATATATCACTGGAAAGGAGAAAAGATAAGAAAAGAACTGCATATCTAATGAAATTAAGGAATCTAACATCCGAACCATGAAATTAAATTTTTTTCCGACATAAAACGTTACAATAGAAATAGTTTGTTTCGATAACACCCTATTATCTACTAAATATTCAGTCTATCTATCTCGTTTACAGAACGTGCGATTGAAGTTACATTTGAAGGTAAGTTCACAAACAAGAAAAAAATTATCTACATAAACAATTCTTTTTTTTTCTTATGTTTTAATAATGAATTCTTGTCACACTAATAATTAAAAAAATGGTGAACTTAAAAGGGAAGAACAAATGAACATAATTAATTGGGGAAATGTTTCTGGTATTTTTTATTCTTTTTTTTTAAATAAATTATTTGCTTCCTAATTATAGCGAGAATATGTTTATTGTTTGTGAAGTTGAACACGTTAAATAGAGTTAATTTATATCTTCACTGAATATTTTTGAGTCTCATTTAATTTCTTGATATTTATTGATTAAAAAATATATATGAGGTTGTTGAATATATGCAAATAATTGAATATTGTATCCAAAATATTAAAATATGTAACTGTTGGAAAGTTACAAGTAAATAAATATATGCAGCGGAGGAATTAATTTTAAAGAACAAATAAAAGAATAATATGTTTTGAAGAAATTTTTTAATACTTACTGACAAATTATCGATGCATTTAAAAATTTTAAAATGTTTGAACTATTTTCTTTCCATTCCCAAACTCAATAATTCTATTACATTTTAAATCTTTCCTTTAAGAAAATAAATTTTTAAATCTTTGATACGAAATACAATATTTATCAGAGCAATTTATTTGTATATTGACACATTTTAATAGCCAATAAAATTTGTAAAAAATATCATCCAGTCTATAAAAATCTCAAAAATTAAATCAACTGCGAATTTTTTCTCCAATCGTTTGATATAAATTAAAATAGTAATTGTTGTGGTGATATTTGGAAATTTTAGAAAAATTCCAAAGAATCCCAGATTCATTTTTAATAATTGAATGACAGAGACAGGTTCAAAACAAATATAATAAAACTCAATAATTTATTTTAGCAACGTAATAACAAGAGAAATTTACATTTACAATCAAAACATTCTGGATTAAATAATTGATGAAATTCTAACTTTATATTTATTTTATGACATTTACCCAATAATATACCATAACTAAATTTGACCATATGGGAATTGAAATGAGAGATAAGAAATATCCCTTTTAATAGAAGTAGCATTGTGGCATCTCCTATCGTCAATGGCATCACCGCTCTCCGGTGTCGATGATTCTCTTTTCTTATCCACTCTCCATCCTCTACTCGGCATCTTCGCTTTGCATTTCCATCCGCTGATGTCTCCACATCACACTTGGCTTACTGCTCAGCATCTCGCTTGGCTTGCTCATTCTTCATGAGCTTTCTTCTTTCTCTCAGCTGTCTCTCTTCAGAGACTTTGTCGTCTCTTCTTCTTATCCTCATCTATTTATCAGACATCTGCAGCTCCATTCAAGAAAGTCGAGACAGGGCTCCTACTGGACAGGGCAGTTATACTCCGTTTACCACTACGATCTTTTTAGCTTCTCATTATGCTCAATTGCTCCAATCTCCAATCCTAGACTCATTTTCTCTGTGTCAGGGACTTCTGTGTCTTCTCCTTTTTTAGATGCAGTTTTTAATTCTTCATAATTCTCCTCTTAACTCCTCTTTACACCATTGGCTTTCCAAAGTTCTATAGTAGCTCCTATACTTCTATGGGATAGGTCAGAAATCTCTCCTCCTCAATCCCGACAGGTCGGATTTACATATAAAACATATCATAAAACACAAACGATCACCCCAAGACCACCCATCCATTCCGAAAGAAAAATTTATTCTTTTATTACAGTTGTATCATTGTGCGAACTTTTATTACATCCTTTCCTTTATTTTTCAACAGCATAGTTTGAAAGGAAAAGAGGAAAAACTCTTAAATTTAAGGTGACAATAAAAATATAAACATCTGTTTTCTCAGGGTTTGGTTATGTCGTTTTACACTACGACAGTGCTTACTTTAAGCAACAAAGTAATTATTGAAATAGATAAGAAGGAATATAATCCTGCATCTCATTTTATTTTAAAAATGCGATATTATTTACAAGATTTATTTTGAATGAAAATTCCATGTATGTGCTGTACTCAATTTTTTCATTTTATTTCATTAACAGTTTTGCAAAAATTTCAGATGAAAATTGAATTATTCCTAAGTAAATTAATATTTAATACTTTTCGTGACGTTTCATAGCATTAGCTTACTCACATCAGATTTTCTTTTCTCGCGCAGAAAGGTAAAATCATTTTTCTCAAGTGAAATTCAAAGTGAAATTTTAGGTGGCAAAAATACATTTGAAAGCATTTAGCGAAACAATTATTAGGAAAATAACATTCTATTTAAACTACCTGCACGGATATTGGTAAAAATTTGCAATCGGGTACAGTTTGATTTTTTTCTTTGGTGATTTTTTTACGGCAAGAAGCGCCAAGGTGTAACTGACAAGATGGCCAATGCCGCTGTATAAAAGCAATATAAAGTACTTGTGTTTCTAGAAATTAAATTTATCTCCAAAATTTAAGCCAAACCAAGGGGTATTCAAATCTACACCGAGCACTGGATATCTTTTGAGACGTATACCTTAGAGATTTTTGAATGCCATTATTGCGGCACTTGAATACAGTAAAATATTTATGATCTATTTGAACAAATATACTTGAATATTTAAATGGTTTAAGACAAATAGGCTATCTCTTATTCAGTATTAATACTCAGTCGTTCGTCAACAATGTCCGGAATCGAAACTTGAAAAAAATGTAACCTTAACTTTAAGTTATTGCCAGAAGAATGGAACTTGGTCAAGCCAAAGAAGTTATTAATAATGGTTATGAATAATTGGTTACTAAGGTGAATCAAATTAAATAGTTAGTTAATATAGTGAATCAAATTAAATAGTTTATGTTTTAAACACAGGTTGTGATTAAATATCTAAGAAAATATAAAAGTACCGTATTATAAGAATGAGTGAAATTGATTTAAAAAGTGATAATTCATTAGTGTTATTTTTTTAAAAACTACCAATTACATTCAAATTTATCATGTACTGTCTATTCAAATATTATTTCATCTTGCTATGAAACTGATGAGTTTAAATTGAAAATCATCAGTTAGATAACTGTTTATTTGTAGTAATGATTAAGGGAATAAGCTTGCTCAGATAAATTAATATTTTAAAAAAATAAAAGATAATTTAATACACCTTCCTGTAAAAAATTATCTGAATTTATTATCTTAATTTATTAAAGTATTGACATTTATTAGGATAATAAAATGAATAAATTCAGATAAATTCGATAAATAATGCTTACTTAAAAGTATTTCTTTACGAATATTATTTATGCGGAATGAATCACACACAAAATGGTATTTTAATTTTGATAATTTTTAGATGCAATAATTGGAGTAAACAAGTTATACTTTATAGTGTACATTTAAATTAATCGAAACAAGCAGTTAAGAATTTTATAGTTAATGTATTTTCATTAACTCATACAAAAATTCATACATCAATGAGACCGTACCCTATTTGTCGATATGTTTAGATTTTCACAATTATACTAAGCTATATAATCTCATTTCAATACTATTTTCTTAATTTGAAAGAAAATAATATTTCTTCACTATTATTTTCTTTCAAATTTCTTTTTCTTTATAAAAACACTCAAAAGGGATAAAATTCTAAATAAAACACTTAAGAAAAGTAAAATGATGTAATATTATATTATAACGTAAAGAGAAAGATATAAATATGGGATAAAAGTTCTGAAAATAAGTATGGAAAATTTTCGTTGATTGATAAGCATTTTTAAACAATACCTATATTATTAACTAAAAGAGACACTGATGTTTTTTCAGTTACTGTATGAATGCATTTATTGTATTTTAATTTATATTTTTAAAATAATAATAATTCAGTTTACATTTCAAAAAATAATTTTTCCTTTATATTTAGTATATTTTATGTTAGTTTTCATAATACAAATCGATTTATATTTTGAAAAATAATGCTGTGTTATTAAGACGTAAACTCTAAAATAATTAATTTTTTTAATCATATTGATAATTTATTATCTGAAAGACTAAGAAATATCACTTCTTAATAACAAATTTGGGGAAAATAATTTAAAATAATTTTATGATGGCAAAGTAACTAGAATAATTTATGCAACATTTCACAGACTGAATCTACATTGATAAATATTTTATAAATATAAATATTGTCAAATATTTCAGAGTGTTTTCTAAATTGCTGAATTTACAAAATACTTAAGTCCTCAGAAAATGATAAGTATCTAAATATCTGTTTGTAATAAAGCAATGAATTTTAATAATTCAAAACTAGTACAGTTCAGCAGGATTTTCCTGATGTACACATGAAATTTTATCCGAAAGAATTAGTAGTAAACTTATGCAAAACTTTGTGAGTTTAATCGATTTGTAACAGAATCTGAAAAGAATGAATGAATGCTGAATTCGATCATTATTTTAACTTGAATAAACATTTTCAACTACTTAAATAAGAATCTTTGAGATAAAAGTTTGCCAAAAGTTTCAACTAAACAAGTTTCAAAATTCGATTTGAATACACCATTCGAATTCAAAAGGGAACAGCAATCTAATTTTAAGTATTCGTTCTACTCATTAGTTTGACTTGCAAAGATCAACAATTGTGAACAAAGAGTTGAAATAATTTAAAGAGCCAAGTACAGTCCTTCTTGTTAACTTAGTTTGCATCTTTTATTTTTTAACGTTATTTACCGATTAAGCTCCATGTGCAAGTTTTATTTTCATTGGATGTATTTTGTTGAGTGATCAGCACTTATATTTGTTAACAGTGTTGTATTTTATCTAAAAGGGT
This sequence comes from Latrodectus hesperus, assembly GCA_037975125.1. Classification (NCBI taxonomy): domain Eukaryota; kingdom Metazoa; phylum Arthropoda; class Arachnida; order Araneae; family Theridiidae; genus Latrodectus; species Latrodectus hesperus. Next base: position 50,321,961 of record CM075860.1, read on the forward strand.
CATAATTCAAAATTATGATACAATGTCTCAAACATAATATAGTCAATGAAAAGGTTTTGATTAAAAAAACATAATTATGAAAAATATAAATAATAAAAGTTTTGCAAAATAGAATAATATTAATATAAAAATAATATAAAATATTTTTGAGGGAGCAAGATTATTAAGGTATGATAAATTTCGTAAAAAACTAATAGTATTGTAAAATAAAAATAACAGTAATTTTAATGTAAGAACTTTTTTGATAATTAATTTGACAGCCAAGAAGTAAATGCATGTGATTTTTAAAGAAAGAAAATTCACAACCAAACAAAAAGAAGTAAAATAAATATATTTTAAAGGAAATATTAGATAAAAATCAAGTTTTTAAAATTGGCATAAGAGCGGTCCAGTTTTAATTTATGATTTATTGTAGAAAAAGCTTTTTATTCGATTCATTATATGAGTATGTAACATGTTGTACATTCCAATTGTATATGCAATTTTTGTGAAGTCATTAAAATATTAAAGAGGTGCTGGATCCTTAAGTATGGTTTTTGAATATATTTTTATATTTTTATGATTCTCTAAAAATATAGAAATATTTTTAATACACGAGGTGTTTTTAAAAATTTAATAAGAAATGAAGAAAAAACTTATTTAATCTGAAGAAGTAGAACAGGAAAAGAGTTTCTTATTTACTTTAAAAATGTTGTTTAGTTGGATAAAGACACTTTCGATGAACTTCTGAGGTGTAAAACTAAACTGATCTTTGCAGAGAAAAATGTAATGGAATAAGTATTATCGCAAATTATTTCTGAGAAAAATTTGAAGATATTTATTTAAGGCAAACAAAATTGGCTTATACAGTTGAAATTCTCAATTATCTCAAGCTCCCAAGCAAAATACTTTTTGGCTCTCTGATATTTAGAGAGCTGTATTTAATTGTTTATGATTGTATGCTGTTTCCATTGCCAGCCTAAGGTAATTCGTTCACATTTTACATAAAACGAAGGATTCAGCAGAGCTCGTAATAATCAGCAATTGAAGACGCAAAACTTTCAACACAAATCCCATATGAAAATTTTGGAAATGAGTACTAAATTGAGAAGTGGAAATCTCACTATTACATCTGATAATGAAACGAGCTAGACTGAAGCTTGAATTGAAAAAATGTTATTCAGAAGAATATACTGCGCATTTTCCCATAAGAAACTCTAGAAGTTAAACTAAAGAGATAAAACATTGTCATCATCACTATCAATTGAACTGTGAGGACACATGTATGTGGTGGGGGACTTGTCATCCAATAAAAACGATGTATAATTTATTTTAAAAAGCATAAAGCATTAGTCTTATAATGCGTGATTCTTGGAAAATGCTGCTGATCTAAATGATTTTGATGAAAAGTAGATTGTGATGGCCTAAAAGCTAGAAAGGAGTGCTTCCATAACTGTATTTTTCATAACTTTTCCCGTAAATTCTTTGTGAGTTTCTAGGCCAAGTGGAAGGCTGACGGTGAGAATAGTAATGGACACCAACAAATGAATGTAAACTCATAATTAGTGATACAAGTTGTCGAAAATTGCTGTTTCTAAAATAAAATCACTGGCAAGCTCAATTAATGACCGAATACAACGTGTGGATCAAGGAATAAGTGTTTTTAAAGAAACGGAATGCTTTTGTTGGTCACTGTTGATCACCCTTCTAATTTTACACAGAAGATATGCTTTTGATATCCTGCATCGTTAATGATCTTATCTGAAATTAATGTAAAGAGAAATAATTTATTTTTGATATGTTAATTTTATTTTAATATATATGTGCATTTATAAAGTACTATTTTATATTTAATTAAAATAGATTTACTTAAATTGAAATGTGAGTTCATAACCTTAATATATTTTATTTTTAAATTAGAAAACTATAATAATTTATATGAATAAAGACTATATTAAATAAGTTAAAACAATGAAATTTTCGAAATGATATTTTGTATACTTTAACAAGGAAAATTTATAACACACATATACTGGAAAATTCAACATTTTTACATATTTTAAATCAAGTTTATCCTTTCAAATATCAAGCCACCATACAATTTGCTACCTAGTGGATTATTATATTTTTGTATTATTATATATAATTTAAACTTAATGTGATTAAAAATATAACCCTGAATATATTGTCATGAAAAAATTCATTTTTATTTCTTTGTAGTAATACGTTAAGTGATTCATAATAGAAAGTAAAAACCTCAGTGACAAATTAGTGTTTATTTTCAAATATAATTAGAAAAAAGATGAAAATAATGAATATGAAATATTTATAATCATTTACTATTTAAAATAATGTCCTTTCATAATGCAAATATTTAATAGAATCCTTCAGTGTGAAAACAATTTTATTTTATTTAATTCACTTTACTTATTTTAAATTTATTTGACAGATTTTACACAATTATACAAAAGTTTTTTAGTGGATTACTTCACATATTGGGGTGGAAGAGCATGAAAAAGCTTACTCCTTGTCCAGATCCGCTACCGAGAAGTATGTCGGTCTCTGTGGAAACTCATCTTCTGCGAAATTTCTTCCCTAGCAAAAATAATATTGAATAAGCTTTCGAAAAACAATCTTAGTAATTTTAACACTTTAAATTTTAACTAATATTCCTAGTGATAGAAAACCCTAATGATTTTATAAATCTTTTATCAGTTGAGTAAGTTTAATCAAAATGGAATATGGAAATTGTGTAAACTATGCATTGTATGCATCACTTGTTAAGAAAGACAAGGATTTAACAAGTTATTAAAATGCTAATTTCTTTGTATGTGTGAATTGCCTTGATATGTTTAAGGAATACATAAAACTCTCGTTTAAGTGCTAAACTTTCTTTGAAGCGATAAAGGTATATTTATATTTAATAAAATTTAGTTCAAAGCTAATGTTTTTATATGCGTTTATATACATAATAAGCTTATTTCAAACTAGAAGTGAAATAAAATATGCTTTAAGAATATCAAGTACAAACTCTAATTTTAGAAATTATCTATTCCCTTTAGAAAACAAATTAATTAAATATACATTTACATAATCAATTTCTTAATTAGACTGTTTTAAGAATTGTATTATAATTCTCTTGTGAATTCTCTTTCGGGTTTTCTCAAATATTTGCTTAATCGGCAATGTTCCTAGACAGAGCAAATAAAATAGACTCAGTTAATAATGTAAAAGTGACACTACTTTCTTTGTAAGACTTGATTGAAAACTTCACTTGAATTGGAGGGAAAGGTATCTTTACTCTTTTATGCGAATGCCGACTCATGGCTGAGTGGTTAGCGTTTCTGTCTCCTAAACTGTGGGTCCCGGGTTTGAATCCCGGCTCGGGCATGGATGTTTCTTTCCTTCTCTATTCTCTCTGTCCTTTTTTCTGTGATGTGGTATGAATGTGGCCCACCCTATAAACGGTTTTGTGGTGGTATGGTGTGGGTAACACTACTCGCCTCCGTGATTTGGTTCACAGGTGCCCGCTGGGTAACGATAAATAAGTAGCAGTTTTTCTGGCCTTGCTGAGGCATAGGGTTCGTCACCCAAGTGTGCCCGCCATTGGAAAAAAAATCTTTTATACGAATGGAAATGTATATTAACATTATGAAATTTATTCAAATTTCATAATGTTGATATACTTATTCAAGTTGATTTAAATTTTTTGATGTAGCTAAGCATTTGAAAGTAAATTTTTTCAAACTAGAAACTAAATTCTAATTATATAGTTCAGTAATTCTGTTAATTATGCAAAACAATTATTCTGTACATTTACTACGAGTAAAACAATATTACTTGTTTTTATAATTCGTTCATATCGATCTGTAACATTGTATTTTGAAGTTTTTGCAAATTTAAAATTTTTCTATTACTGAATTTTTGTCAGATTATCAAAATATATTTATGTATTTAATAAAATTAACACTTACTTATAATTCTTTATATTTTCAATTTGTTTTGGTCAAAAAATTGTTTCTTTTCTATATATTTGTATATATATAATAATTGTATCTTATATATACGTGTTAAAAACATGCAAAGTTTATGGTTTTTCTTTATTAAACAGTACAGAAATAACATGTTTTTTTTACCAAATATACATTTATTGCATGTTATAATATAATTTGACACTGCATAGTAGTTAATATAATTTGACACTGCATTCAATAACCACTGTTACTGTAAGAGTCGCACGAATACCATAGTATCTTGACTTCTGTTAAGGTATTTTTTAGATATTGGAGTATACTCCTACGTAAAAAGATGGAAATGCTCCTACGCAAAAAATTAAAAGAAAACAAGTTTTCACTCCTTGCATGTAGAAAAGAAATATCAACATATATTTCCTGCTTTTCAGCAGTAACTACCATCAAAACTCAGACTGAATAATTAATATCGTTTTATCACTTTAGTAGTAAGACAATCGATATTCACTCCCAAGATTGCTTTCTGTGCGGTATTCTCATGAAGATTAAGCCGTATTGTAAGTAAAACCACCTAAAATCCATATATATATATATATATATATATATATATATATATATATATATATATATATATCCATGCCATTCCACGCGCGGAAGTTGCTCATGAATAGACGCAAAATTATGATTTAGAAATCTCATTGCTTCTTTCAATAGAAACCAGCTGGTTCTTATATTGTATATAACCAACGAAAATCTGCATGTTTTTAAAATAATTATTGAAAGTTTAGACTATTTTGGGTCAGGAACTACACAGTAATTAATTAGCTTTATTTCTGATGTTATTCTACTCAAGCTTTGTTCTTTCTTCACTGAGATATAAAACACAGAATGTGCATTTTTCAAATGAAATAATTTCAATATAATTTTTTAAAATAACTTTAACAACATTCTTTAAAATTTGCTTTTTGTAATTTCAGGTATTCAATATCTTAGTAAAAATACATTTTTCTCATAATTAAATTTGTTACCAAATAATCTTATGAGCCATGCACTTATTTTTAAGTGATAATTTTTTGGAAAAAAGGGAGAAAAAGTAATTTTGGAAATAAAAGTAGATCATGATTTATAGTGAATACCAAAACTGAACAATCAGAATTGAACCATCATGTTGTTTTGAGATGAATTATAAATTTATGAAATATCTCTCCTTCCCACATCAGCACTTAAACTTAAGCAGCACTTAAACTGCCTATGTGAGCTATATAATTTGTTTTAGTTATAGAAATTTGTGTTTTTATTGTATGTTGTATAATATCCTTTTCTCTCTCTCTGTGTGTGTGTCTTGCCGAAGAAATCTTATTTTAAATTTTTAAATTACGTACAAAAAGCGATAATTAAATAAGAATTTTTTATTATTATAATCTGTTTGCATCTGTCTATAAGAAACAAACTTAAGAAAATAGTTACATAATAGCTCATGTTTATTTGATGCACAGGGTATTTAGATTTTCATAAGATTTGACAAATTATAGAAAAATCAAAATCTCCAATTAATGTTCTTTGTTTCTGAATACATTGTACTTTATTTCATTTCACATTATTTCTTTTTGTAATGACTTATTTTCTTACTGAAATCCAACCAATTAAGGAATTTTACTCTGGTTCATCTAATGATCTTCAACATAGTACGAGGTTGATCTGATAGAAGCATTTTATACAATGGGACACTCAGAGGATATGCCATCGTAATTTCAAATGATGTTGGTTTCCGTGATTTGGAAGCAAAGATCAAGCAGAATTATCCTACGGCTTGACAGGTATCTTTTCACATGGAAGAAATTGATGCTTCATGGTGCTCTGATTAAAAACGAAAGATGCTCCCAATTGACTTAATTCGCATAGCCAAGGCATAGCGAGCTTGGCTTGCCCAAGTGTCATTAGTAACAACAACAACAACAATAAATAGTTAAGCTTAATCAAGAATGAAAGATAACTTTTAAATTTAAAGTAGATATTAAAAATAGCCGTAATGAATATAAATATTATTCATCACCAAACTTTATGGACATTTTTAAAATAAACGTATTAAGTGAAACATGTTTTTATTCTTCTTTTGCATGAGTTTTTATTATTTCAGAAAAATATGAATACTTGCATACGAAAATGAATACATAAAATAGTTAGGATATCTAGCTACACACTGCATACGTTTCACTTTGAGAAGAAGACAACTGAAGACGAAAAGTGGGCAATTGCTTATGCGTTTCCTATACGTTCATGTAAACGAAAATTGAATGCATAAAAAGAAAAGTTTTTTTATCAGAAATTTATATTTATATGCAATTCTAATTTTTTTCCATTTCATTTCAGTATGCAAATGATTATAACTAATTTATCAAGGATTACAATGCACATTTTAAATTTGAATCGTAACTCATTTTTATTTTTGATTTCCTTCTTGAAAGAAAGTAGGTAATTTCATCCACGAGAACCTAATGACGTCATGTGCAAGTATCTAATTAGCTGCGTAAAAGGAAAGTCTAGTATTCACTCACAGACGCTGGAATATAAATTATTTCAATAACTTTTGAAGCTGTTAACAGCTTAGAACTGATTGACACATCTTTCTGATAAAAAAACGGAATTAGTTATTTCAAGTTGTCTTTATTTTTTAGCATATTTTGGTGATGGTTCCTTACAGATATCGAAGTTAAATGCTTTCAAACTTTTTTTCGTCAATGCTTTTCATTTGAATGTTACAATAACAATATTCTCATTTCATCAAAATTATTTTTGGTCATTTCATCTAAGAATTAGTGTTATATAAGCATTATGCGATCGTTTGATCATTTATGAATAATAAGGTTTCAGAGGAAGAAAAACTTAGTTAATAAGTAAATGAATTTTTAATTCCAATGCTGTAATTTTATATGAACTTGATTTTATCGTTTATATATCTCATGATAACTTATGAAATTTAAAATAAAATAGCTTTTCTTAAGGTGAAAGATAATATTTGGGTTAAAAATGTCATCTGTATAATAAAAGATTAAACGCTTATCAGTTGTTAGTATCATAAATTAAGTTTAAATTTCAATGTAAATGTTTTAAAGCAACTATTTATTTTATCTTCAAAATTTTACAGAAGTTCTATACTAATGAAAAGTAAACTTTGGTGTCTATTATGTGAAATCACTTTGGCGGCCTGGGCTGCACCAATCACTGCTACAAACTAAATGTCCAAGTAATATGACATCCTTGATCTTCAGCTTTCTGGAAACCACCACAGTTCTCACCACAGTTCATGATGGAGGATGGTAATAATTCCATACACCAAGGGATGCCCACAGGGATCTGTTGATGGCTCCATCCCATGGAACGTTTTCTTTAATGAATTATTAATATCATCTTGGCCAGAACATACCAAAGTAATTGCCCTTGCCGACGACACTTTATTAATAGTTAAAGGCAATACAAAAGCATCCCTAATATCACGTTGCAATGAATCTTTGCAACATTTTTCCAAATACTGTAGCAAATTTAAGCTCACAATTTCTCTTCCTTAAGCGCAAGTCCTGCGACAGGAAAGAAAACCCTTAAAATCAAATCCCAAAATAACCTTACAAAATACTAACCTAAAGCATACTAATACACTAAAATATCTCTGAGTAACAATAGATAGCAAAATGTCCTTCCTACCACATGTCAGGCAGCTAAAGGAAAGTATGATACCAATAGTTCAGCGATTCCGCTCCATGATCACTAGAAATTGGGGCATTAAAGGTAAAATAACTAAAGCTATTTAACATCTCTGTCATGGAGAAAACGGTGACTTATAGCACATCCTTGTGGACTCTACATATGACTGATAGGAAGAAGTGACAATTAGACATCCTACAGCGCTACTTCACATTATTAATTACGAGAAAATTCAGGACCATGTCCACATTTGCCCTCAACATACTGGAAAGCCTGCCGCTAATTCACCTTACTTGCATCCAGCTAGCACATAAAACTAGGGTACTGCAACTGCAAGAAAATACTGTGCTGGGAGACCAAAACCTCAGTGACTCTGACTACGAATATCTAGTGCATAAGGACTGTGTCCATCCCTCGAGAAGACTTAAGGGGATACATGTCCACAATCTGCCCTCCAAACCACCGTCAACAGCACAAGGCCAAATCAAACTAACCACGCCTTACAATACCTATACGGATGAATCACATACTGAAGGTAAAACAGGTGCTGCCCTAATAACTTATCATGAGGACAAACAATTTCAAGAATACAAAATTAAGCTGAGGAATAAGAACTCAGTCTTTCAGGTAGTGGCCATAGCCATTTTTGAAGCTGATAACATTATTGACGTACAAGGCCTCAGATTTGTAATCATTTGGTTTGATAACTCATCAACGTTGCATGCCTTAACCCACTACACACATCACCAATTATACATGCCATACAGGGAAAATTAGCAGCTGCAACTTCGCAAATCAACTTAAGTTGGATTAAAGCGCATCGAGGTGATGTTGGAAATTAGTGCGTAGACATCGCTGCAAAAAAGCTACGAAAATTAATGAATCAGAAGCATTGGTGATTCCGTATCCAATATCCTCCCTTATCAAACAACTGAAACACTTCATACTTCAGAAATGGAACTCCCTGTGGGACAAACCAACAGCAGGCCGAACGATCAAACATCTACTCTTAGAAGTCTGCAGCAAGCTGACGTATGACAATTCGTACCTAAACTAGTTGCTAACGTTTCACGGCCCATTTCCACAGTTCTTCCACAGATTCGGAAAGGCAGCTTCATGCACCTGTATCTGTGGAACCCAAGGGATCCTTTCCACTATGTCCTAGAGTGTCCAGAGACTGAGAAATACTACATAAAAAAGAACTTCTAACAGATCAACATAGAGATTCTGAGATTTTGCATGAATGATCGTCACCGTAGATTACACCTCACAAAGCTCATGATTCATCTCAACAAACGAGGACTGGAACTTTGTCGAGATACAGGCCATGCTCCCGCAGACAATCTAGGATTTTCCATAGGCTAGTCAGAAAACTATTCTTAAAGTAAATCTTTTCCATCACTAGTAATGATGATTAACATTTTTTTATGAAATTATTGAAATTTATGAATAATATATTTCGAATTGTATGAACTTCTCGAACATTATGAGCCCACTTTTGAACTATAAAATCTTTTTGAATCCTATACACTTTTAGAATCTTAGAAACCTTTTAAAATTTTTGAACCTAAAATGCTTTTAAAAGCTAAGGTATTTATTAAACTTATATAAATTCCTCGCCTGTATGTAGTTATCATCTTTCTTATCATTTTTATCCTTTCCTATCTATAAAATTACTTTTAATGTATACAATGTATTTAAAGTCATAACTGCTCTACAAATTGTTAACTGTCTTTTCATTGACTGTAAATTATTTCTTCATTGATTGTTATATGTGTCATTATGTCAAATTTTGTTTTTGACTCTGAAAAAATATTTAATGCTATTGCATGATGTTTAACAGGGCTTAAAGCCCCTTAAAATGTATTGTAACTTCTTTCTACCAATTTGTAAACACAATTTGATTGCCTTTATAAATGCCACGATGGTGGTGCCATCATTGAGGTGTGGAGCACACTAAGTGTTGGGGAGACGGCACCCGTTAACCTTACTGTACAGTCCTGAGTATCCCCACACTATTATGTAGGTATGTCTATTACGTGAATGCTACGTCATATTATAGAAAGTATAACTTTAGTAAAAGATAACTGACAAAGTAACCATTCGTGAGATATTATATTTGAAAATATTAGTTTGCTTAAAATTTGGATCTTGTGATTTCTTTTATCTGAATAAATTTAATTTCATAAAAAGTACTTTTAATAGTGAGAAAAACCAAAACTGTTAAATATTTATTTATTTTTCATTGCAAAACAATTTTATCTCATTCATGACTTAAAATGCTGCTGCTGTTGCTAATCCCAGATTGCTTAGCAAATCAATAGACAATCTCCGGGAATCGAAAAATATACAGAAAGTCTAAAAACAATAAAAATAACTGAAGGACCTCGCCCTTTTTAAAAATCCAAGTAAACTAAAATAATGGGCAGTGTCACCCTGTCAGCTCCACACCAATGACACTCTGGGAAGATCTTCTGTTCCTGCTAGGAAGTGAGTGCTCTGACATGGAAATTTATGAAGTGCGAGCAAACCGTTTGTTATTTGCTAAGCAAAAGTCGAAAAGATCAACATGGTTTTGTTGCACCACAAATGAGTGCAAGAAATCTTCCAAATCGTTTTAATTCCACACTCCTAACTGAGGAGATCTCGCTTTATGTAAGTACTAAAAATGTCAAACGAAATTTGCGATAACAGTTCATATTTAAAAAGTATCTCCATTGACACCTCACGAATTGGCTTTTAAGTTATACTAAATAAAACAAGGTTTGTTTTTCTGATTTAAATATTTTCTGTTCTTTATTCTCAACTGAAGAGATTTATTACATTTATCGAATGATAATATAATTATACATAAACTTATATTAACATAATTTCGTACGCCTAAACACATTTGAGATACATATTCAGCTCAATTTTAAGGAAAGTTTATAAAAGAAATAATAACTTCTTTTTACATAATAAAAGCACTATAATGGCATTAATTTTTAAAATCCGTAAAACAGAAATAGTTAGTTATTCATCATTATTCGCAAAGTTTTATATCTCAGCTACATAATATTTTTCATACCTCACTCAGATCTGTGACTGAACCATATATTATTAATCTGAAAATTTTATAACCTTTTATTTCCTAAAATGTTTTTATGACATAAATATAAGAAACATTAAAATTCTTAAAGACTTTTTATTCTAAACGAAAACGAAATAAATATATACCAAATGTGTTGACTCAATAATTCAGATCATTTAGTTTCATAATAGTTTAATGTGAAAATTTCTCTGCAGTGAAGTCAAATTGCCTTAAGAATCAGAAAAAATGAAATATTTGTGTATACATTTAAGAGAAAAATTAATCCACACTTTAATATTTTCTTTTATTTCCCGAATCTTCATTTGTATGGAAATATATATTTTTACAAACGGGCGTAACTGATTTTTAAGATTACAACTACTTCTTTCCCTGTGCTATTTAAAAATGAATAGCTCTTAAATAAAATGAAAATCCAAACATTATAATTTTATGTATTTTTAAACATAAGATCACCTGACGTTTCTTTTTAATATTTGTATATTACTTACGCATAGAGTATTTAAACACTGATTAAATCGCTTAGTGTTATAAATTCCATCAATTCCTTTAATAAATGAAGATATCTTTAATTTTTGGTTAAATTTATCGCCTGTTATCTTACGTATAACATAATTAAGTAACCACCGGCTTACAGAAAATTAGGCTTCATGATTTTTTCTTGTCAGAAATTATCTATAATGTTTTGTTTTTATTACTTTCTGAGAATGAAAGTGCTCATTTATTTCGACAATGATGAAGCAAGTAGTAGATAGTAACAGCTGGGGAGAATCTCATCAACTAATATTAGGCAAATGAATCGAGTGCAAAAGCAGTAGAAACAGCAGCCTTTTTCCCTGAAGCAAAATTAAAAGCTCGTAATTTTTCGAGCGTTGACATAATTTATTAAATAGATTTTTCCGGTGAAGAGCCAATTACTGATAATACAGAAAATTAATGACGCTTGACGAACACGCAGCGTTTTTTTAACTAATGGCTTTTGAAATAATTGATTAAGTCATTTATACTATTAGCAATAAATGTTAATCTTTATAGAAATAAGAACCATTTTAACAGCGAATAAATGAATTTCTGCAATAATATTAGGACTTCACTATTATTCATTAAGTATAATAATTAAAAAAAATTATTTTAGATATATTGACAAACTGGCACAGAATTTTTTTAATTGTATAATTGGTAAGTAATAATATTAATACATTTATAAATAAAATATATCATTGCTAAAATTTTTACAGATTCATAGTAGATGACACTTCTTACTTTCTTATACGTTATATAGCTTTTCTAATATTTAATGTATAAAATACACTTTTTGTAAAAATCCCAAATTTGAAACCACTTTACTTTTATATTTACACAAATATAAAATTTCCTGAATGTTTTAATACACAAAACAAATACAATTTTTTATATCAGTAGTTGTTTTAGGAGCTGAAGAATCAGTACTTTGGTCATCAGTTTCAAAGTGTATTGGTTCGATTCTTACTAAATACTATATTTTAGTAGTTTGGTGTTTATTTTAAACTGCAGTCACCTATCCATTATAGTAAAAGCATAGATAGGAACAAAATATTCCTATTCACTGAAAGAGATAGAGAGAGATCAAAATTTTATTTATCTTTATAATATAAGATCTGCCAATGCCCACGATTAGAGCAAAAAGTTCAAAATTATTGATTCTGTCTAACTTTGGGTACTTAAACTTATGAATTTTTAGTAATTAATCCAAATTTAGTATAAGCACTATTAAATCCCTTGTAAACAGTATTAAAACTTTCTGATACTTAATGTTCTTCCTGCAGTTATTCTTTTTTGACGCATCTACATTCTTCATAAAGGTAAAAAAGTTTGATATTTTCTCCATACGTTTGTTTGCTGAGTAGTTCCTTTCCTAAATTTTTTTTATCAATATTTAAGTGCAAATTAAAACTATTAATAAATCTATAAGGCTGTTAGTATCTTGGTGAAAGTAAAGATTATATATCTATTAAGTTGAGGAAATTTATTTTATTAATAATTATTTATAGAGCTTCATATAGCTTTTTCTTTTTGTTCGTCATTTGTGACATTGTCATTTTTGTCTTTTACAAAAGTTTAAAATGTGACATATTTTGTAAAGAATAAATTATTTTTTGATTTTCGAAAATGAAATGTATTTTAATTATAATAAAAAGACATATCGTTTTCTTTTTTGTATTAAAGCTATACTATTTTAATAATTAACATAGCCTACATAACTTAACATTTTACGTTTAATAATTATGTGAATATTGTTCTTAGAATCATTTGTTCGTTTATCTTGCAAGGCAATCATTATTAAATCGACATTTAATGAAAATTTTTGATCGAAGAACTTCTTTATTTTTTTCTCCTGTAGCATTGAATAATTTATTTGAATAACCTCATACGAAAAAATTTAATTCTGAGTTCACCAGACTTATAATTTATATGTTAAGTAAAGAGAGACACTTACTTTGTGAAAAATACATTGATCAATAACTACATTCTATTTTTCAGGAACAAGCATAATATTGTGTGTTTCAAAGTTTGTAAATATTTCTTTGTATTCGTCTTGAGACATCTCAGACAGATCCGAACTCAGATTTTGGGACAAAAATCCAGTGATATAGGCTTACGATAAGAACGGTTTTTCCAGTGATTTGGCAACTTGGCGACCAATTGGCAACTTTGTAACCACTTGACGAGATTTAGCGAGAAATAGAGAGCAAGAGATTTGACGAGATTTAGAGAGAGTTCTGGAAACTTCCACTACCTAAGCTCTAGGGCCATTACTGAGCGAGATGGCCTGGAAGCTTCCAGAACCTTGGAGAAAGATCTAGGCTTTCATGGCAAATAAGCTATAAATACACCGTTCACTGGATCGAGCCAGTTTCTGAGTTTCCAGCAGCAGTGATAAGCTAGGGTATACGAGCTGTTTGCCTGAGTTATTTGAAGACCTCTGTTTTTGGGAGCTGTTTACCGTTGAATCAGTTGAATTGATACTGTATAATTGTGATTCGTAAATGCTTTAACTGCTGGGTTTTTCCGGCATCTTTTAGAAAGTTCTACAAATAAAAAATCCTGTGATTGTTGAGAGTTTATTTTATCGATTGTCAATCAACACGAACACCGAAGCTTGGATACAATATTCATTGAATAGGCGTTAAGTTTAATTAGGAATTATTTAGACACAATTGAAATATAAAGATTTTCACTCTCTTTTTCTTAAAGAATGTTCTTCTTTGGCATGTTTTAAATGAGTCTTGTGAGTAAATCTTCTTAGAATTGGAAATCAGAATTTATGAAAAGAAAAGAATTACATTTCGCATTCACAGATTATTTTACTCGTTTCTCTGTTATAATTAAATAAAACTCTTTAACACTTTTATCTCCATAATCATTCTGTTTACATATCATAGTTTGAATCGATTACATTTTTGTGAGGGTATAAACTATATTTTAAAATAAGATTTTAGTGACGAAATTTTCAAAAATATTAAAAAATATCCATTATCATGAATATTGTACGATTTTTGCAACTTCATTCGAATATTATTTTTAACTTAGATTGAAATTTTGTTTCTTTCCGATGCTAGATCATAAATTATATAAATATCTGTATGAGACTTTTTTTGCAGATGTACATCAATTTTAGCAAAAGGAAACGCAAAGTAACACAAAACTGAGAAAATGTGGTTCACAATTTTTGATGCTCTTTCAAAATAGTTTGTTTAAAATAGTTTTTATGAAATCTTTTCAAATTCTTTGAATTTACGGAATGATGCTTATTTATTAAGAATTTTTTATTTCTTTAAAAAATATAAATGCTTATTAATTTCTTTTTATATACCTTTAAAATTTTCTTTCTCATGATTTATTTATATTAAAATTAAGTCTTCTGGAAGTAGTTTTTATGGGATTTCATTCAGTAGCTAAAAAAGGACTATCCTCTTTAAACTATTTAGTTAATAATTCCATACAAAAGTGTTTGTGGTTCCTTATTTTATTTTAATAAATATGTTAATTTGACAAAACAGTAACACAGGAAATTTGTCTAACCCAAGACTTTTTCATAAAAGTTCTGACAATATAAAAATTATATAGCTTTGCATTAAAAACACAAATAAATTATTTTTTGCTATAAATTATTGTTGAAATTCGTTAAACGAACAAGAATCCATGAATCACAAAAGAAATATTTTATGAAGCAAGTAACAAAGAAAGAAATTCTACATATACTAAAATAAGAGAACAGAACATGGTGTATTTATAGATTTTGGATGGCTTGAACACAACCACCAATCAGAAGGCAGCGCAGCAGACGATTGCGGACGTCTTAGAAGACTACAGTTTTACAAACGAAAAGAGACTTACTTTGTGTTTCTTTGCGATTACTTGCATTATATTATTTACAACAATTATATTCTAATTTTTATAAAAAAATTAAATATAATATAATATTTACTAACTAAAGCAGATTAAATAATTTAATAAATACATTTAAATTAAATCCAAGCGTATAGACATTTATTTAAATATTGAATATTATTTACAGAAAAAATTGATGAAGAGTTATACATGGGGAGAAAAATTTTAAGCTATCTTAAAATAAAGCAGCACATTTAAACCCAGCTAATTGATTAAATTTAACTGAAACTAAAACAATCTTCATAAATGTAACAAGAGATTCATCAAATTAAAATACTTTTTTTATTTCTAACGACAGATTATGAACAGTTACAGCAAAAAAGATAAGAGTAACGAAGAAAAAAACAGTTGCAACGGAGACCATTGTCTCTTTTCTCCCAGTAACGCTCTGTGAGCAAAATCTTGCGCATAGCAGAACAATGCGGAAGATGCTTGGAGTCCATCACCTCTCCAGAGCTGCTCAGAGTGCTTATTGGAGAAGGAACAATTTTGAATCTGTAGACATGATTTAAAAGGCAGTCATGTCCAGTGGCAAGGCGGAATTCAATGACCTCTCTTGACCTTGAGCCGTTACACAAATTTGAGACAGCATTCTTCCAGGATTTTCAAGAAATACGATGACAGAGTTCTTGAGCTCGTATTTTAATAGATTTTTTTAAAAGATTTTAATAATTTGGAAGGGCATTGGATGAGAAATGCTCTGCGTGATTAAAAAAAAATTTATCCAGGAAATCGGCTATTTTATTACCTGGAACATCACAGTGAGCAGGAACACATTGGAGGAATATAGTTTTGCCAAGTTATTCAGATAAAAAAGGCAATCCAATCCATCCTGCGTTATTGGGAATCACAGAGGATAATTGCTCTTGTGAATTTGAAATTTAAATTTTAGAGGCATTAAAATTTGAGAAAATATAATGTATTTATGTATGTATGCGTGTGTATGTAACTATATCATATGCATGCTGCTCACATATTACAGAATAGTTAGTCCTATTTCGCTTAGTTGGAATGAATAATAGCAAAAGGAATGTAATGAAAATTACTATTTTTAGCAATGTTTACTTTTCACTGTGTTTTATCTCTCTTTAATTTTATTAATATCACTAAAATTTATGTATAAAATTAATTAAATGAATTCATTGATTTTGCGAATGAAATACCTTTTAAAAATTTTATCACTTAGAGAATTCTAATTCTTACAAATTTGAAAAGTTTCTAGACGATATGTAGATAAATACAAGTCTTTTAATAAGGAGTAAGAGATTCAACAAAGAGATAAATGAGAATTTCGATTTAAGAAAATCCTATTGAAAATGCTAGAAGAATGGGGAAAAATTATGGATTATATACCTTTCCATGAAAAGTATATTATTTCTCAATAAAGTCAATAACTACTAATTGCTGAACACTGAAAAGCTGTGTCAACTAAATAAGTTATCAAAATTATTTTACAATAAGTTAACTGGTCAAATAAATACATTTTCTTTTTCTTCCTACCATTTTGGAATTTCTGGAAAATAGTTTGGAAGATATCGAAAACTTTTTCATTTATCCAGTTTTATAGTGCTCATATATTTTTTTAAAAAAATTAAGTAAATGGATAGATTAAGCATGAAATATGTTATTACAGAAATTGGCAATTATAACTTTAAAAGAAAAAAATAAAGTGGGTTGCAACATACATAAAAAACTTCGGACATATATATCTTCGGAAGGAAGATACAGAATCATTTTAATAAAACTTAATTTCGGGTATTTAATCCATTATTTATTTACAAAAATTTAAATCCCGATTAAAATATGCAATAGCTATGATATGAATATATGGTGATAAATTTGAAATAAAATTAGAAAGAGTGTGAATAGTTAGAAAAATATTAAAGTATGTAAGGAGGCGGTGGTAGAAATAACATATTCTTAATATCTCAACAAATATATGATATTTGGATATAAAATACTAAGTGTTTTGTTCTACTTAGACAATTATAGTTTCCAAAGTTATTATCACTACAAATAAAATTCAATTTAAAACCAATAAATTTCAGTTTTAATGATGAATTTAACTGACAAAAATGCTTTGGAGCACAGTTTGTGATAAAAACTATAATATTTTTCCTAATTATTTTTAAATCCTACAAGAAATGCAACATGAAAACAGGCACTGCATAATTTTTAAAATGCTAAAATTAGTAAAAATTTTGCAGCATTTCTAAAAAAATAAATTTAGTTGGTTGAATTAGCGAAATACTCTTGTGAAATTATTTAATTAGCCTCACTCTCCTAAGCATATATATGAAGTTATAGATTTTGAAGATATGAATTTTTTATTTGGTTTCTTACCTCTAAATATTGTTGCTTTATTATAACTTTAGTGTGTGTAAAATTAATAAAGAGTATGCATTAAAAATGCTTGAAATATCCTACTATAAAAATAATGATAATAGCTTGTTTATTTTTAGAATTCTGAAGAAAAGTTCTCTAATTCATATATAGAATATTTTAGTTCATATTCATGCACAGAATAAATAAATTACATTCTTTTAATTTTCAGTTGATTATTTTTGAGTAATAAGTTACTTTAAGGAGCAACTATAAATATAATAATCTCTTATCAATTTATCTAATTAAATCTAACAAATTTCATAGTAAAATAATTAATTGATATCTATTTTTGTCATAAATATCTTCAATTAATGATTTCAGAGTAAGTTTTTCTAGGAATAAAATTTAGTAAGAAATTAAAATATGAAATTAGCAATTATATGTGAATAAATAATTTTTATCAATATCATTTTCTTAAAAACGCTGGTTTCGAATGAAATTGTAAAATAAATGCTAGACAAAAAAATTATTTTAATTTAGAAAATATTGAAGGAAATATAAATCTTACTTTATGATTATTTTTCATTTAATATTTGAATAGATTTGGATATAATCATTTTATAATAAAATGACATATGTGTAGTTTTGTCATGCAGTACACTTGAGCTTCGCAACACAATTTAAGTTATATATTCTATAGAAAATATATTTTACACTAATAGAATCATATGTAAGAGAATAGGAATAGGAAATAATCAAATTTTGAGAGCAGTTTTTTTTTTCATGAAAATAAAATTCTTTATTGCAAATGTAATCTGAAATAGAAACAGACATATTCCTTAAAAATGTAACTTCAAAGTCTTATAGAAAAGAAAAATACACAATGAAAGGGAAAGCTAAAGAAGAAAAAAATGTAAATAATTTGAGAAA
The DNA here is from genome assembly GCA_037975125.1 of Latrodectus hesperus. Taxonomy (NCBI): domain Eukaryota; kingdom Metazoa; phylum Arthropoda; class Arachnida; order Araneae; family Theridiidae; genus Latrodectus; species Latrodectus hesperus. Next base: position 50,340,384 of record CM075860.1, read on the forward strand.
TATATTTCACGAGAAAAATAAAATAGGAAATATTTTAGTTAATTCCTCAGAACTAAATATTACTTAAAACAATTTCGATGAGATGAAATGAAAGAATATGTACGAAATCTCTTTCTATAATATCACTTTTTCAGAATGAAACTCTATTATTTATCTTTTGATTCATATAGAAAAAAAGATTTTCCAATTATTAAAACTTAATTTGGTTAAGTTATATTTCTTTTTTAGTTATCTTGATTTTGTTGTATTTTCACTAGGAAATTGTGTCACAATAACAGAAATCATAATTTAATTAAAAATGAAAAAAAACGCAAAATTGGAAAGAATAAAAGAATGATAAATTAATTTTGTCGTGAAAAAGATTAACTATTAATCTTTAATTATTAATCTTAAAAATTAACTATCAATGCATTTTCACAATAAATTACGTATTCCAACACAAAATTAATTTTACTCAACATTAAAAATGCCCCCAATATATAACTGTTAAATAATGTTTATTAGTTTATAGGCTATATAATACAAATTAATTAATACTTATTTTTTAAATATTAATTAAATAAATATATAATTTAATTAATATTTACTTTTTTAAAAATAAAAACAGGTATATATTTTAGTACACTTTAATCACTTTGTATTTTTAAATGTATCACTTTATATTTTTAAAATAATAAAATTTTAAGAAATTTGTCTAAATAATTTAAACTAATAAATTAAAAGCATATTATTTATGCTAATAAACTAATAAGGAGTGTATATATAATAAAACTTAATACTTCTTCATAACAAATTTCATATTCCGAAAGAAAATTAATTTGAAAAATATGTAAATTATTTTCCTTTTATTTTTTACTAAGAAACATTGGGAATTTTGTTGAAAAACGAATTGATGTGTTCATTTTTTCATAAAAAGTTATATCACTTTTAGTATGTAACTGTATATTTTTAATAAGTGATATCTAGACAATAGTGTAATAAAAAGTCAAGTTCTAGTAATATGATAATTAATCTAGTTTTTAATCAGTAAAATTTGTTTATTTTGCATTTTGTGGACATCAGTATCAAAGTTAGATGTTTCATTCATTTAGAATTTCATTATAATCTATTTTATTAAAGAAAATGGTATTTTTATTTTATCATTTGAAAAATTGATTTTTCTTTACATACTTATTTGAATTAATTTTCTCTTGTTGATAATTTTATCCAGGAAATTAAGTAAATACTAAATTATTAATAAAAGTTTACTAGTTATTAATCACTACATTTAAATATTTTTTAATATTGAAAAAATCACATTTATTTCTCTCTACAAGAAACCTTAAAAACTCTATTTCTAAGAAAATTATAGTGAAGTGTTTATTTATCCAAGACTCAAAAAATGCTATTAAGATAATAAATAAAAAGAGTTTTCGCTTGCACATTTGGGAAATTAATAGAAGCATTTACATAAATCTGAACTTATAAGGTGATCTGAAAGTCTTGTTCATAGATTCATATATTTTTTTAAAAAAATTTTATAAATTTAAACATCCCTTTAATTTATTTATTAACTTTTAACCAAAAATAAAATTTAAAAAATCATTTAGTGTGATTAACCTTAGGGGATAATCTCCAGTGTTTGTCAACTAATTGCTTCTGACCTTTAATTTAGTATGAATCAAAATTTGTGTAACCAAAATTTAATTTCAGCATGCTTAAAAAATCTTCACTAAATACAAATATTTATCTTTATTCTCCTTAACCTAAGAAGTACTTCACATTTTGTGAAATTTTTCAATTGAAAAAGTTATTTGGCGATAATCTTAAATTATAATGATAAGATAAGAAAACTAACAAAAAAACTTTTTTGTATTTACCTTAAGAATAAAACACTCTGGAATCGTTTGAAAACTGTGAAAAAACGAGTAAAAATGTAAAAAAGATTAAATAAAGCTAATCTAAAGACACAAATAGGAGTTAAAGATAAAAGAAAACGCTTTTCAATGAAGTCAAAGGAAAAATACCTCTTTCTGACATATATAGTTGATTAGAGATAATTTCTTTCTCATTAATTAATTAAAGCACATATAAGGAATATTCTTTATTTTTTATATAAGTAAATTTAAAAGACATTTCATAAACATGTAAATAATATATGTCATTAAATCATTTATATTTATGTTGGTTTTAATGGGAATGATTTTCAGAGTAACATTTTTATGAAGCGAAGTGTTTGTCAAAAAAGTATGACGTGAAACAATTAATTTGTTTTTCATATGATTTTAGGTTTTTAGAAATTAGCTTATATTATAAAAAATTCTATGCATATTTCATGACTTGGATATTTATTGCTTTGATAGCATAGAAATTTTGCTAAAAAATATTTATTCTGATCTTTTATAATAAACAAAATAGTTTACAAATATAAAAAAAATTGAATCATTTTATGAAAACTATCAAGAATTAGAAAAGTTCTGCCGTTTTTAGATGAGGAAAACTGCAAATGCTGCAATCAACATGTGTTAGTTAGAATAAAGCTATCTTCAATATTTTTAGACTGGTAATATAAAAGACTTGCTAATGAGGTAGTTTTATAGGTTCCGATTTTGTTTGCGAATCCAAAAATGGATTTAATATTGACAGTAAACAAAAAAGTTACTAGATAATTTTTATTATATGAGTACAAACTGGCCTCAAATTCTGCTGAGGTCTGACAAAAAATTAGCGTGTCTTTCGGAATCGATGCAGTAATTAAACGTAACACGCAAAGGTACAATCGAAAATTCCATTCCGGTGTTGATTCACTTGAGGATGCACTACAATTGAATTCCAGACTTAAATTATAGCAATCTGAGAAGAGAATAAGTTTTCAAGCGTATCAAGAACTTCCAATTAAGTCACATGTAGGTGATAAAATATTTCACGCTCTAAGTAAATGTGTTGAAGCCAAGCAAATAGTTTTCTCATGAACTTATTGAATGCAATTCAAGCTTATCCCTCTGTTTGTGACTTCTGTCCCACCGGAAAAACGAGCCATTTTCGGATTATTTGCTGATCCATGATGAAAAATGGATCCTGTACATCCTCCACTCTTATGCATTCATATCTTTGATTGTCCCAGATATATCAGATTCTCGGGACTGAAATTCCTCCACTGCATCCCTAGAATGTATTACTGTGTGCATTGTGGACACCACTGGGGTTGTTCAGTATAGTCAAGTGACTTCACCTCTTTTGGAGAAGATACAAAGCTCTTTTCATAACAGAGCGTGGGCCTTTCCTCATTTACTTTTATCGATTCTATCATCATCTACTTTCATTGACCTCTTCATGCTGCAGTGAAGGTAATCGAATTCGCTATTTGACAACATGGTCTGTAACTTCATTTTAGCTATCTTGCCAAACCAGAGATTCAGTGGACTGCCACATGGAAAACTAGCATACAAAATCCCTAGAAGGAAACTTAATGAAATTATGAACTCTCTTCCTGACAAAATAGGAATGACTTTTCACATGATTTAAGGATGGAAATACTTTGGACTTATCTTTGCAATTAAACCGATGCATATATTTTCTGTAAGTAATTTTTGTTCATTGCGTAATTTACTATCACTATTTTTAAATTTGTAAATATCCTTACGAGTATTATTTAAGTTAGTTTCAGATGGTATAAAAATCCCTTTGATGTAAAATTAAAAATGATGAATAAATTTTCCAGTGACCTCCATCTAAACTAATTAAGCTTCTCTTGAGCTAGGAACTGGTAGGTCTGTTGGTGTAAACGTAAATTTCTATTAACAACTGGAAGATGTGAAAGAGTTCTTGTGACGGAGACCAGAAACAGCCAGCATTAATAAACAGGAAATATGCCGGTTCCTCTTGTAAGACTGAATACCTCAAAATTAACTCTACATATGATTATTGCCTTTGAATGAGAAATTCTTTATTATTCTCCCTATTCCACAGATATTTCCCCAAGTAATTATCACTTTTTCCATGTGCTGGACAATCATAGGTGTACAAAAACGGTTCCGTGAAACTGTTGTGGTCCAATTCTTTGCTTCTTAAAGATCGAGCATTTTACCCCAAAGGATACGTGAGCTTGTAAAGAGCTGAGAGAAGGTTGTAACATGTAATAGTGATTACATCGATGAAGGAAGTGTGATTTGTCATGTCAATGCTGCGTTTGAAATTTTTACTTCACACAAAGACAAAACTTACCTGTTTACCCGATATATTTATATTTAAAAGCAAGTGATCCCAATGAAGTAAATTTTAATTTTAAGTAACATTTAAAACTAATTTAGTTACACTTTAATTGACCTTTAGTATTTTCTTTACTTCTTTTATTTTACATCGATTTTAAGTTTTTATTGACAAATACGATTTTGAAAATATTTCAAAACAATCGCTTTTTTAACTAATATAGTTTACAGATTATAATTTTTTAAATTTAGTAGAATATATTTTTAAAAAATCTATTAATGTTTTGTTAGAAAAATTTAATGAAAGTTCAGATTAAATTGAAAGTCTAACTTGCTATTTAAAATGTGAAAAATAATAATGTTCTCTAAAGAAAAAAAGATAATTCTTTTAATTATATTCAAATTTCATTTTTTCCTAATTTTGTTTTCTATTGATTAAGTGAAACTAAACAATGCAGAGTGTATGTGATTTCTTTTATATTAAATTAGTATTAAATGTATTTTTGTGTGTACTAAAAATTTAAATGTATCATTTTAACTCTAAGCAATTAGCATACATTCTTTAAACCTAGAAACAAAAATTAATTATTTGTTTATTACCAGTTAAATATTTGATTGTCCTTACTATACATAATAATTTTCATAACACATTTTAATTATTTTGTTAATCTGCTTAACTTTAGCTATGAAAGGATAAAATCGGCTGTATAATTTCTTGCAAATCTTTTAAAAAAATGGAAGATTTTAATAAAATTACCAAAAGTATGCATTGAAATCCCAAATACTTACAAAGTATTTTTAAGACATTTTTATGATATAATCATACTTGTTTTGAATTCCTAAAATTTTTTATAAAGGCAAATTTTATTTATTCTCTGAAAAATATATAAGCCTTAAAAAATTTAAATAAATATAATTCAGAAAAAGTTTTTGGAAAATAATGTGAAATATGAATAAATTACTGTCTTACACAGCTTTGTAAAGCTTGAAACTTTCGATGAAAATTCAATTATCTTGGGCGATGCAAAAAAATTTTCAGGGTAAAAAATCAATAAATAAATCTGAATTAAAGGTCATATTTTCCGAATGCTGGAGGACATACCAGTTTGTTCCAGATTAAAACTTTTACCATATTTTTTTCTTTCACTGTTTGGAAAACTTTTTCCAGTAATTCGATTCAACTTCAACCCTTACTGCAATTTTTATTTTCTGTAATGAAATTTAGTGTTGAAATGAAATTTTCTTGAAATGAGTCTTTTCTTCGATTATAAAGCAAAGGTTAAAATTATATGCATTTTACTAGATTGCGGGAATTCATTTAAATTATAAATCTTTTAAAATACACAGTACTTTATATTTAAACAACTATACATTTTAAAAAATAAATGGGAAACAAAAATACGTTGAAGTAGAAATCAGATTTTGAATGATAAATAATTTTCAAAAAGCTTAAACAATCCTGTTTACATCAAAATATTTTATTACACATCACTTTCATATTTAAATATTCACATCGATTTTAAAATTCAGAAGAGTTATATGCTGAACGAAAATTCTGTGTATCAAAATTTATTTTCCAAATAGAAAAACTATTTCATTTGATGTTTACTTCTTACAATTCCATTCTTAAAGTCTTTAATACATGATGAGATAAGAGATAGAATTAGTGTTAATTGGAATTTAATTAAATATTTGTTTAAACTGATTTTTATTTAGTACTGCATTTGTTGATAGTGGTCAAAAGAAATCATAAATTTGAATTTGCTTTTAAATATTACAAAAAAGAAAAGCAAAGATATTTCTCTTATTCCAAAGCCGTCCAGAGGACATATTTTGATATATTTATTTACTGTAAAATAAATATTTTAAATTATATTATTAATGTACCTATATGTCATAAATGTTTTTTTATTTTTTATTCATTAATTATTATTAAAGTAATCCAGTGACCTTTAAGATTTGAACAACCAATATTTCAAATATAATTGGTTCTTTTATTTCAATACACACACATTATTTGCTAATGTATTGATTGATAATGGGTACTTAAATGATTACGAAATGAATTAAAATAATAAAAACACGGTAAATTGCGTTGTTATAATTCAAGTTCAACATTTGAAGATCGTATAGAAATTTTATTATATTAGTCTGCATTATTAATTTTGTAATTTTGTAAGAAGTTAGTATTTTTAAAAATAATTTCAATGCTAAAATTCCATACAAGATAATCAAAAATATAATATTAATAATGTATTTTTGTCTGGTATAAAATGCTTCTTTTATTAATTACTGAGTTATATTGCTTTTCCTTCTTTCTTATAACTAGATAGGGTTAAAAATAATTTTTTAAATCTTTACTGCAAACAAGGAAACCAAATTTTGGTTTATATTGCTTCTTCAAACATCTTATTTTATCTAAATTCCTATTTAGTTTTTACCAAACATTTTTCTCGAGTTAGTTTTCCAAAAGACTGAAGAAATTATAAGACATTGAATGATTAAAATCCCTAACTTTAAGAAATTTTATTATTTTTATCTTTACTTATTCACACACCCACATATATATATATATATATATATATATATATATATATATATATATATATATATATATATATATATATATATATATATATATATATATATATGTATATATATATATTTAGGAACTTCAAATAAAAGTAAATTTTTAAAACTTGAAAGAAGTGATGAACATTAAAAGCTGTTTCCGCATACTCAAAACTTTTAGATTGATCAAACATTCAGAAAATAATTTTTAATCGTACAAAGCAAAAATGAAAAATATAACTATTTAAGTTGAAAAAAAGTTTTTGTTTCCTGCAAAATCAAAATGGAGAAACATTTTCCTGTCTCTTTCAACAAAAAACAGTCTAATTGTGATTGTAGGTTTGTTTACTTAAATGTTCAATTATATATACATATATTTAGGCAAATATTAATTGTCTATTAATGTTAAATGGGATTTAATTAAATATTTCTGTAATAAATTTAGACAAAGAGCAATAATCACAGAAAACTTGATCAAGGCATCGTTTTTATTATTTGAAGGTAGTTAGTTTGAATCTTGGCTTAACTGAAGATGCGTCCTGTTTGTTAAGGGTAGCTGGAGCAGGGCAAGGTGACTGGGTGTGATCGGAACGCCCTTTCAATAACATAATATGTCCGGGATGGCAGGCCAAGTATTGGGGATTTTTTGCTTGGTCATTGCTTCAAAATCACGAAGACTCTTCACGACAGCTTCTAAATGGTAGAGCTTAAATCAGGGCTATATATTTGGAAGCATCCTGATGCAACAACAACCAATATATTACATATGAAGTGTTAATAGATTCCCTTTATTTTGTTTATTTTATAGAATAGTTAGAATAAATTGACATTTTTTTCCCAGGCATTATCTTCATATTACCAGGCTAACTTATCATTAGTTATTAAATACTGCTTCAATCAATGATGTAGAAAAATTATTTCGCAAATTAAAATAAAAATAATTATAAATAAAATATATTGTTTTCTACATAGTTAATTTAACAAAAAGTAAGATTTAAGATTATACTAATATTTTTGTGGAAAAAAAGAAATATTAAATTTTTTCAAAATCTGATTCTTATTCTTTATTGAAATATTTGAAATGCAAATTTTGATACATTTAAGCATATAATTAAAATCAAGTTTTATAAGAATTTAATAAGTCATTTTTTATTTATATATAAGGATGCTTCAATAAAGATTGACGAAGAAGATTTTACATATGACATAGTGCTTGGTAGAAAATTATTAATTTTTTAAAAAAATCAAGAGAATGAAGCCTATACTATTTATTTGAAAGTTTCATGAACTATACAAGTGGAGCATGATTGCTAGATAATTTTAAAAATGATACTTTAAAATATTTAAAAACTATCAGACACAACACACACACAATATAATTCTGGTTTCCCTATATTCCTAATATTCCAGATAGGGTACATTATTTCGAAATATTTTCCTATGAAGATATTAGATATGAGGATAGTAATATATTTACGTGAAAATAAAAATAAATTATGGTATAAAGCAGGATAATTTCATAAGGTGGACAGAAAGTGAATTATACTTATCCCACCAGACATGTCATCATTGTGAAAGGAAAACAAAGCTTGTGCTGACGATAATAGAGTAACACGCCTTCAAAAAGTAGCAATTTCCCTCCGATGGTTTGAAATATTACCACGTAATACGAGAAAAAATTAGTGCATCAACTAGAAACTTACTACAGTTTTAAAGTTTGGCGGAACAGTACGATTTTTGTGGGAAATACATTTAACGAATATGGAGATTCATCATGAAATATCAGCAGTTTATGTGCCACGTGCAATGTCACGTCCAGCCGTTGTAATATGGTGATATAAGATCGAAGATGATCGTTCAGGTTTAACCGACATAGAAAGACAAGGAAGCCCAACAACGGAGAGCACATCGGACATGGTGGAGCCTGTGAAAGGTATTATTCTCACGAATCGCAGAGTGAGAATCGTGCACATTATCTGTTGGCAGGGCTCTTTACCTCATCCATTACCAACTGGATTATCGTAAATTGCGTTCACAATGGTTTCCTTATTCTTACAGTTGCAGGATCAAGATTTGCAGCTAACCTAGAATTCCTTCAACGCTCTTTTGCGGAAATCAATCATTTCTAAAGTCGCGTTATTGGCAGTGATGGGACATAGGTGCATCACTTCACTCAAGAAAGAAGAAAGTGTCGATGGAATGAAGACACACATCATTTCATGTGATAAGTAAATCCAAAGTTAACCCATCAGATAGATTGACAATTAGTATTTTACTACTACTAGTTAAATTGAACTAATATTTTACTAGTACTAGTTAAACTGAACTAGTATTTTACTAGTACTAGTTAAATTGAACTAGTCATGGCTATTGTTTTCTTACTGTGAAGGAGTTGTCTATACTGAGTTTATGTGGCAGAGAAAACCATTAATACTGTATCCTACTGCAAAACACTAAGAGATTTACACAAAGTTGTGAAAAATAATTAATGTGGAAAATTATGTAAAAGCATCGTCCTCTTACATGGTAATGCAAGAACTCACAAGGCAGGATTTGCCTTATAGTTTTGGATGGGAGGTCTGAAAGCATCAACTGTAAAGTCCTGATCTGGCATACTGAGATATCTATATGTTCGGAAAGCTCTAGGAACTTTTCGGTGGATGACAATTTTTCAACGATGATCAGGTTAAGAGAGCTCTTCTAAGCTTGCTCAAGGATCAAGAAGCGATTTCCTATTGTCAGAGCATCGAGCGAACAGTGCTACGTTCTGGAAAATGTCTGCAGTGATTGGAACATCATATACAGAAATAGAATGTTGTATTTGTGTCATAATGTATTATAACTCATTTCGAGAGTAACTTACTTTTTGAACGCTCCTAGCAATAATGCGGAAAATGTCCCAAAAAAGTGGTTTACAAAACAAAAAAGGAGGAAGAATATCGCTACTAAGAAAATAAAAGAAATAGAATAAATTTCAAATTTTATCCTTATCGACAATGTGCTTTTAACTGTACCAACAGATATAATTAATGGGCATGAATTTGTTTTTATTATAAAAGAAAACGTAATACTTCAGAAAATCACTTGCCATTTTTTTTTAAAAAAAAATCACATGCAGTTTATTTAATTCGCTTAAAAATTATTTCTATTAATACTAAAAATTAATATTGATTATATTTAAATTTTTAATAATTTTGAAATTATTCGCAACCACCCACTAGCTTTTTCAAATTTAATTATGTATTTAAATATCCTAGCATTCCACAAATAATTTCATAAATTGATAAATATTGTAATTTTAATATTGTGGATTCTCGGAAAACTAATTTTCTCTTCATTTAGATTGTAGATAAGTAAAAGATAAATTGCTAAATGATATCTTAGAGGAAAAGCAGTATCAATTTTCATTTCTTTTAATAAATACAACTTCATTCACTACACGAACCATATACATAGTCTGCTTTTGGTTGTAAATTTAAAAGGTTAGTTATTGTATATAAAAAATTATTACCAATAATTTTAACTATGCAGAAAAAATATGCATATTTAAACGATATGAGCGGTGATAAATTTCACATATTAAATAAAAAAAACATATAACTAAGGAGGAATCGTTGATTTAATACACATCTTTGACCATGGTTAATAATTAATCATTATTGACATTGTGAATTATATTCCTTCTGGAGGTTTCTTAATGAAAATGAAATGGATATTTTTCTGACCTTATGAATGATCAAAAGGGGGTATGCAATGAATGATCAACGTATGATCCAATAAAACAATGCATTCAACATATATATATGTAAAAATTATTCTCTTGGTCATTATAATTTGCATAACTTAAATTACTAGAAGAACATGTAACTAAAAGAACAGGAAATCTATCATGGTTATAATAAGCCTCAATCCTCTTCATGCTAATATTAAAGATATGTAAAGGAATTCAATTTGTCACAAACATTTGTGTAGAAAAATTGAATGATGTTACTTGCCTGACAAATTTGCTATTTTGACTAAATACATGTGTCTTGTTAATTTAATGTAAAAACAATGAACTATGGTAATTTTTAGTCTGTAAAATCATTGTTTATATAGCAATAATGCCACAAATTTGATTTTGAGTTGGAGAAAATTTAAAATCTCCATGATAGTGGAACATGATCCAGGGAAACATAGTTTATAATATATACGTTTAAATGAAATATAGCTTTATATAAGGGGTGTTCAAATGAAAAGATACGAAATGACAATATAAATATAAATGAAGACTTCATTCAAAGTATGCACCATTGGCCTGAGTGCAGTAAACCCAATGATTGACGAGCAAAAGAATTCCTTGTTGCCAGAATTCCTGCGGCCGTTGGGAGACAGTTTTTTCACAACATCGTTGAGTTCGTTGTCCCAATTGAACCGCTTCCCTTTTAAATGATTTTTCAAAGGACCAAACACATGGAAATCGCAGGACGACATGTCTGGACTGTAGGGTGGATGGTCAAGCTGTCCCTACTTGAATTTGATCAGTTCTACTAGTGTGACCAAGGAGACGTGTGGATACACGCTACCATGAAGTAGATCCATACCCCCATGAGCACCCCCAATCTTTTGTTCTTGATGGATCTGATTTGGCGTCGAAGTTTCTCACAGTTGATGGTTTTTTTACTTAACGCGATCCTGTCCTCACACGTACTGTCGCATCAATTAGACGACGCTCTTGATAAGAGGTTGTGCTCTCTTCTATGCACGTTCCTATGCATGACGGAGACTGTAACCGCATACTTAGATATCTTGCTTCATTCTCCTATAGTGGTATAGACAAATATGTTAACGGTTATGTACTTATGAATTTTCGTACATTTTCATTCGAACATGCCTTGTATTTTACATTGCTTTATATTCCTACATTTGTTTGTTGCTAAAGTAAGTAGCTCAGAAGACATGTATGCTCATGAATAGATGAGAAGTACATAAGAAAAAAAATTGATTTAAGCGGATTTCATGGAATATAATTATTTTAAAATGCTGTCATTTGCATGTATGTAGTATATGTTTAGAATAAAATTAGCTGTAAAATAGCTTTTTAATGAAATTCTTATATATAGGAAACTTTGTAATCATAAACTTGAGAATTTAATAAAAATTTGATCTTACTGCTATCAAATCAAATTCCTTTCAAAATTTGCAAGAATTTGCTAATGTATTTAATGACCAGTGGTCATTTTTCAGACATGAATCATGATGGAAATACACATACTATGGATAAGAGAATATAATTCTATACTAGAAATTTGGATTCTTCATCTATAAACGGATATGTAAATTTAATTTATAGTTAAAAAATCTTTTTTAATATTGTTTTAAAAAATTTCGTTGGTGAAATTATTTTATATTAAAATTTTTATTCATATAATTAGTTAAAAATGCTACCAAATGTGTTGAGAATCAAAAGAAAATATGAGAATTACTTTCAATTATATAGATATAATGAGTTTCAATCCAAAACCAATGCTAGATATTGGAATAAGTAAAAGGTTTACTTTTAAAGTTGGTAGAAAGTAGATGATGTTTAGAAAAAATTAAAATAGTTAAAGGCATTCAATCAACTAACATAACTTTATAATAGTTATTATTTAGAATAATATCAACATACTGAGGTCAAACATTTAGGCATTTTTTACCTGAAAAGCCATTCCATATTTCCATACCTAAATTTAAAATATTACATATTTAGAAGATACTATTCAAATGGTAAAATATTTCAAAACATTTAACATAATAAATGTAACAAAACTTAAAAATATCAATTCCGTTGTCTGTTTATCTCTTAAAAGGAAGAATGGATATAACTGCAGATATATTACGGAAAATTCCTTTTCCCAGGCTATGATAAAAAGCATAATTTTAAATTTTGAATTTATAATCTATGTCTCAGATATAAAAGAAACACTTTGAGGTAGTCATAAAACTTTCCTATATATTTTTTTATCTTATTTAAGTAAATTAATAAATATGATGCAGAAATTGTTTCTATACGATTTATAACAGGAATTTTTAATTCTCATTTAGTTTTACACTTGAATTTCTTAAATCAATAATATTTATAAATATACTATATAAATAATTAACATCAAATATTTCTCGAATTTAAAAAGAAAGAAACTTTTCACGTCTACATAGAAATATTGATTGTTTCAACTAGATTAATGGCATGATGAAAATTTACCGAGAAAAAAATCTGATTTAAAATGACAGATATTACTTTATGTTTACAATAACAATAAAAAACAAATCTTCTCAAAATCATGAAATAAATTATTAAATTAGTATATATATACATATATATATATATATATATATATATATATATATATATATATATATATATATATATATATATATATATATATATATATATATATATATATATATATATATATATATATATATATATATGTATACAATATTTCAATAATTTCAGAAAAAAGTAGATTCATTGAAGGATTATATGTCAGAGGAATACATTTAGAGTAAGAAAAATTGATTGCGCAGCAAATAAATTTGAGTGAACAAATTGACGAAGCGTGAAATTAAATTTTCTCTACACCATAAAAAAGTCAAAAAAAAAAGAATTAATTTGTTTCAATAATATTTCATTATGTACTAATTATTTGTTCCATTTTCTTTTGAAAAATGCTGTTCAAATGATATTTGAGAATCAATTCACAAGCGATATAAAAAGATTCATACATAAACAATTATTAAGGAAGCATTTAAGAATTGTAATGTTTTCTCTGTCACATAATAAAAATACGTGGAATAACGAGAAAGAAAAAGTTTAATGAAAAATCGACTAATTAGAGAACGCCTTTAGTTTATTCTTTGAAATAATATTACTTTACCAGAGTATCATAATGGTAATCTTTTTTGGTTAAGATATTGATCACATTATTTAAAATTTGTCTTTTCTAATCATTTAAACTATGGCGGATATTTTTAGAGCATAAATCTTGCAAGCAACTAAAAACTGCAGAAATCTTCCAGTAGAAGTTTTACCACCTAAAATCATCAAGTTATAATAAAGTTAATATCTTATTCAAAAATGAATAAAATAGGATCAAACATTGTTATAGTGGATTCATTTAAAAATAATAAAATGTGAGAAAAATACAAATACGATTATTCCTAAAAATGTATAATTCAGGTCAAGTCAGATAAACTTTTGTGCTAAAATATATATCTTTTAGACGCATTAAATAATATTGGTTATATATAAACTTAAACAATGTGTAATTGGAGTATGATTTGATTGGTGAAAACATTAAAATACTAACATACCTACAAATTTTCCTTTTAATAAAAAAATTACCCATTTTTTGATTCAACATCGCATAATGGGACCTTAAAAAATATTTTTCAAGCAAAATAAGCATTGTGATATATTTATTACATAAAATAGTCCTTACCATCTCTATCTAATTAAGATTTATAAATTATTTATAACTACCATCATTTATAAAAATATTTGAAACTTATTGTTATGAATATTCGATTAAGTTTGACGCTACAGAACTATATATTTTCTTCAAAGAGGATTTAAAAAATTGAATAATTGTATAAAATAATATATAATTTAAATGATCTTTCGTGAAAGGTGATGAACTTTAGCATTTTAAAATCTTAATATTTAATCTGAATTAAATTATTTTACTTAATTAAATATATTGCATCTCTCACACACCATAATTTTCTTACGATTAAAATTAAAACCTATTACAATTATTTAAAAGCAAGTATTCAGTTAACAATTATTTATTTACGCCTAATAAATATTTGGTATCTTCTTTTATATGCAACTGATAAATATTATATTTCAAATTTAAGTTTTATTTTGTTTACGGATAATTTAAATAGTTTTGGTTTTTATATTTTATATTTATTAAATATTAAAATTTATTTCCTAATGAGATTTTAAATTTTAAAACTATGCAAAACCTAATGAAAGCAAGATTCCGTTACACGATATCACACTCGATGACTTTTACGCGTATTTCTATAAACATTTTCCAAAATATTCCCCTTCATTATATTCTCAAAATAATGAAAAAAGCCAATAAAATGTATTTTAATTAAATATGCTTTTAAAATGTTGAGACTGCTGTTTATTCAAGAAATTTTCTTAATATATGTATTAAACATTTTTTCAAGATGAAGAATATTAATTTAAAAGTTTGTAATTTAAAGTTAAATTTTAAAATTTAAAAATGGAAATAAACATATATACATAACATATTATTATATATACTAAAGTGGTTGAATTATAGATACTATTTTGAAATTTCGATACAAATTTCTTAAATTATATTTGTGAATATTTGTGAAAATGCATTTAATTAACTGAAATATATAATTATGATAAGATTCTTTATACGCAGTAAAGGAAAATGATATTAAATACTAAGAAAAATAATACTATACTACTTTTTGTGCTTCTTTTATACTTATTTGATATCTGTAAGTACAATTTTTGTTATCACGTTTAACGTAAAACAATGGTTTCAACCTATTAATGATATCATACCTATATATGTATATATATATATATATATATATATATATATATA